>VXBX01005904.1:28260-98440 GCA_013400415.1 Scytalopus superciliaris | reverse complement strand
ACATGATTTCTAGGTTAACATGGGGATCTCAAGGGAAACACATCGTTATACAAATACATTGAAATCAGTAGGACTGAACAGCTGTAAATGGTCTACTGAGTCTCAATCAAATTTTTAAATTATCTGGATTTTAGGCTAAATAAAATCACTGTAATCTGAACAGCTTTTGCCATGACTCCACAGACATGTGTTGGAGTTACTATACAGAGCCACTCACTTTAAATCATTAACAAACCTTGGACTGATAGCTAACATTGCCACAGAATAAAATTTGTAATACTGGGGATAATTTATACAAAACAGACCATGACTCACACATTAACACTTTTGATATTTCATAGATCTATACTAGAGAAGAAGATAAAAATATCTTTAATGAAATTATAGACACAACAAATACTGCATTTCTTCAGAATCTATAGGTAACAGCTTAATAGCAGGGGTTTTAGTAATACATGTTTTATAAAACTCTGCTTACAAGAACAGAGAAAGCAAGAAATCTGGGTGTTTTTTTGCATAAATTTGCAAAGTACAAGGAGAAGCACCTTTGTTAAGGTACAGACAGAATATATTTATATACAGGCTTTTAAAGGACAACATATCAGAGACATTTGCAGAAATATGCACTGGGCCACTTAACCCAATAGAATGAGGAGTGCAACAATTAAAATCCCTTGTTCTGAGCTTTCTCAAGATCAGAGAAATGTTTAAAATAAACTACAAGGTGAGGAAAGATAGAAGAGTGGGTAAGCCAAATGTACTTATTTGCCTTGTCAGCCTGCTTTGAACCAAGGGGCAGAACCAGCACAAACTCAGAATGCAATGAAAATGCAGATGTCTTTGAAATGTGTTCTGAAACATCTCTCTGGGCAAACACAGGAGGAAGGCTTCTTGTCTCACCAGGCCTTTGCCAGTCTGACACTGAAAAGTTGCCATTTCCATGAAAATGTCAGCCCTTACTCAGCAATGCATTCAAAGTCCCTGAGCACAGAGAAGTCCATATTCTTTACATGCATACTGTTTGCATCACAGAACTGGATTACATTTTTGTTGTAATTTGGTATGCTTCTTTGTTGATATACTTGTAAATGTATGAAAGTATTATTGCTCTGTTCCAGCTGGAAATTACCTTTTATTGGGAGCATTTTTTCATGATTATCAGCAAGAAAGGCAAATACTGGTGAATCATTATTAAATATTAGGCATGACTTTTCCCATGAGTTTTGTGTCAGCTTTTTTTATTTCATTCAGGGATCACCCAAATCTCTTCATTAAAGATTTCTTAATTATTTTTTTTAAATTATTGTCCTCAACCTCTTAGAAACAAACAAACAAACAAACAAACCCCCAAACCAACAAGATTTTCCATGTATTCCTCTAATCCTCATAATTTCACAGCAACACTGATCCTTAAAACCCCTTCCTGCAGGGAAGCCAGCTGCCCCAGCACTCCTAATATGTGACTGAGATCAGTGAATGATGGTGCACACCCACCAGCCTCCAGCCATATCTACTATATCTAGTCTGTATATACTATATGTGGAGGCAGATGGGCAGAACCACTCTACAAGTCTTCACTAAAACAATATTTCAGAAAGTTGCAAAGGGAAATGGTTTTGTGGTCACATTCCTATTCCTTCACCTGTGGTGGTAGAGAAGGCTAGTTGATTAACTAGTCAGTAGAATCTGCTAAGACCACCTGGGGAGTTATGAAGGAATGGTGGTTCTACTCCCACCTCAGAGAAAGAAGAAAAAGAGTCTATTGTCCCCTCCTTCTCTGACAAAGAGAATATAAGAAAACTTGTCTCTTCCAGCAGTAACAGCACTCTAACATAACATACCTTTCAATTTAAAATGTTGGTATTCTTGCTGAATACTCCACAACTGCATCAAAAATCATCCTGTCTTCAGATATGAAATAAAAATCTCCTATTTCCCTGCTTACACTGGGTCATGTGATCAATCTAGGCCCTCACATTCATGAGGATACAGGCACCTTAGCAATAAAAAAGTCTTTAGAGCAAAAGCTCCTGCTCTTTAAGAAGCAGTCTATAATAACCATCATCTGAATAGTCAGAGAATATTCATAATAAAGCTTGCCTAACACTACATCATACAGATCACTCCAAATAAAAGGAAAGTTTAATTTATAAATATAAAACTACTCTCATCCTGTGTTGATGTCCCTTTTCTCCTATTCCACAAGTCACAGAGTGAAAACAAGAATCTGATGTTTTGAACCCTTGGGTCTCATTCAAGTTTGTGCAGAAATATAGCTATTTTCTATGTTGAAATATTTTCTGGCAGCAGTGCCTTCTCACAGCTATGTACCAAATGCTGCCAGAATATCTCCCTCTCTCCCCCATGCAGTACTTGACAACACAAAATGCTACTCATCCAGACATGAAAACCATATATGGATGCAGCCTTCAAACAAGTGCTGAGCACTCCAAATCTTCTTTCAGATCCAGCTGCTATATACGTCTGTAAGTACCAAGCTAAAGCTTATTTATGCTTTGTCAGCAAGCAGACTTTCTGTTCCTGGCTTCCTCAATACCCATATTACTAGTCCACTCAGTGCTAAACTATCAGAGAATAAGCAGGATGCACAGTTGCTCTGGTTGCTTACTGCAGGGGAGAGATGGAGAAATAGCAAGAAATCAGAATATTCAACAACTGCACACATAGGTGACTTCTCCTCTGAAAAACATCAAAACCAAAGGAGGGAGGAAAGATTAAATCCTTCACCAGGAGTCTTCTCTTCAGATCCCCTAAAGGGAGCATGGTTTACCTCCTCATAACATCAGCTATTTCCAAAACTTAAATGCAGTTCTCATCGAAGACTGAATACCAGACCCATAAAAACAAACAAACAAACAAACCCCAGCAAACCAAACAAACCACAAACAAACCAGCAGAAAT
This sequence comes from Scytalopus superciliaris, assembly GCA_013400415.1. Lineage (NCBI taxonomy): Eukaryota > Metazoa > Chordata > Aves > Passeriformes > Rhinocryptidae > Scytalopus > Scytalopus superciliaris. The sequence continues at coordinate 95,518 of VXBX01005904.1, read as the reverse complement.
AAATTTAGAAGTATATCTTTCTGACTTCTTCAGGGATAGCTCTCTCTCTTCCTTGTTTCTTATTCCTGGCTATCTCAGTTTCAATATGTCTGCTGTGCTTCCTCTACCACAAAAATGCGCTGGAAATGGTTTCTTGGGATCAGTACCTCATCCCTGCTGCCTCAGAATATCCCTGCCACCTTATCTCTTGCCACCTGGTGAGAAACTGGCTTCCCTGATGAATAATCTATTCCCTGCAACATTTATGAGTCAGTGTGATCTCTAAAGCACTCATTTTGGAGAACTTAGAGAGATTGGTAGAGTAGCAAAAGTAAAACAGAGTATCTAAAAGTAGGGACAAGAAAGATGAGAGGAACTATAAAACCGCCTGATTTCAATACCTTAAGACTACCTATTAAGCAATCTGCATTTAAGCATGCCAAAACATCAAGAATCTATAGAATCAGTTCAAGCTACCTATCTTCCTTGACAACATAACTGGAAAATGGGAAGAGAGAGCAGCAGATGTGATACACTTATTTTTCTAAAACATCGTATTTTCTTTTATGACAGTCCCATAAGTGGATCAACAAAGGCAGTGGAGATTAACCTACAACAGATAGAAACTTGATAGAAAACATGCTCATTAGGAATATAAATGTTATATTGGGAATACATTTCAATTGAAATAGAACATGAATTTGTCTTTGGCCAAACTCTTTTCAACACTCTAATTTAAGATCTGAATGACAGAGAAAACCAGTTTGCAGATGTCACTGATCTGAAGACATCACACCAGAGACAGAAGACGTATCAAAATTACCCTAATAGGTCAAGAAGATATTCCATAGGCAAATACAGAGAACTATGGCCTGAAGAAGTGCATAATAGGATATAAAGAATAACTGAAAGCTAGAGAATAGAGGTCCATAAATTGACAGACTCAATATTGTGATGTTGCTGTTGTGAAAGGAAAATCTCTTTTAGCATATACTGGTAGGACTGTTATATATGTGACCAAAGTGATAAAGATCATTCTACTCTGTGTTCAGTCAGCTTGGCTGGAACACAGCAACCACTTCCCAGCACCATACTTCAAGAAAGCAGAAAAATAAGAGAAATGCTCAGGAGATAAATGGTGATAAGTTTCAGAAACAAACAGGGACAATAAGGGCTGGTTTCTGCACAAGGGAAAGGGAGCCAGACAGCAAGGCAAGCACAGGCTTCATTAGCAAGGGCACAGACCTGCAGTATGTATAAAGGAAGAGCAAAGCCAGCCTAGTGGCAACAAGATTCCAAACTAATGAACAAGTCTATAATGCTGAGGCAGGTCTGCAGTGAAAACAGTATGTTAAATCCACAAGTCAGTGTCTGGCTCTAGGGTATGTAGCCATAGCTGCAATAAAGCTACCAGCAACGAGCAAGGGTCTGATTTTAAATACAGCTCTCAAGAAAAACAGAAATAAAGTCCAACAAGACATGTCACAGATTTTTCTCAGGCTTCCATTACAGCAGCTGGATCCAAGGCCACACCACTGGGCCATATCAGCCCTCAATTTATGCCCAGGCTGCTAATCCTACAGAATGTAGTGGATGCACTTGGAAACCCAAGAAATACATAGGAAGTGACATGGAAACCAATGCAGCATTGATTTACCTTTCTTCACTAGGTGCCTCCTAATATTTTTGTGGTTGTAACAAATACTATCCACAAATTACTACTCTGGCATAAATCAACATTTTTAGTTGCCTTTTTAGGAGTGCTAGTACAGTTCCAAGGTGAAACAACTGAATCAGCATAGCAATATAAAATCCTGACATATGCATGGATAATATTAATATACTAAAAAGAGTCTTGGAATGAATGCATATATATTCATATATAGAAAATTGTAGCAAATTAATATAAATGGTCTGATTACTGATAGTAACTGCAATGTTTTTAAATGTTAATATTGTTTTAGTAACCAATATTTTGTTACAAAGGTCAATTGTGAATGCATTCTGTAATTGTAATATCATTATTAAAATTGAGAGGTTTTCAAGTATTCTTCCTGATAGAATAAATTAAATTACTTGTTAGTACGCCATCTGTTGAGTAAAAATCATGTAAATTATGTAAATGTGACTAAAATTGTATCACTAATTAGGAGCAATGCACAAAATAATCCCTTCTAAAAAAACTTCAGTATTTCAAAGCTACACCATTACAGGAGTGCCATACCTGTATTCCATCCAGGGAGCAACTACATCCCTTTACAGTAGATATTTCACCTGACTTTCTAATCTAAAGCTTGAGCTTGCTACTTTACAGTCAGCTTTTCTTCAAGCCAACTTGTCAAACACATGGGTCACGTTTTTCAAATGCCAGCGATAATCTGGAGTACAATCATGCAGAATGCCTTATCTTCAGGAAAGCAAGAGGTGGGGACATTGTCCTCTGTTAAGAAAACAGAAATAAGTGTTCAACATAAGTCTCAGATCTCTGAGACTCAGCTAGCCATGCAAAGCTTCACTTAGCAAAATCCACAATCCCCCTTCAGTTCAGATTCCTCTTTCCTTTCAAACTAAAAAACTATCTGCCAGCTTGACCTGCTGCACAAGGCCTGGGCTTCTCCACAAAACTCCTCTAAAAAAAGGAGCTGTTTCTTAGGTCTGCCATGCTCCTACAGCAAAATAGTTTGCTTGAGCCTGAATGACAGGGTCAGCAGTGGCTGATGATTGATTGGTGAGAAAAACAAATAGCAACTCCAGTACCAGTTATTGCTCCAAATATAAGGTAGTTACAACACTGCTAAAATCAATGGCCAAAGATCCAGCACAGGATTTTAGTTTTAAGATGGCCTCATCTGTCCTGGTTATAGTGACCAGGACCAGTTTGTCACTGTGTAGGTGTGGCTAAGACTGTGTATTCTACACCCTCTATGTAATTTCTCATGAACTGCTAACAATAGATCATTTGCAGCAGCTTCCTGGGGGCACACCTGACTCCTCAGGCCACAGGGTGGGTGCTCGGGAACTTCTGTGAGATAAGAAAGGCTTCTTGTCTTCACACCAATGACTCAGGTGTGATAATGCCCCTCTGGAGAGCTGTTAGCACCTCCACACCCAGCCTGAGGGGTCATGTCTGCTAATGGGCCATCAGGGTTTCCAAAAATATGCCATGATTCACCTTATACAGTAACTCACCCATTGTGAAACTCCCCACCCTGGGGAGGTACTGGGCATGCCACTTGAGCCTAAGCATATATATATACTGGGGGGTTTGGGACTGGACTCACTCACTTGCCAGATCCAGAGGAGGACCAGAGCCTCAGCAGGACTGTGACTGCCACTCTTGACCAGACCAGGACCATCATCCTCACGAACAGGTTTTCTTTTTCCTTTTACTTTGTACTCAGGGGAGCAGGTGGTGCTCAGCACAGGGGCTGGCGAGCTCCCTTCGGTTTGTGCCCCAGGGTGCTGGGTTACACACCTGTTTCTGTGGGTCAAACAGGCTTTTCCCTCTGTACCCTTGTACTTATTGTGATCTTTTTATTAAATTGTAGTTCTGACTTGCAGTATTTTTGTGAGTTGAGTTCATTTCTCCTGCCGGTTTACCTTTAAACCAGCACATCATCTTTCAGTCTTTATAGCATATGTGAGAAGTTCTCCACTGTGTTTAATTCAAGTGTTGTAAATTTAATGTATCTGTTAGATAAGACTATGATTTTCAGAGCTAGTGTAGATAGGTGATGGAGATGATGTTGCTTTTGCAATTGCATTCTATCTGTCCAACATTAATCTTTACGTGGCACATACTTGAGGAACTGTGCTGCCTGTGGTAACTGCTAACAAATCATTCAATGTATACAATATATGCAACTGAGTCCTTTCAATATTTTACCATAGACTGTATAATTGGATAGATTAAGTCAGTTTAGTTGATGCTTAAAATGACAGAGCTTACCATATTATACTGACTTGGGATGTTGTAAAAATACATCAAAAATTAAACCTAGAGTTTGGTGATAAATCAGACAGATTATGAGGCATGTTAATCAATCACATTAAGAATCCTTCAGCTCCCTGTTTTCCAGAGCCCAGAGTAGTTTTTGATACTTTGATATATTTCTATAGAAAAGTCTTTGCATTATTAACAAAGAACAGTGAGTAACTGAAAAATCGTTGAGAGTTGTGAGATCAGAGTTTCTCAGGCAATAATATCTGGAGACAAAACAGTGAGCTGACCAAATGTACAAAAGGAAAAAGGACAAATGGGGACCTTTCCCTTTGGATATGAAATAGGGTAGCATTTGATATATTAAAAAATTCTCATCCTTTTATCAATCTACTGTTTTCCAAATACTGCCTCCTTCCCAAAAGAAAAGGTGTTGTAGTTTTTCATGTTGAAGCTATTCCTTCTAGATCCTGGACTCCAGTTCTTCCCCTCCTATTTTGATAAAAACTTACTGAAGTGTTTCCTCTGGTTTTTCTTGTTAAAAAAGACCCACAGGTAAGAATTTAACAATTAATAGTATGTTTTTCATACTAGTAGTGCCAATTATATGCTGTTTAAGCTTATCATCTAATTGTATGGTAGTGCTGGCTTCAGAGATGGCATGACATTCAGTCAGACTTGTGCTGCATTCCCCAGTAGTGGAATATTCAATTATTTGTTCTGACTCATGTAATTCCCTGTATTCCAAGCTTGTTAATGTCATTACAGGGCTGAAATAAAGTGATTACTCTAAATGAGTATTTATCCAATAGGCAATGCAATTCCTGCCCCTCCGGCTGACAACGGATGATTGCAAGTGTTCTCCTCTACTCCCTCACCTGCACTTCCCCCTCCTTCCCCTGTCAAGAAGGAAACCATAACATTGTGGTGCTCTGTGAAATACTGTCAGATGGTGTAAAATATATATAATAAAATAAAAAGAAGCACAACCTTCCCCAGCAGAGTTAAAGCTAATGACCACTGCTTCCACTCCCAGTCAGTGATGACAGGTTGAACTAACTGATAATGGCATGCCTGCTGTTGAGCTGGCCACTTATGTTATTTCTCTTGACATGGTTCTGGGGAAGGCCTAATTTTTTTGACATTTGACCATGCAAATTTGAGTCCTGATACATTATTCTGCATTTACATCCTCCCAGTGTTGCTGTTTAAAATGTGCTACAAGCTCCTTGAGCTCAGCTAATAAAGGCCACAGAATGAAAGAAAGTTAAATATAAATGTAAGAGGAGACCTAAATGAAGGGCTAGCTTGTACATCTCAGAGATGACCTTCTGGAAATGAGCAAGTGCAAAATCCTTTTTAAAGCAAATGGTAAGAAGTGTAACACTGATATTTTTTTTCTTCAAAAATTTTTTTAAAGATCCTAAAATATTCACAAAAAGGAAAACATTAAGTTTTACATAGACATTTCTTCAGTCAGCAATTCAGCTGTGTGTATTTTAAGCCTAGGTTCTATTAATGACTCTTAGTAATACACCTTTCCCAAAGAGACAGAAATTCATAGTGCTTCATTAAATATGAGGAAAAAATATAGTCTGCTCTATTTCTTTTCAGTTGGTCTTAAATTTTTCACATTGTTGAAGTACACCTGTGAGCAAACTCAACTTTTTTCCATCTCTTAAAATTAATTTGTATAAAAAATATACTGCTTATGAACAGCAATAGCTTGACAGCTCTAAGTTAAAAAAAAAACATCTCCATTAGCTACAGAGAGAGTACAGACTGGACTTGTCGCTCCCCTGCTAAGGCTTTTACATCAAACCTGAATGTGTCATATGCAGGAAGAGGTCAGAATTGCATAGGCCTTTTATGCTTCTCTAAGTCAGGGAAGTTGTGGTAAAACCTTCAATCCTAGGTTGTTCTCTGTTGTCTTCCCTCCTAAGTGACTCTGTTTACTCCAGCAAACCTCTTGTTGCATAAGCCAATATGCACTGAAGCTAATAGACATTTTTTTGGCTTGCGTGTTCTGCTTCACCCTCACATAAAAACTCCAGGAATTACATGGCTGCAAAAAGATTATGCTGCACACAGGCTCCAGTGTCTGGCATGTGGTTAGCACATGGAATATATCAGACTTCCCCCAGTCAATCACTCTGGAGAATAACACATTTTATAAAGAGCATAAATCAGAAACTCTAAAAGCAAACAAAACAGAAATCTACTATAAACAAGAAAACTTTTAACCACTGTGCAATCTGGACCTCCAAGTAAGAGATCCACAGCTTGTTCTTAACTATACTCACGTATACTCTCCTTACTTTCCTTGCAAGTTCACCTGTTTTCACATTTGCCAAGGCACAAAATGTGAGATACAGTCTGTGTGATCTTGGTATGTTCCAGCTAGAAAACTTGAAGATGTCAATACTGTGCTGTATCTTGTTGTAATTATATTATACATTATAGTGTAATTACATTATATTAAATTGCACTCTTACCAGTTTTGGTTGGTTTTGGAAAGCAAACACCAAAGTACTGATTTTATTTGCTTTTTATTTGTAATATCTGCTGGTATCAAGACTTGGTTTTCAAATTCTTTTTTGATACACATATTAAACGGGTACCTTAAATCTACCTCATACTATCCAACAGTGACACCAAGGTCAAGGAACATAATTTTTTTCCTTACTTACTCTAAATTGTATGGTCCCTCCAGAAGACTCAGTCAATTTGCAGATATACCTGATTGCTAATCCTTAGTATCCCTCCTTGTCACCTGATTCGCAAGGAATAGCTCCATGACAAGGAAGCCATTTGCCCTATCTGTTCCCAAGACTGAGACAGAGCCACTCACCATTCTCTTCTGTATCTGTGGCTTACATGGACAACATGGAAATGCCCTCCCTTTTCCTATGGAGAAGCAGAGGACTAGCAGGCAAGTACACAAACCTATATCAAAAAAAGGAGCATAGCAGTCCAAATAACTGTCTGCATATGCCCATTTTTACCAGAATATCCCTGCTTCTCCTGTGACATCTGCTCAGTTCAAAATGTTTCTTCAAGCTACATGGAATAACCCAGTTTCTTCTTTCCTTCATTTTTAAGGAAACCTAATTAAAAAATAATTTGTGGATTTGTAGCACTGTACTGACCAGGACTTGCATATCATTTAACAGAAGCAAGCCAAAACAGAAAGAAACTGGATATGCATTCATTGTGCTAGATACTGTTGTGAGTGAAAATCAAGGGAGGATGCTAGTGAACAGCCAATATACTGACTCACAAATCAATTACATTTCAACCAGAAAGCCATCACCTGAGCAAGTATCAATATCTGTTCTTTTGCTGAGAAAGTAGCAGTAACAGCACCCCACACCTTAAAAAAATCCTGTACATTTTTCTATTTGTACATCTGTATAAAATACATTTTCATTCTGCTAAAGCATGAACCATCTTGAAAATCCCCCTATTCCAAGTGCTTTTTCATCCCACAGCAGCTGAGGCTTCAGAGGAAGGCATGTGAAATAGCTGGCTATGCAATATCTTCACCCAGTTACCTCACTTAAACTACAGAGGATATCATATAAGACACACCCTAAATTAAAGAGTATTTCCCATTGCAATTCTTTAATTCCACGAGGACTGATACCTGAGATAGAACCTGAACATCCATATTGGATACCCATGCCACAGTTTTAAAAATCATGGCGTTGGCATGTGAAGTCCCAAATTTGCTTCGCAATTTCCCTTAGAAAACTCACCAGACACCTACAACATTTGCTGTACTAAAGGGAAATCACATTTTAGCACTGCATTTCCCTGGAAGTAAAAGTCATGAACATCCCAGAATTCATCACTAGTCTGGTTTTGTAATCCAATAACACAATAGCCATGAATCCAGTAACAGAAAAGATCTGAGAAGCCACCAGTTTTTCAAAGAACTGTGGTGCAACAGTTTTTAAACACTGCAAAGCATGTTTGTCTGGGCGACAAAAGTTCTAAAGCACAGTGGCAAGAGTGGAAACTAAAGAGGGAAAATGGGCACTGGTCAAAGCTACAAACACCCTCAAGATAATGTTTTCTCCCCTTTTACTATTAAAAAAAAAAAAAAACTCCATTGATTGCAGATGCTGCTCAGTAGTTACTCAGTTAGAAAGGCTGATGTCCAGCTTTGGACATAATGTAAGCTCAAGAGTTTCTAGACCTACCCAAGCTGTCTCCATTTCACTTCCAACATTTCTCACCTAAGCACTTGCCAGTGAAATTAAGAAGTAAAATAAATGCTAAGAGATGACAATGGAATGGGATCATATTTACCCCTTAAAAAAGAGTGAAAACATGAGCATTGCTATTTTGTTTCAAATACAGGAAGTCTCTTCTCAAAGTCAGTTTATTACATCTCTTCTATACCAACAAAAGAAAGGTTGGAATCTATAAATACCTTACAGTTCCAATCTAATTTGCAGAGCATGTAACAGCACCACATAAATTGCATGGGCTGTCCACTCACAGATTGAATTTAGCCTCTTTCTACAGTAAATTACTGGAAATATTAGCATTTTCCTTTTTATATCTCAGCAAATAACTCAAAATTTGTAGCCGTATTGAATAGCAGCTACTTACTACATAATTTATCAGGTTTTTTTTCAAGTGAAAGTGACTTAATAAAGATTAATACAAATATTTAAGTATTAGATACATGTATATATATATATACTGCCCTCTAGAGAATCAAATTATACCATCTGGGATGCTCTCTTTCAAGTAAGGGTATGTTATTAACATATATAGAATAGATTTGCAAACATTCAACTGCCATCTATGTACTCTTGTAACTTGAAGCATACATTACATCCTTTCCTGAGTTAGAACCATGTTTTGTGAAATCACATTATATGCATTCAGATTTTCTCACTGTAATTGAAAAGTATTTAGCCAGCAGCTGCATCTTTCAAAAGACATCCTGAACTGCTGAGCAGTTATGACAACATCAATAAATCTCCCCTGGGAGTCTCCTACTGGGACCTCTAATGGTCAGTAGAATTTAAGAGCTATTAAAAGGATTTCAAATAAACTCACGAAACTCACAGATAAGTGAGCAGTAAAGCTTAGTCAGGTTATCAATAATAAAATCAGAATAACAAGTTCAGTTAATGCTTAAAAAGAGAAAATTGGTCTATGCAGAGGAAGCAGGTAGATCCCTTCCAAAGACCACTACTTCTTAAAATCCCATCTCTTTAAAAGATTAACACAGGATTAATATCAGTGCAGCTGTATTTTTGTCACTTTAGCTAACCACAAATATTCTGCTTCTACATGACATTACCTTAATGCTAGCTAAGTATAACTTGCCATGTTCTGAGGTTATTTGCTGTTGCAATTTTAGCTTGCATTCATACTTTGTCCCAAGCAATAAATAAAAAAAATCCTACCTGACTAAAATAACTTTTGCCAGAGCCATTTTGATTTTGCCTCTCCCTACTTGCAATTTCTGCTTCCTTTGCTGTTTCTGTTATTAATATAGATAACCTCGATTAAGCAATAGAGTTAGGTCACAGGCTTTCTGCTCTGTTAGGCCTTGTGATCTGTTAGACTACAGTCTTTATGCTTAGGTTACAGAGTGATGTGAATTTTTCATTTTTCAGAGAATCTATAAAGTAGCAGTTAGTTCATTTGGAGAGAAGAAGGAACAGCAACATACAGTGCCAAACTTGTAACTTGAAGGCATGAAAAAATATTTAGAGCCCAGTCTGAACTAATAGAGAACAAATTGACAGCCAGAAACGGGGCAGCAAAGACCAGACAACTGACCTGAAAGAGCAAGAATGCATGCCTGACAGACATTCCTGAGTGACACAAAGTCACAAAGGAAAGGGTGTGGCAATATGGAAAAATTGATAAAGTCTCACAGACTCCATTTCAAAATACACTCACTGTTTGTTGCTTTTGAAAAGAAAAATCTACACAAAAAGTAGGAGAAAGACCAAGGGCTGCAAGTGCCCTGAAACACAACTCAGCATTGCAAACAGAAATACCCACCTGGATGATCCATAAAAAATTCTACGGTTGTCCCTGTCCTTGTCCTGGGAAGTCTGGGAAAGGTTGGTCCTGCAAGTCACACACGGCTTGCTACTTGAATTGATTCATTTACTGCTACTCATTTACTCTCACTAGCAGCAAGAAAAACCAGGAAGCAGTATGTATTGAAAGTAATATGAAAGGAGGAGAGGTAGGCTTGAGTGGGAAGTGGGAAAGAGGTTAAACAGTGAAGCACATGCTCCAGAAAATTTCAGGCAACTCAACAGTAGTTGAAATAAAGCGTTACCAAAACTTCAGACAATCCTGAAGTAGCTCTGCTGTTAAAGGACATCTTGATACAGAAACTGTAACTAACTCTTGGCAAGCCTAAAAAGCACTGGTGCCATTTCTATGTAGGACTTGAATGACTGGACTCCATAGGAGATGAAACATGTAATGACAGCGATGTAATGCAGAATGTGTCACAAAGACTACTTCAGAGTGTTGTCAAGAAGCAACTGGATCAAACACAGTACGATCTCAATACAATGTTGTGCTGGTTTAAAGGTAAACCGGCAGGAGAAATGAACTCAACTCACAAAAATACTGCAAGTCAGAACTACAATTTAATAAAAAGATCACAATAAGTACAAGGGTACAGAGGGAAAAGCCTGTTTGACCCACAGAAACAGGNGCTCTCCAGAGAGGCTTTACCACACCCGAGTCATTGGTGTGAAGACAGGAAACCATTCTTATCTCACAGAAGTTCCCGAGCACCCACCCTGTAGCCTGAGGAGTCAGGTGTGCCCCGGGAAGCTGCTGCAAATGATCCATTGTTAGCAGTTCATGGGAAATTACATAGAGGGTGTAGAATACACAGTCTTAGCCACACCTACACAGTGACAAAACTGGTCCTGGTCACTATAACCAGAACAAATGTTTTATCAACAGCTATGCCTACCTTTCTTGAAGAGTGGCCCTCAGTCAACTCTTCCTTTGTGGTGATCTGCTAATCTTCTGTAGCCACCACATGCCTGATCTTCCCCAGATAGGACATCTTATTTGACTTGGAAGAGTTTCCACTTGAAACAAGGCATTTGGACATTTCTGCTGGACTACAGCAGAGGCAGTAGCTTGGACTACTTGCCAGATGCCCAGAACTCAAACATAAATGACTACTGTGTGTATGCATGGCACACTGGATTTACTACTGAGGTGCAGAGGAGACACTCTGGGCACACGGTGTAAGGTCAGTGAATGCGCAGTGTGTGAGATTTGCTGCACACACAGAGCTTGTATGCATGGCAAGCCTGGCATGACCTGTAGGTCAGAGCCGTTACATGTTCACAGCACTGGGTGTGCAGATATGTGTCTGGGTGCTAAGATGCTGGACAACTGAAGTTCCAGCTGCACTACAGCCAGGCTGGCAGGCCATTTGCAGGGTCACTATCTGTACATACAGCTGACTTGAGGGCAGCAGTAGAACAGCCCTTTGGAGACACTGAAACCTATATGTGAATCTCAACACATTCCTGATTCAACAGCCCTGCAGCCAAAATGATCACAGAGGTGTAGAGAATAGCAGGTGCACCTGCAGGCAACAAAGTGACTTCCTTATAAAGAAAAATAGGGAGGCAGTGAAAGGAAATATCAAATATCAAATTTCTATTCTCTTTCCCTCAGTTTCATGAAACTGCTTGAACTGGCTAAACCTCCTTATATCACGTCTGCAGAAATGTTGCTCTTGACCTCACAGTTGAAAATGGCAAAGTAGTAAGCAAAAAGGACAAAAGTTTAGCCATAAATAAGCTGGCCCAAATGAGTTGGTCCACCTACAGGAACCAGTGCTACACAGAGAGACTGTGCTGAAAAATGTACTTTCATTCATCCAGTATAGCCTTCTGTGTAGGCCAATTGCCTCTTTATGGAGCTAATTAGAGCAGAGCACATTAATCCAGACACCCTCCTTATCTTGCCAGCTGCTCCACTGAGATGGAGAACACACTTGTGTCCTCACAGCCAGCCACAAGACAATTGCATGAATGTCTGCTATGAAAATTTCATTGTTAGTACCCATTCCATAGCTGGCAAGCTCTCATTTGTTACCAGTCTCATGGAGTGACTTCAAAAGATGATGAAAATGTCTTTGCAAAACTAAGAATCTGGTTGCACATTTAAATATGACAAACAGAAAGGTGGATGTGTTACCTAGATCTTTTCATGGAGACAAGAGCAGACCAAGCAAAAGGGAAATGAAGATGGCATCCAGTCTACCCAGCTGATAGCAGTGACGTGAGATTGGATACTTTACCAAGGCATTCACAGGCACCCAGAAAAAAAAAAAAAAAGGTAGTGGACAGGAAGTTCTTTCTTATGTGTCATAGTCTCTTCACTAATGCTTCTGGAATGCGAAAGTGGACCATCCTGTAGGGGGAAGGGGGAAATCACACATTCATCCTTCATAAAATAGCTGTCAGAATTTTCTCAGAACTGTCCTTCATATTTGGTTATGTTTTTAGGAAATTATTCTATTTATATATAGAGAAAGAGGTATAAGTCACTTTGGTTTCCATTTGACTCTCAACTTCCATTAGAATGTGGTCCTTCTGTTAACATCAGTATTGTTTTGTGTTGCTTCAGAAGTCAGATTCTGACCATTCCATGGCTTTGCTATAATGGTTTTTTTGTGGTTTAGGAATGGTGTTCTCCAGTTTAGTACTCCCACTAAAACCACATGCTAGTGCTACTCCTTCCTCCCACTTCCCCTTGGTGGGTGCTGGTGCACTGGAGAGGACAATTGGAGGTACAAAAGGCAGAGATCACAGGTTGAGATAAGAGTGATTCACATGCCAAAATGGAGCCCACAACCTGACTGCAGCCACACCACCTGAACTGTAAGAGAAACCTTCCCTCTGGAAAGAGACTTCCTTCCTCCCACTCCTGGGAAAAATGTGAGGTAGTATAGAATAACCTCTGGGTCCTAGCCATGCCCTCTGCTGGCTACTGCAAAAATTAACTGAGGAACTGAGTTATATACTGAGGAAAAATGGTTATTCTAAGGAATAAAACTATAAAGTGCAGTAGCATTTGAAGATATTAAATCTTACACTTAAATTTTGGGTTTGTACCTTTTAAAATCTTTGGATGGCACATAAAATTTGAAAGTATCTATTGATTTTTTTTTTTTTTTTTAAATTCTCTCCTTGTAATGCTATGTGTTCTGTTAGTTTTGTGAGGATTAGGCTGAATCAAATACGCCTTCTTTTTTTTTTAATCTTTTCCCCAAAAAGAGCTGGACTCTGTTCTGTAGCCTCATTTGCAGTAATCTGGAGCTCCTATCAGGCTTTTCATCAGACCAAGCCTTACAGATGGAAAAGTTCTACTTTAAAATTTCTCACATGTTTGAAGATGTCAATAAAGCTCTTTTAAAGTGTCAGAAGCAATTGCTCTGTTTGTAGTTTTGCAAATACCAATAACAATGGTATCATCTCCAGTCAGAAGAGGGCATAAAGAAACAACTAAATGAACCCTTCTTATTCCCCTCCCCACTCAGAAACTAAACTACACACAAACATCCAGGCACAGATAGAGATGCACACATGCACATGGGTGCCACCCTGCTTCTTTGGCAGGAATACATTAAAGTATTCACACTGTGGAATAATGAAGTATGTAAATACAACACTCTATTCTTTCAAGAAAAGCTTTCAAAATGCACATACTCCACTTCCCCTAAATTATGGTATAAGATAGGTCATAATAGCTAATGTAGTAGGCAAGAAGGGAGAATGGAGCATAATTCCCTAAACTTGATAAAATAAGCAATTACTCTTGTTATCTGAATGGCTCTGTCAGTGGAGAAGTTGTCTGTGTCATAACAGAATCTAACAAAGGCTGTTGCCTTTAAGCATCAAAGGCTTCGGCCTTATTATCTTTCTAAGATGTTCATGTTTTCCAAACAAATGGCAGGGAAGCATCTCTGGCAAAAATATAAAATTGCGATACACTATGTCCAAATGATTAATTCACAGAAATTATCCATCACACTGCAGCTACATGTGCCCGTCTCTTCTGTTATGCCCTTGGAGATTTTCATACTAAACGTATGTGCATATTTTTCATGGCCACTGATATTTGAATTGCAGCCTGCTCCCATGCAGAACATAAAACACTTCAAACTGCATAATGCTGACTAAATTATAAGTTCTCCAGTGGCCTGAGGTAGCAAGGGCCATAATAATGAGTGTGCTTAAGTGGTTTGTGTAAATTTTTTCCCCTTTAATTTTAATGTCCTGACTTGCTGCTGCCTTTTCTAAAGCTAGGGATTGTCTCATACAATCATAGCAACAGGGAAAGAGAAACTGCATTATGCTTTGAAAAAATGCAGAATGGAAAGCAGAAGCTTCAGTCATCAAGCACAGTGATAGCCAATTCAGCCCTGTTGGTCACATGGAATACAAAATGCTTTGGTGACTTTGTTCATACTTGTAATTGTATTTGGGCTGTTTCATATATAAAGTCAATTCAGACTGCATTTACTGGATAGAACAAAAAGCTGCAACCCTTCCAATCACATTCATATTGTACATGCAAAAAAAAAAATCTGAAATCTCATTTGATTAAAACTATAATGAAACCAGGTAAATGAAGACTGCAAAAATGCCAAGAATTTTACTTGTGGATTTCAATAGGTCAAAGTGGACATCTGTACGAGCTGTAAAGAACATTTAGTGATTTTGCAATGTTTTCAATGTTCTGGTATTGGTTATTTTTCTTGGGTTTACTCAAAGGCAAATGGATGAAAATGCTTACACTGCAGCAATGCTCACTTCCGTGGTAATTGGAAAAATATACACAAACTGTGCTAATATCAATGGATGTTTACAGTCAGGAAGATAAAAAGAGCCTGGGCACATGTTAACTGTTTCCATCAAGTTCCCCCACCTTTAAATAGAGACCATATTTGGCCAGCACATTAAGGAGCAAGGAGGTATTGGCTTCACAAATCAGTGCAAAGGAAGACAGGCTTCTTGCAAAAGCCTTTTCATGTGCCCCTCTTTTGTTGCACAATGTTTTAGGAAGTCCATTTCTACATTCTCTGCTCTACAGGCTTGAGGCAGATGTTTAAACTCACTTCTCACAGAATTCAGAGACCCCCATCTGCACCTAACCACTTCATCTAGCCTAAGGTCTGAGGCCTTCTTTGCAGACAGCTGTAAATTGATGCAGTTCAAATTCTCCTATATTAATATGGTTACACAAATCTTCCTCTGGCAGCAATTCCTGGCCCTCTTCCTCGCTGTGAAAACACGGACCAAAATTCTTTTGTAATACTTGTTTAAGAAGGAGTGAGCATGATGGACTTCTGCCCTTACCTCCAGGTTGCTCCGGAATCCTGGTAGAGAGCTCCTGAGTCAGTAAGCAGTAAGGGTGGCTCCATTGGCACAGCAGAAGAAGATCTGCAGTGGCTATGCCAACTGTCTACAACAGATAAGAATTTCTGATGCAACACCAAGACCTCCCAGGAAGTGTCATCTCTTCTCTCTGGCCTCTCTTACACATTTGCATATTCTCTTTCCATAACTGAGATAAATTAATACATCTTTCATGAGGCTGTTTAATTCCCCATCATTTTGGATACTGTTCAGCCATTTTACTTACTCAAAGCAAGTTCAAAGTGAGACAATAAAACAGACTGTTAGTTTTCAGAGAGTACAACCCTACTTGTTGCTGAGTCTTGACCCTCTGCAGCTCTTTTCCTCGCTTTAATGTTATACTTTGTGATTCAGGCACTGGGTTGCAAATATGCATGAAATTTATTTATTCTGCCCTCATACCTGAAATAAAAGCATGGTTAATTCACTGAGTCACAGCATGGCTGAGACTGGAAGGGTTCTCTTCAGGTCATCTGGTCCAATGCAGGACAACCTAAAGCTACCCGCACGGTATCATGGTAAGATGACTGTTGAGTAACTACAAGGATGGAGACTCCACAACCACCTGTCTGTCTTCTTTGCACCTTCCTTTTAAATATTTGTACATGCTGATGAGATCCCCCTTGTGGTCCTTTGCTGGACTCTCTCCGTTTTTCCTTCCACCTCAGTTTCTGCTCAGCCAACCTATACTTCATCAGCTTCTCCATGAGAATCTTAGGGGAGTCAGTATTAAAAGCCTTATGGAAGTTATTGGCAGACAATATCCACTGCTGTTCCCTCATCTACTAGGCCAGTCATTTTATTGTAAAAGGGTATTAGGGTGGTCAAACATGACTCCTCTGATGATGACTCACTTGTCCTTCACATGCCTGGAAATTGTTCCCAGAATTAGTTGCTCCATCTCATTCAAAGGGAGTGAGGTGAGGCTGTGACTGTCCAGAAGTCCTCCTTCTTGCCTTTCCTGGAGACAAAAGCGACATCTACTTTTCTCCAGTCCTCAGATCCTTCTAGTGACCATGTCATTCAAAGATTATCAAGAGTGATCTCTCAGTGATGCCAGTTCCCTCAGCTCTCATCAGTGCAACCCATGGGCTTACATATGTCCAGTTTTATTAACTATTCTCTAACTTGATCCTCTTCCAGCAAGGATAAATCTTCCTTGCTCCAGACTTTCCCCTTGTCCTCTTGACCCGCGGATTTCTGAAGGGTGAGTCTTACTAGTAAAGAGTGAGGTGAAGATGGCATTCAGTACCTCCATGTCATGTGTCTCCATTCAGAAGCAGGCACATATTTTCCCTAGTCTTTTTTTGCTATTTACATACTATGAGAAATCTACTTGTTACCTTTAACATCGCCCCCTAGATTGAATTCTAGATGGATTTTGGCTTTCCTAACATCATTTCTGCATGCTCGGACAGCATCTCTTCTTTTTATGTCTGAGTTTTGCCAGGAACTCTTTTTTACTCCACGTAATCATGCCGGCACTTTTGCATGACTTTCTGCTTGTTGCACTGGACTGTTCTTGACCTTGGAGGAGGTGATTCTTGAATATCAAATAGCTTTCTTGGTTCCCTTTTCTATCCAGTACCTTATCCCATAGGAGTGTACCTGAACAGGTCCCTAAAAAGGCCAAAGGCTATTCTCCTGAAGTCAGGATCTTGTTTTTTGCCCTGCTTCCTCATCTTAGGGTTCTGAACTCCATCATCTCATGGTCACTGCAGCCAAGTCTGCTCTCAACTTTCACATCCTCAACCAGCCCTTCCTCATTTGTAATTATGAGGTCCAATAGAGCACCTGTCTTCACTAGATCCTCTATTACTTAGGTCATGAATTTGTCCTCAGTACTCTCCAGGATCCTCCAGAATAGCGTATGTCCATCTGTGTTATTCCTTCAGCAGACAGGTGGTTGAAGTTTCCCATAAGTTTCCCGTACGGCTGTAACACGAGGTTTCTTCTGTCTACAGAAGGCCTTAGCCATTTGTTCTTTCTCCTTATGCCTTTGTATGCCATATAGCACACATTTACTACTGCATCATCCATACTGGTGTACTCAGTAATTGATACCCAAAAGCTCTCAGCTGGCTCATCATCCCCTAGGCAGAACTCTATATACTCCAGTTGTTCTCTCACATCAAGGTCAACTCTGCCACCTTGTCTTCACAGCCTGTCTCCCTCCATTGCAGTACGGCAGTCCCATGAACAATCTCACCTTGTCTCTGTGATTCTGACTTTTTTCGACAGCCCTTCAGCTGCAGATCTCTTCTTCCTGGTGCTTACTTCCCATGCTGTGTGCATTAGTGTGCATGCACTTCAAAGAGATACTCCAGGAAGCTGATTTCCCAGAGAAAGTCTGAGATTTTTTTATGTCTTATAAGCACTTCCTCACCTGTGCACAAATGGTTGAGGTGACCCTGCATAAGCCCTGTTTTGTTTACTTTACTATAATTCTAACCGCTGTTAATATTAAACAGGGTCCTGAAAGTCCAGTAAACAGGAAGATGTTTGGTGTTAGAGCAATTATTTTGACTATGAGCATTCATGGCTACCCATAAGTAATGACATCTATAATTATTTACCATTCTTGTAGATGGTATACCAGCAAAAATAGGCAAGGCTTAATCAGTGTACCTAATTTGATTTCAAGGGGTATCAGGAATATTTCATAATGTCTTGAAATATCGACCTGCATATTTTGTCTAAAGCTGTCTGAAGGACAGAATTTCCAATCTTTGCAGGCATAGCTAAATCATCTACTTGGTTTGGGCACTTTTTTCATTGTATAATCTGTTCAATACATTGCTATTACTGGCAAAATTAAATTAGGCACATATTTTAACACATGAAAAATAAGCAGGTGTGCTGAATTCATGTGACAGAGATTCTTAAAATGCAAAAGCCCTAATATTATTCTATTCAGATATGTGAAGACCCTTGCTTGCCAAACAAATAAGTGAGCAGTGATCTGGCTTCAATCTTTCTGTCTCTTTCTCTGGCATAACTTGTCCCATATTTCAAAGTGCAAGCACCTGCAGCACTTCAGTCTTCCTCAAGTCAAAGGTGCTTTACTCAGTCCAGGTGCACAGCTAACTTTCAAAGAGGCTTTTGAAGGAAAGTGTCATTTTTGATTTGTATTCTTATTCAGAGAACAGTGAACTCATCTGTGGCTTCAGGCAGATTTTAATTTAAAACTAAAAATACTACTAAAAGAATAGTCAGCTCAACTGATGGTGTGACACACAGCCATCCTATACAACACTCTTCTGAGGCAGACATCCCAGCTCTTAAAGTTGAACAAAATGTTTTCTTTACCATGCCAAAATTTGCTTATCCATAGAGGTTCCACAGAGAAGGTTTGAAAACAAACATGTGTTTTAGAAAACCTCATTTAGAAAACAGTATGTAGAATAGTCAGGTTTCATTACCATTTAATTAGCAAGTAAGCTTTATTTAGACCTACCTTCAGAAGTGGAATATTTTTATCACCTTCCTCAGTAGAACAATACATCACCTATCGCTTGGGCATTCACATGTGAATTTTGTCAAAATCTATTGCCAAGTTTTCAAGTGTCATTTTTAGGATGAAAGATTCTTAGAGAAGCATCTCACAAACAAACTTTCAAGAGCTGATTGATGTTTGAGGCACCTTGCTGTGAGTAAGGCACTGCAGTTTGTTCAAATTAGTTTACAAGATTTCTCATTTCAGCTCATTAAAAACACAAATGCTGGATGCTAATGACTTACAGAATTAAGGTACTTTTTATGTATCCCTTTGGAACACACCCTGGGTTCCCTAGCCCTCTTAGGATTTAATATGTGATAAAAGGTTCAATTTAGAAAAGAGAAGGCTAAATTGACAATAAAAAAGGCTTCCAGACAGTACTTCAAAAGGACATTTAACTCTTGTCTTTAAAGTTCTACCTAAACTTCAGTTTAAAGAATTTCTAAGTGAAATACATGCACATTTTCAATCTCACAGAACTATTACAAGTTTTGAGCACCTTTCTCCTACAAGTAAATTAAATCTATCCTTTTCTAAATCCAAACCTAATGCTCAAAATTATTCTTCAGGTAAACACTCATAAAAAAACCCAGAAACATCTTTCAAGCAAAATGCTGCACAAAATGGTCACTCAAACTAAAAAGCTTATTTAACAAGGTCCTGTTTGTGTGGCTTAGTCTCCTTGTTAAAGAATTTCCTTTCCCCATAAGAAACAAATTCAGATTTTCTACCAAAACCCGCCCTAATGAAACACTTATCAAGAGCAGGAAACAAGCTGATAACTTGGTAATGTGGCCACCTGTCAGTTAGGCACTGGTCCAATGTTACTGATTACACAGAGGCAGCAGAAAGAGCTGTAGTAGAAGCTGTAGGCCACAGAAATCAGCTTGTAGTAACTTTCAGGTGTAACTGACACAGAACAGATAGATGTCCCAGAAGGAGGAAGTCGCTTATGATGCAAAATTTTAGTCTCCCCATCTTGGAAACCAATCTCTTTGAAAGTTGAAACAAAGTGCGGACACACATTCCCCTTTCTTAAATTACTCTTGTGCTTTGATGTCATTCATGGCATGATTTTAAGATTGCATAAATAAAATACATGCCTGTATGTTAAATAAGCACTGGGCGGAAATATGAGTATAAACTGGTTCCACTAGTAAATGTAAGCATTGTAAGACTTACTTTCTAGCTTCTGTGTAACACGCAGTAAAACCCTTGGCTGGGCCTGTGAGGAATTACTTACAGCCAAAGAGAGGACACAAAAGATTGGTACTTAAATTAGCCCCTTACACATGTCCAAGTAGTTAGGCAATGCATTCTGCTTGTATTTACAATACTGCCTCCCACATATTACAGTTACCTAACAGCTCTCCCATTTTTATCTAAAAGCCAGTTAGACCACTTCTCTAGCCCACATCTTGCCACCAACTGAACAAATGTACTAGATAGGGTTCTTGTGTTTCAAGAGATGCCCCCAATACTATAAATTTTCTTGTTAGCATAACTGAACACTTTCCAGAGCAGTTTGGACCACCTTAAGGGGTCATTGCTGAAAGACAAAAAAAGGAATAACTGCTGATTACACAAATATTCTATTGTTAGAATTATATACAGCATTTGCTCTTTATGTTTTTACTTCAATTTGGAGACTGCACTCTTCTGACAATGAAGTCAGGTCATAGAGCTTTCGTGATGAAAATGAGCACCTTCAAACGCCTTATTTTATAAAGTATTTAAATCTTTGTACTTCTGCAAGGGCTGTCACTTGTGTTATTTGTCCTTCTCTCTTTAATGGATAGTTGTAGTTCCCCTATGCTGATCTGAAATCTGACACAATCTTTTCTAATTAAGGACATCTAATGGGGAAGTTACACTTTCCCATGATGCCTACTACAATAAATCCTTCTAATTATTAATGTATCCAGGCAAGTGACATCTCATTATTTTGTGTGACTTCACAAAACCATTTGGTAGGGAACAATGATGACTCAACACCAAACCTAAATTTGGAAGAATTTAAACAGATGAGAAATTTTCCACTACCATCAATATTTTTTTGTATTCCTATAGATCAAACTAATAGATACTCAATTGGAGGGCTCAGACCAGTTATATTTCTTCTCACTCCTGTGGGGATGTCGACTGCAACGGAGAACAACGCTGGTGTGTTTTGAAGTGTACATGTGAATATGCTGCTCCTGTCACAGTTCCCTTTCTTTAGGTTACATGGGAGAGGACTGCCAGGAACGCTCACAGGGTAGCATTAACCAAACCTGGGGACTCTGCTCAGGGCACAGTGAAAACAAGACGCTGGAAATGCTTTAGGACCCTCACTCCGGCGCGGTCATCCCTCCTTCTTGCCCCGCTGTCCCGCATTCCCATCCAGCCAGCCCTCATTCCCGCCATGCCAATGCTGGGCCGGCAGCGCCCCCTGGCGGGCGGCCACCGTCATGACGCCCCTGCCGGGCCAGGTAATCCCACCTCATTTTTGGTCATTATTATCAGCGCGCTGCATTACGTTTTTGCTGAGGGAACGTTAATTTCTGCCAATAGCCATGAATACTTAAGGCGCTGCCATGGAGAATGAGGAGCCTTCGATAAGGGTATCGAGAGATCAGAGGAGGTTCAGACTTTTTGAAAGTGAAGGGGAGAGTTGAACTCGATCCCTGGCGCCTGGTCCGCATCTGTAAGTCGTCCCTCGCACAGCAGTTCGCATCCTGGAATGCTCTGAGCACTCCCTCCGGTCCCAGCGGGATGCCGAGGGATGCAGGGGACCAACAGCAAACCTCAGGCTGTCCATGCTCTGGTCCAGCTCCCTGCCCAGGCAGGGCCAGCCAGGAGGTATGAGCAGCCTGTCCAGGGCTTCATGCCCTCAGGTTTGGAAGTCCTGCAAGGCGGGAATGCACAGCCCCATGGACAACCTGCTTGGCCGCCTTTGTGGTGAACAGCATCACAGAGAGACAGCCTTGTTTCAAGACTGTGACATTTGCCTCCTGTCCTCCCACTCTGCAGCACCGAGAAGAGCCTTGCTGCATCTTCTCAGTGACCTCCTTGTAGGAATCAGAAGGTTGTCTTTACTCGCTGCATCGCCATCAGAAGGTCCCACAAAGCCCTCTTTCCCCCACACTGAACAAACCCCATTCCCTCAGCCTCTCCTAACAGGGCAACAGCTCTAGTGCCAACCATTTTCAAGCTCTTGCTGAACTCACCCCAGTTTATCCATGGCTTTCCTGCACTGCAGGTCCCCAAATTGGATGCTTTGGGGTCTAACAAATGCTGTTTAGAGGGGGATTGTCTCCTCTCATCCTGTGGCTACTACAGCCTAGATGCTGTTGGCCTTCTTTGCAGACAGTCCATGCTTCTGTCTTACATGCACCAGGCTCCCCACATTCTTTTCCACAGAGCTGCTGCCACACAACTACCTGTATTATTGCTCAGGGTTCTTCCTTCCCAGGTACAGCACTTAGCATTTGTCCCTATTGAATTTTGTAAAGTTTCTGCTGGATTAGCCACTGAAGTACTCCACTTATCACTACTTACTGCTGCCAGGTAAAGCATGAACTATCACTACTATCATCTGATCTTGACCATCCAACCCATTTTTTACCTATCTAGTTGTCCGCTTGTACAAACTGTGGTATCTCACCTTGGATATCAGAATATTGTGGAAACATGGTTTTAAAAGCTTTGCAAAAGTCAATGTGCTGCCCTTGCATCCACAAATCCAGACATTTTGTCATAGAAGGCAATCAGATTGGCCAGGCAGCTGGTAAACTCACACTGACTCTTACAGCTTTCATCATGAATCTTGGGAAGGTACATGATCCAAAGCCTGGGGAGGCAGTGTTCCTGTCTGGGCACCAACACAATTGCAAATGTTTTTGTAGTGTTTTTACTTTCTCATTTCAACACCTACAAAATATCAAGAATTTCAAAGAGCAGTTTACTGGTGCTAATGTTAATTCTTCCCAAAGCTTTCTGTTGTCACTTTTGGTGACTGTATAACCAGCTAAGGATGAAACATTACCAGCTGTCTACTGGTGCAGGGAAACTGGCAGAAAAGTGATTTAGTCAACATCACACAATGTGTCTGTTGTCAAGGCAGAGCAGAACTCAGGATGTACTTCCTTCTCATCAGACACATCCTCAAATTCACCACATGACAACTATTGCCAAGAACACACTCTTTCATTCACACCTGCAAGACAAATAAATATTTATTCCATCCAGTTACCTCAGCTTGAGGTTTCATTGCATTATAAATATACATGTCTAATATGTCTAACAAAAGCAACACAGTGGTGAAGTGAATTATAGGGATTGCAATATCACTTGGCTCTGATAACTTACAGGGAACATGAGCTCTTTGGGGAATGTTAAAAAAACCTATAGACTGAAAAAAGCAGGTACATGAACTGAGAACAGCAAAGCTGGCAAAAATATTTTTGTTGGAAATGGAAAGTAAAAACTTCTTATTTTATGTTTTTATGGGAAATTTCTAAATGTGTGTGGTTTTGGTTTTATTTTAAAAATGCTACATTTTGATGTAAATGTAGTTATACAGCTCTCATTCATGTTTTACAACCTTCTGTGCAATTTTTAATTTTAAAATTAAAAAAGTACAGGATAGTGTCTTTCTCCTCTTATTCCCTCCCTGAGTCATCCTTGTTCCATCTAAGAAATCACTGGTATGTCTTTGCCAGAAGTCTTAAACGTACAAAACAAAGAATCTAGGTTTTCTGTGTCTGTGTGGAAGTAAACCAGAAGGAATTCCATGCAACATGGGGAGCCAGACACAGAAGGTGAAAACAGTATAGCATGGATTCCCATCCTCTCCGCCTCCTGTATTTGCTTTTTCTTTCACTAACAAATGAGAAAGCTATTGCTAATTTCCACAGGTTAAATTATTTGCTTAGTTTTGTTGATATATCTACACAAGTCAGGGGTGGGGTTCTTTTAAGTTTTCATTTATCCTATTTGTCCCCTCATCTCTTTAAATGAATTGCTCTTTGTGTTGTTTTGATCCAACAGAAAAGAAAGGCATTATAAAACAAGTCCATTATTAACATTTGTAATACTTATCAAATAACTACTCATCAGATTAGAGAGTGGCAGGGGCTTTGAAGGGGTTAAACAGTGGCAAAGCAAATGCCAACAAGGAGATGAGCACTAACAAATTAAAAAGATGACAGACATACTCTGCAGTTCCTTGTCTAAAAAGATACCTGTGGTCTCCTTGCATGCACATCGTGCTTGCACAGAAATTATGCAATCCAACATGGTGGGCAGAATACTCCATTTCTAGATTATCTTAGCCCAGATTTCTGGTTTTCTATTACAACTCCTCAGCAAGCATTTTGACACAAGTATTAAATGACTTATGTTTAAGCAGTGCTATCACAAAACCCAGCACATTTAGGAGCTGTCACAGAGCACCGCCTAATTCAAGAACACCACTGACCTCTATATTAAGCACCAAATTGACATGATTAATGTTAGAAGTCAATATCTTTGTCTGATTATCAAAGTTAACATTTCAGGATACTTCAGAAGGTGCACCTCTCTTTCAGGCAGAAGAAATGAGGAAGAGCTTGGCTGCAAGTAATTGTGGCTGTGTGGAAAACAGCACCTGGAAAAGCCCACCAAACTCAGTATTTTGAAACAGGCCCTTGCCCACTTCATGATGGTGCTGGGCTTACTTGAATGCTTCTAACAGAAAAAAAAAAGTGTTGGCAAATTTTAGCTGCAGCCTGTTCACTCACTTTGACCAAGGAACTGAAAGGAAACCCCCCCCCGGTTTATGTATCAATGGAGACTAAAAAGCAACACAGCATGGCCAGAGAATGGTAACCATGAATGCTATCGCTGTGCAACTAAAATGATGGGATGCTTGCAACAGAGCTGACAAACCACTATGAAATTCACTGTAAGAGGATGTCTACAAAACACCGAAGGACTAGAAGAGATGTAGTATGGACAATACCTGTGGTATTGTCTGAGGGGGACAAGCAAAAGATGTAGTATGATAGAGGAGAGTCCATAGGACCTGATAGGATGTACCCCACAAGTACTGAGGGAGCTGTCTGGCGTCATTGCAAGGCCACTTTCAATTTTTCTTTGAAACGTTGTGGTGATTGAGCGAGGTCCCTGAGGAATGGAAGAAAGCATGTCATCCCTATCAAGAAGGGCAAGAAAGAGGATTCAGAAAACTGGAACCAATTAGCCTCACCTTGACTGTGGGGAAAGTGATGGAGAAAAGAATCCTGAAAATCATTTCCAGTTATTTTGAGATGGTGTTTGGGAGTAATCAGCACAGACTTACAAAGAGAAAATCATGTCTGACAAACCTGATAGCTTTCTATGATGTCTCAGTGAATGAGGGGAGAGCAATGACTGTGGTCCTGGCAAGCCAGCTCTAGGTGGTCCGCTTGAGCAGGTAGATGTTGGACAAGATGTACACCATAGGTACCTTACAGCCTCAGTCACTCTGTGATTCTGTGAGATGCATCTGTGGACTTGTTAAGGATTAGAAGTTTGTGTGTATGCTTGACATATAAACCAAAGAAGCAATTAAAATGCATGAGAGGAGATAAATGATACAATATATTAGGACCATTCATAAATCGGAGCCTTATTTTATATTCTGTGGCCTAAACAGCCGGAAAGGTGGATCTCTGCATACACCATTTAACTACTAGCACAAAGAATGATGTTAATGATATTAATTCTGACTATTCAGAAAACAGCCTAAAGGAGGGGCCTGATCCTGGAAAGAAAACCAGAAATCCCAATCTAGTAAAAGTACTACTTGTGCATCTATCTCTACCTTTTTTCAATTTGTTTTCCTTTTATTCTATCTTCCCCTTCTTAGGACAAACCGGCAGCAGAGAGTGACTTAAGAAAAATAATATATGAAAAAATCTGTTGAGAACAGTTGAAATCGGGCCCATGGTAATAAAATCCATTACACTTTGCTGGCTGCTCCCTGCACAGTGATTTTGTTTCACAATTTAGGAAAACAGAAACCTCTGCACTATCTACTTGGAGGCCACCAATTCTGTAGGGTAATAAATCACTTAGGCTTACTGAAAACAAGAAATCACAGCCATGTATCAAGTATATGCATGAACACATAATATTTTCAGGCTATTTATAATGAGGTGTCTTACATGGGCTTATTTTTCTATATTCGCATTTACCCATTTATCACTCTGAAAACCCTGCCCCAGTACAGGAATAGCCTTTCTGCTAACAGCCATGATGACACTCCTCTTAGGACCAGACAGACCGATTTTGAGAGTATTTTACATACCTATGGATAAAATCTGACAGAAATAAAAGGCCAATTAAAATGCTATAGATACAATGTCGGGAATATGGCAATCATGCTTCAAAAAATCTGTTTGCTTTTGTTTTTATGACGGCATGTTAACTCCATTAAGTCTTAACACACACTGGAATGCTGTAAATGACAAGGGGCAAAAATTGCTTTGAAACAATTCTTTGCTGAGACACTTTAAGGAGGGCATTGCATTAATGGTTTATTTCAATTATACAAACTTCTGAGAGACTGGAAATTAAGTGTTCCAAATGAGCTTTAAATATAGCACAAGAAGTTTCGCTTTTAATGGACAAAGCCTGTTTCCACTAAATGTACCCTTGTACTGCCAAGAGGGCTTTGAAATAAAATAAAGTGGCAAGTTTGAGGCTCTTAGTGTCAGAGTTACATCAGCCAAGCAATTCTTAATTAAGCTGACCTTGGTATTAAAGAAATCTCTTTGCATGAACTTTTATGTTCTCCTTCACTCTGGAAACCGAAGTTATTCCCTTGAGAAGATACCTGGCTTCTGAGGCATTTGCTGAAGCATGAGAAATACTACAGATGACTACTTAAATCATTTCCAGATAACAAAGTATCTTTATTTAAAATCTGATCTTGATTAATGCTCAAAGTGTAGGAAAAAAATTAATTCAAAGAAACTTATAAAAGCTTCTTGTAAAATAACAAGGAAAATATCAGGGTTAATAACTACAGTCAAGTCCATAACTCCAGACTGAATCCGAACAAGAACTGTTTCTTGTAGCATTTCCTTCCCCAGAAGGTTATAACTTTTCATTATGAGGTAAGCAAAGCTTGCTAACAAAGATTTTCATTTAAACTAAAAAGGAGAACACAGAAAATGAACAGCAAATGCAAAACAGCTTTTCACCCTTGAAAGTCTGACAAATCAGGACAAGGCAATGAAATGAGTCTCCATCTCTAAATGGTCTCCTTGTCCAAGTAACTGCAACAACCTGATCATAACCTTCATTTAGTGTGGTGTCTGGCACTCCTTGTGGGTGCTTTGGAGGCCATAGAGGCTGGGAAGTGCCAGCAGATGTCTGGACAACTGAACCAAACTTCTGGTTTAAGCTGGTGAGATACTGGAGTTTGAGGCTCCAGTGATGGTACTGACCAGACCTCCACTGTGTACAGTGGAGTTTAAACACCTACCCACATCAGCCTTTACACACAGACACATAAATGCAGCTGTCCATCTCAAACCTAGGTCGTCTCAGACAGAAAAAGCAGCCCTGGTAAGCAACCTGGTTTTTTTTCTCCACTTATGATGGCAGCTGAATCAGGAAGAAGAAACAGGCTACCTTTAAGAACTAACTGTAACAGAAAATAGGAAAGGTTCCCAAACTCCATCTCTTTGTTCCTGTGTTAATAAAGCTAGCTTTTCACACAGTGGGACTCATTGATGGGACAGTCTCAGGAACCTTTCTGATTGTTGTGTAAACACTAAGAGCCTACACGTGTATGTAGGTATGTCTCCTCTAACAGTGTTTCATTCTATTTAAATCTCTTTTCTACTTGTTCTTCGATGCACTTTCATTAACTTCCCCCAAACTTACAGCACTATTTATGTTCAGTCACTCTGTAGCTTAGGAATTGGTAAATAAATCTATCAATCAGAGGACTTACAGCCTAAGTCTTCCCCTGTCCTAGACCAGTGTCTTACAGGGCCACAGTCCATTAATTATTTTCTGCATAGTGAGACAGATTCAGCCAGAGGAATTAAGCATGCCCCAACTGAGGTAACTACAGTCTTTTGGGCAGTGGCATACATGAATTTGAAACTTCTTAAGACTGTACAAAGAATACTTCTCTCACCTTGCGAAGTGTTTTCCACACTGAACTGTTCAATATCTTACTGAAAAGGATCTGAAGAATAATGAACACCCATCCCTCAATCTAATTGCAGGTGAATCCTTCTCCTTCGAAGCAGTACGGCCCACAAGCTCTTCACAGGAATGGCTGAAGCCTTCTCATGTTGAGGTTTCCCTGCTAGGAAGCTTCAGGTGGTGCTCTGCAGAGTGTATTGGATGTTTGGATTGCCACCTGCTGCATTAAAAGCACAAAACTGTATAGGGAAACTGTACTGCTACAGACCTCACAGGCACTCAGCAGTAGGGGAGATGTTTCAGCACATTCAGGTTCACCTATTCCCCATTACAGTGACAGAGGACCAAGGTGCCATGGCAGGGTTTTGGCTCCAAAACAGAACTGTTTAGGTCTCCTAATCTTAATAAGAAGTTGTAATTCTTCTCTGCTCCACTTTGAAATGTTTTAACCAAAACTGCCCATGTTTTTTTAGGAAAGGAAAGGGCCATTAGCTTGATGTTATACAGTTTGCACAAAACATTTCTGTAGATCTGTCTGCTACTATCATCTTTGGTAGCAGCTTTTGAAAACTGTGAAAGCAGAAATTATGTATTTTTATGCTAAAGCTGAAATTAATCCTGAAGCATGGTTCTGCACAAGGAGTGATTTTCTTCAGCATAAGACACGTCAGAAACATAAACTATCATGCTAAATGTTGATAGTGTTATTTGGTGACATAGGCATACTGAAAAAGAAAAGTGGAACAAGAATTATTTTGTACATGGCTATATCAGTACACCTGAAATATTATTAGCATGACCACCAAGGACCCCAGGGTACTAACAGGTTCTGATTGCCCTAATCAGCTCATAACCACCTTTCTTTCTGAAATATCCCTCTGTAATATCTTCTCCTCTTCCTTCTAGGGATTTAAGCTGCCTTCATTCAAATAGCTTTGACACAGCACAGCTGCATAACCTTGTGCTGCTCAGCCACTCTGCTGTTTGCTGGCAGCAACCTGGCGCAGTAACCTCAGATGGCCAAACCAATGAAGCCACCACAGAACCAGATGACACACCCAGCTGACACATCCAGACACCTGAGGGACAGTAGGGAATCACTGTTTTCACTGGTGCCATTATCTCTATCACTGCACCCAATTTCTGTCCCTGTTTTTGCTAAACTCCACTAAAACCAGTGCAGTGGGGAGGGTGGAAAAATGTAAAATCTTTAGTTATATACTGAACTAATTACCTGAGATCACTCCTTTGCATGGGAGCTCCAAGATCTTCTTGCCTTTACTTGTAGTACACTTGGACTCACACTGAAAGTTCTTTGTTTGTGAGTCTTCAGAAAGAAAAATACAGTCTCAGAGGCTTCCGTAACTTGTATTTTAATTGCTCACAAAAAAATTGTATTTACTAAGCAGAAAATTATTTCTATTTCTAATTACTGTAACTTTCCTTTCAAAACTGCTACAAAATCAAGATATAAAAATGTATTTTAAGGATCTGCTAGTGTTACTGTTCAAAAAAACTCAGCCAGTATCAGTAGAATGGTTTTATTCTAAAAAAAAAAAAAATCAGCAATATAAAATATTTTAACACTATGTTTAAATATTGGTGACAGATTATGCATTTCCTCAAATAAAGTGCCATTTTTACACATAGGTATTTCATATTTACTTTTACTGCTGTTCTAACCTCATAATATTGAATAGATAAAGTGTATTTTGGTTAAAGAATAATGCAGCACTACTCTTCCTTTATATTTCTTTCCATAAAACTACTGAATTTTCAATTTGGACTCCTTTATCTGTATCCTGTCACTAGAGACATATTCAGTTTATATATTTCTCCATGCAGAAGCTGCCATAATTGACGGTGGTTTCCATGCCTTCTTCTGTGCTTGTGTTTTTCTTGACTGTGCCTGTGTAGGTCTCCTATGGGTTCTTCATCTATGGGCAGGAGTAGAACTAAAAGATCCATCTTCTTGTATGGTCATTCCTTTTTCTTGCTCTTCTGACTTGGTTCTTCTCAAATCCAGACCACTTGATGCCCTGAACAATTAAACACTCCTGCTGAAGTGTAAAAGCAATCTCTGTATTATTTGATTCTTTCCGGGGTTTGTATTTTAAGCATGTTACTGCAGAAAGTTCTACATAGGTGTAATTAGGACTAACTTTTCAGATTGTCTTTTGTACACTTGGATTTACTCAGATGCCAAACTTCACCATAAGAAAAAGAAGTCTTTTGTTCCCATAGCTACCTTTTAGGCAAAACAGCTTCTTGTGGTTTTAAAGAGCAGCCAGGTGCTGTAAGAGAAAAAAAAAAAAGTTTTAAAAACTTCAACCAGCAAGAGTTACAGCTTTAAAGAACAGAAGAATTCCATAACTCCTGGAAACAGGCCCACATTTTCTAATGTTCCCAACTGCTATACCAGAATCCAGAAATTTGACCCTGTAATTCATTTTACTCACATTATCTCCTGTATGGAGAAGGTATGAAAAGTCAAATTCATGTGTGAAAAAGTCATCTACTGCCACAAACTTTTCCATTATCCCTGTTTTCTCAATGTGTACCTTTCCAGGAAGTGAATCCCACATGACTTTTATTTGCAAGTCTAGATTGATTTTGCTCCTATTTTTACCTCTCACTTCACAATCTCTAACTGCTTCCTCTGGACAATTTCCATTTGGTATTTTTGACTCTGAATTCAGAAGTGGAAAGTAAATATAAAAACAACTATCTGAAGATACATATGTGTATATCTACAAATATGCAACACTCTGTAACGTGTAAAGAGAAACCAGACCAGAATTTCCACAAATTATAGGTTGAGTGGCATCATTCTTTTTTCATCATAGGCATAGTTACTATTCATTTAACTTTTGTCTGAAGAATATTCAGTTTATTCTTCTGGTATCTAAATCCTGCCCCTGTCAGATGTTGAGATGCTCTCTTTTATTCCCACCTGCTAGAAGTGTTTAGATATGGGAGAGCAGCTGGACACCCATACCAAGTGAAAAAGCTCATCTTTTTCTTTCAAACATTTCAGTAAATTTGGTCTTAGAAGGCAAACTAAGGTAACTGGCAGTTAGATTTACCTCCAACCAATCTTAATGGGGTTTTTTTGGTCATGTGGTTACAGAACACCCTACGACAAAAAGAACATTGTGTCCTTGAGAGTATAAACTTTGGGTGCTCTCTTGCATTTTTCATGTCATTTTTGCAGAAATGGCAAATTCTGTCACAAGACATAGGCTCGGGCAAGAGAACTTCCATGAAGTGTTTCCATTTTTTATCACAGATCTAACATGTAACACTTTCTTACCTATCTATTTATAAGTAGCATATAGGATTTTATTTGTACTCTTCTGGAAGAAATAATTTCAGATGGTTTGCTCCCTTTTTTTTTGTTTTTCATAGAATCCACATGAACGTTTTTTTAGCTTTTCATTTCTGATTTGGCAAGTTTGTGTTGAGATGCAACTCTTCCTCCTCTGGTGTCATTTCTTTAAATTAATCTGCAGACCACTGTCAGGTCTGTTCAACATTTTATTTATGCAGTTGATGACTGCATGAATCTTGACACACACACCCAAAATAAACTAAACAATTAGTCCTGGCAATTAGGCATTCAAGAAGTTCAATTGTTTTTACCAGAAACATGTAAGCAAAAAAGTCACCTCAAACTACAAACTTTTCCTGCTGGAATATAATTTCTTAAATCCTGTTTCCTGGGAAAACTGGACTTTATGCTGCCCCTTGCTGTTCCATTGAAGTTGGGAGTCCAAACAAAGGAGGACCATTTTGTTTCTCTGAGCAGTTAGTTTGCCTCATGCCTCCATGGGCTGGTCATCCGCCCTAAATGGTGAAGGAGCAAGCTAATTCTGTCTTTGGTGGACACACGTCACTGGATTATAAAGCCACAGTATCTTCCCAGTAGTTTCTCTTATCAAGGACAGAGTGATTAGCACGCACTGGCAACTTTCTGAGCCATAATTTTTTCCCTTGAAAACTACCAAAGTGTCAAAACCAGCCATAACCTTCACTCTTGGAATGAAATAATATCATCAAAATTTTCTGATAGTGACCAATTCATTCCCATTAAAAAAAGAGATGGAGGCATACATACCTCGCACAGTTATAAACTACACTTCTGAAAATGGGGGATTAACTTTCTTTCCCCCCTCCTTTTTTATTTCTGAATCTTATGGATATAGTCTGATTGTATTTCACTTTCTTCTTTACTCCCCTTCATAAAAGCAGAGCTACACTGACAGCCACTCTGATTTAGTTACAAAGCTTTTAAAAGTATTCAAAATATTGAGGAAATCACAGGGATAGTGTGGAAAACAGCGACACCAACACAGGTGGAAGAGCAGGATGTTTCCGTTATCCTGTGAGCTACATCTAACTTTCTAGAAGGGCAAACCACGATGTGGCTTTCTTGCTAATGGTGTCCAGACAGGCTCCTAGAAAGAGCTGTAGAGAAATGAGTAGTTGTGGACCATGCAGAAAGCAAAAAAATGTCACATATTACTTTTAAAACACACCACAGGAGGCAGCCAGTTACAAATGACAAGATGCAAATCAGCGATTAGACCACAGCGAACTAAAATAAGTTCACATCAGAAAAACTAACTCATTCACCATGGAAAAACTTGGGAAGCTTTCTTTATGTCAGAGTCCAGCGTATCTTAACTTGAGCTACTAGTAAAAAAGAATATGAAACAAATACACAAAGCAAGTAATAGCAAATTTTTAAGACAGATGTCCTAGAGAAGGACAAGGATTAAGCCGCTGAACTGCTGTGTTGTTGTTTAAATTGCCACATAACTGAGATGTGATACAAATGATGCTAATTGCTTTAATGGTTCAAGAGGAGATGCAGGAAAACAGAGACTAGTGAAATGGACAGTAATACCAAGCAGATTAGCAAAAACTGTAACAAAGAATCAGAAATTTTGTGCAAAACAATCAAAAAGGGATTTGAGAAGTCTTGCCTCACCAACCTACTGGAATTCATTGAAGGTGCCAAGTTTGTAGATAAAAGAGGTCCATCTGATGCCTGGATTTTGACAAGGCATTTCACAAGGTCCAAGTTTAGCCCTTAAGACAATAAGGAGCCCATAGGGGAAAAAGAAAATTTCTTGTGTTGACAAATAATCTGTTAGGAAGACAGGGGACAGAAGGTTGGGCTCCCTTGTGATTTTCCCCACAGTAGAGAAATTCATTTCTAGCATTTCAGAAGGATCTGCAGCCAGGTATTCAGGATATGAACAGTATATTCAATATATGACTTTGAAAGGACATACAGGATGAAGGGACAAACCTTCCTAAGTTATCCATGTAAGTAAAAGGAAAGGCAAACAGAAGACAGGCAAAAAGACTTCATGTGACATCACTGCCCAAACAACAAGACTGCAGACAAAATCCAATGGAGATAAATATGAAGTAATATGAAGTAAGGTCAATGGAAGTAAATATGTATGTGTGGGTATATAAAATTATAGGCTGTGAACACAAAAAGGATCAGCATGGATAAGAGGCAATTCCAATTAAAATACCAGTTCAGTCTTCAATTTTAGCCAACAAAGTAAAGTACCAGAAATAACTAGGAAAGGGCAAGAGAACTGAACGTAGAGAACATAACTGAAAAACAAACATCACTCTGTCATGTAAAGCTGTAATATGCCTACATCTTGAATATTGTATGCTAGACTGGTATCTTCCAAGTTTTCAAAGGTAATAGTAGAAAAGAGGTCACAAAAGTATAGTAGAGGGAATGACAAAGCAGCCTATAATTCTTTCATCGAGAAAAAAACATGAATGAAGTATCACAGTTATCTGTAAAATCATCAGTGGCATGCAGGTAGTGAAGAGGAAACAACTGCCCATGTATCTTCTGATCCAGTAAGATGAACCAAAAGAAGCCAGGACCTGTCAAGTTCACAGAAAATTAAAGCAAGCAGCTTTTCACACCAGTGTCAGGTGAGACTGGATGAAAAAGTTGAACACAAATGTATGTACCTCGCATCAAACTTGGTTGCTCTTACAGTTGCTAACAGTTGCTCTTACACTCTAGAATATTACACATTCCTGGAAATTACTTCAAGTTCCAGAAAATGCACAAGAGTCCTACTGCTACTTTTTACAATAAAAAGCAGCTTATCTGGTGCAGAAACTTCTTTTATCTACATGTTCTTTTCCTCTTTCTTCTCTGTTAGTGGTTCTGTTGCTGTTTCACAGCTAAATCTATATCATGGAGCTCTCACACACAAAACCCCTTAAGCTAGATCTCTCATGGCAGCCTCCTTGCACAATCTTGTCAAATGGTTAACAGGAGCAACTGTTGCTTCAGTTCTTACAAAAGGATGTTCTCCCCAACTTTGACACCACTCCTGTCCCTTCCTGTCTTCAAGATATGTTTAAGCTTAGTGGTTAGGCTCAGCAAGTTGCTTGGAGGCAAATTATATCTCTATGCTTCTTTGGTTCTTGAGAAATTCCAGTTCATAGCACCACATTATCAAACCTCAAATGGTAGCATCTGCTCACCTAGCGGCACCTACAGAAGAGGCTCTTCAAGTCTGGAATATTATCAAGAGACAGCCAGAAGTTCCCACACATGCTGACTACTCTGAGAATGGGAAATAAGCTGCACAATGCATATACAGACATCTGAGAGTGGCTTTCTGACAAGCAGACTATACAGAAAGTAGCCAATACTCACTAATTACCCAGAAATTCCCAGTCTTCCCCAAGACACCAGGAGGTCTGCAGTTAGGACCTGCTTTCACATATATAGTGATATGCAGCTGACTGAGATTGGAACAACTGGGACTTGTTCATTATTAATGTCTCCTAAAGCATACAATACCTGAAGTATGATTTAACATAGCCCCTAAATATATTAAATTGTGAGTGGATGCAAGCAGCCAAATAAGCAAATGAAGAAGATGCACTTTCAACATGGTGAATTTCTCAAGGCCAATCAATAGCTTTCCTTGTTTCTCCTAAAACATGGATACAGAAGTACATGCATGACTAGTTTTGCCCCACTCCTTAACCTTGAGCAACAGATGAATATCTGACTTCGGCTCAGGTGGCCCGTAGGACAGGGATTTGCAACTTTTATATCTGTGACTGTGGTAAGCATATTCCTTAGTTACAGGTCAGCAACATCTTCCAATACATTTTGGTTATAGACAGTACATTTTGAAAGGCAGTTTCTCCAGCTTGGCTAGCAGGTAACACTGGTAGTTGGTTGTCCTGGTTATAGTGACCAGGAACAACTTGTCACTGTGTAGGTGTGGCTAAGACAGTGTATTCTACACCCTCTGTGTAATTTCTCATGAACTGCCAACAATAGATCATTTGCAGCAGCTTCCTGGGGGCACACCTGACCCCTCAGGCTACAGGGTGGGTGCTTGGGAACTTCTGTGAAGTAAGAAAGGTTTCCTGTCTTCACACCAATGACTCAGGTATGATAATGCCCCTCTGGAGAGTCGTTAGCACCTCCACACCCAGCCTGAGGGGTCATGTCTGCTAATGGGCCATCAGGGTTTCCAAAAATATGCCATGATCCACCTTATACAGTAACTCACCCATTGTGAAACTCCCCACCCTGGGGGAGGTACTGGGAACTCCCACCTGAGCCTAAGCATATATATATACTGGGGGTTTTGGGACTGGACTCATTCACTCGCCAGATCCAGAGGAGGACCAGAGCCTCAGCAGGACTGCGACTGCCACTCTTGACCAGACCATGACCATCATCCTCATGAACAGGTTTCCTCTTTCCTTTTACTGTGTACTCAGGGGGCCAGGTGGTGCTCAGCACAGGGGCTGGTGAGCTCCCTTCTGTTTGTGCCCCAGGGTGCTGGGTTACACATTTCTGTGGGTCAAACGGGCTTTTCCCTCTGTACCCTTGTACTTATTTTGATCTTTTTATTAAATTGTAGTTCTGACTTGTAGTCTTTTTGTGAGTTGGGTTCATTTCTCCTGCTGGTTTACATTTAAACCAGCACATTGGTATAGATGTATTCCAAAGAAATCAACTATAGGCAATCATAAAAATGCCACCTATGCAAAATAACTAAATGCATACACACAAAAATACATAATTAACATAGTTACCTAAGCCACAACACTATTCTGTTAATCTTGAATATATTTATTGTACTTGATCATAATAGGGAAGTGCCCTCCATAAAGGCTATGCAAAAGTAAATTATGGAAATTATGGAAAGAAATGCACCTCCCATTGTTGCTACATATATATATATACACACACACACATATATATATATATATATATATACACACTATACATAGTATACTGCATATTCTAGTTTGCTATACTTAGATCCATTCTCTGTGTCTAGTAATGCGTAACAAAAATCTTATTCTTATTTCAGATAGTACTGAAATGTGTATAAACATTTTACAGATACCTCTCCCTTTTTATGTTGAAATCTTCTCTACAGGCTCAGCAAGAGACAGGGACACTCACCAATCATTAATCAGGAAAGCAGTTAAATGGTTTCTTTGTCACATTGTGCCTTCTAGCCCGTATTATGTAAGAGCATCCATACATTTGGACATTAGGAAGAATTTCTTCACAGAAAGAATGATTAAACATTGGAATGGGTTGCCCAGGGAGGTGGTGGAGTCACCATCCCTGGAGGTGTTTAAGGCAAGACTGGACATGGCACTTAGTGCCATGGTCTGGTTGACAAGTGGTGTTGGGTCATAGGCTGGACTTGGTGATCTTAGAAGTCTTTTCCAATGTAATTGATTCTGTGATTCATTCTATGATTTTGTGACTCATTTCTCAATTAATTTCAGGTGCTACTTACACTGAGAATGACCTGGCGGTCGTGTGTTACTAACACTACTCTCAAAGGAAGAGTGGAAGTTGTGTATAGTTTCTTGTAAAATCTGTCTCTCTCGACCCTGTAAAAGAGCAATAAAATAAAATAAGGTATTCTTAAATTTCTGAAGAGTTCACAAAAAATGTCTAAATACATGTGTCTATGCTCAGTATACTATTAGAAATAATAACAAGCCCTTACCTCACAGATATAGATATATATGTATATATATATAAAATCTTGTAGTAATCTTTTCCTGAAGCTACCAGACAGTAATAGAAACATACTCATCTCTTTATAGCATGGAGAATCATCCACCTCCCCTAATTTTCAGCCTCATCATTTGTTACTGTTGATCTTAATTTGGGGAAATTATGTTTTGTTTATCCAAGCTTCCACTATCAGAGGGGGAATGGCCCTCAAAACTGAAAAAGCAGCTTAGAAGTGTCAGCAGGCCTAATCAAAGACATGTTCCAGTACAAAATTCCTCTGACAAGAACACTGCTTACTGTATACCATTCTTAGCAAATTTGTTTATGTCATTATAAAATTCACAGGCAATAGAAGTGTAAGAAATGAGAAAAGAGGTATTTACCCAATCACAGAGGAATCAAAAACTGAGGCTAAATAAGGGATACCCTTGCTCTTATACTATACTCTCTAGCAGGACTATCATAGCCAGGAGATTTTTCTTGGCATTGCTCAAATCAGTATTTGATTACTGCAGTATTGCTCATGTTTACCAGTAGCTTCTTCTCTGGACTAGGAAAGAGTGAACGAAAGAGAACAGAGAGTGCCACAAAGGAAAATATTTTTCACTAATCAAACAAATTAAATACTTTGAAAACAAAATTAATTTAGCCTTTCTAACTAACATCTGCAACTGAATTTCAAAATGTGTTTTGAATTAACAATATAAACAAGCCTTGAAATAATTTACTAAGTACAGTACTTCAAAATGTACCTTTCCTGCATTCAGTTCAGAAATAGCTGCCAAAATTTGCTGCCTCGATCCGTCAGTTTTGATACCCAGCTCTTTCAGATCACCATCAGTAAGCGTAAGGAAGGCTTCCATGTCCACCTGCATATGAAGAAAAAAGGAAAAAAAAAAAAGAAAAGAAGGTAAGACAAATTTATCTATGCAGAGATTCATCATTACAGGTTAAAAGTGGTTTGTTGGGGTTTTTTAATTGTATAGACTTACTGTAAATATTTTGCAAACCGAATTTTTTAATGAATTGCCAGCAGCAAACGGTACACATTTTACCACTCTCTTGTAAGACTTTACCACTCTCTTGTCCAGAAAAGCTCTATTAACATAGAATATACACTCTCTAAAAAAAAATTCCTCTACCTACAGTAGCAGTTAGTTGAATAAGCCTAAGGTTTCTCTCTCTTCTTTTCTTCCCCCCTTCCCCAAGTATTTTTGGAGTTTCAGAATATTGTGTTTACTTTTCCAGTGTCCCTTGAGAAAAACCTACATTTTGTTCATATATCAGTTTTTATTGTAACAACACATCCATAAGTCTGTGGTAAGAACAAACATCTAAAACATTTTATACTGATACAAACTTCACATATAAAGTGTATCAATTTCTACATGATGCTCCCCTGCGGAACAATAATAGGGGAACAATAATAACCCAATGTACTGTGATACAGCTAAATAGTCTTCTGTTTGTGGTGGCAAATCCTGAACTCTGTAGCAACATCAGTTCACTGTATGTCCGTTCACCACCCTTTGCTTTGACCAAATAAACACACAGTATTTGCTCACATCTGACACTGTCTTAAAACATTGCAATTAATTTTCGTTATTTTCAGCAATATTTTCTTTCATTGCATCCCTCAGCAATTCACTGTCACAGGCCTCATCTACAAGGATGCCTACGTTCCCCAATTCAACTCTCCTGTTGCTTATTCATATCGAATGAAGAAGATACAAGCAGCCATGTCAATGACTCACACCCTGCTGTTCTCCATCTGCAAATGAGGGTCCAGCTGTGACTGCAGAGATGATACAGTCTGTCCTATAAACTGTTTAGCCACACTATATAGAGAGAGCAGACTGCAAAACCAGATGAAAAAAAACAACCCTGAAGCACCTATTTATATAAAAATTGTAGGTAAAGTGTAAAAAGCTCTGCTATTTGTGGTATCCTGGCAAATGCCACGAATATTGCTTGGCTCACGTTTCAAGGTCCTCTGCAACCAGAAATGGTTGTAAAATTTGCAATCTGAGATTCTGGATCACAATTCTGATGCAATGAGTGTTACACCCTACTCTTGCTAAAAACAGTTTAAAAAAATCTTTTTAAAAGACATACCTCTTGCTCCTCAAAAATAGGCTGATATTTCTCAAGAGACAATTTTTTAAGGATGCCAGTCAGCTCATCTGTAATAACAGGAAAAAACAAAAAAACAAAACAAAAAACCAAAAAAAAAACCAAACAAAACAAAACAAAAAAACAAACAAACAAAAAAAACCCACCATATAGATCATAACATATTTTAATGATCTCTGCATTATGAACTGCTAAAATATATATATTAAAACATATATTCCACAGTCATATATGGTAACAAAAAACCCACCACATTGAAATATTGGCTTATTCTGTTTTCACCTACTTCCATATATTGTAGTTCTGTCTAGCCTTACCTTGCAAGGATAAAATCTTTCACTGTATTACCCTTTCTTCCTCATTAAAAAGGACCTTACAAAACCAAACCACTAAGGGCAACTTAGGCAGTTCAGTGCCTAAAGTGCAGGTGCTTGGCCCCAGATGGCTGACCCATATTGTGCAGGTTACACAGCAAAATTCCTCAAGCAGAGAAGGAACTGAACAGCCTATTTCTATGTCATCATCCAGGAAGGCAAACTTGCTCAAAATACTGATACAACACAGGTCTATCTGAACCTCTTCTCCTTCAGTGCTGGACATCCAGACAATCTTGAAGCCCAGCTCAGATGAAAACTAGACAGAATATAAGTTTTATAAGCTTACCTTCCAAGGCTAAGAGCACTGAATATGGGCTTTCCTCTCAAAGTCTAAGGAAATTAAAAGTTGGAGGACCTGATAGTGACTCTTCCTATACATTTAAAATGTGTTAAAAAGCATAAATGCACTTTTAGAATAACCTGACATTATGTCTCTTAATTACATGGTATCTCTCTCACCTAAGGCCTTCTTTTTATTGCTTTGCTGTCACAAGTGAGTGATTATCTTTGTTTTCCCACAACTACCAAACTGGTCAGTTAAACTAAGATGTCAAAACTAAGAACATAAATGATTACATTATACAATAAAACTATATTTAATATTCCCCATATAAACTCACTTTCATTTTAAAGACATCAGTAGTTCATTACCAAATGTAATTTGCTTTTAGTTATTTCACTTCTTTGACTGTCCTTTTTGTTTCATCATCACTAGAAAGATGAAAGAGAATCTCTCTCCCCAAGCTTTTCAAAAGACATTACGTAACTTGAGATAGAGACACTTCTATGTACTACTCTAGAAAACTCCTTCTTTACATAGAAGACTCCACAAAAAACTGAAGAGAAAATTTCTAGTTGAGTCTTATTTTCTGCTAGGGTTTTCTTGTGTTTTTCTTTTTTTTTACCTCAAGCTCAATTAACTTGGTATGTTCAACACAATTTGCAAAAGGTATCACGGTCTCAGACTAAAAGATTTAGTACTCTGAGTTTAATCCATGG
The DNA here is from genome assembly GCA_013400415.1 of Scytalopus superciliaris. Classification (NCBI taxonomy): domain Eukaryota; kingdom Metazoa; phylum Chordata; class Aves; order Passeriformes; family Rhinocryptidae; genus Scytalopus; species Scytalopus superciliaris. The sequence goes on along the minus strand of VXBX01005904.1, from coordinate 54,903 downwards.
GAAAAGGTAACCAGTTTTAAAAATGTAGCACAAAAACTTCTTCACACTGTTTGATGAAAAATATCACCTTACAGAAAGAAAACAGAATTTTAATAAGAAGACCTTAGATATATTAACTTTTTTCTTTTCGTTTGTTAGTTAGCCTTCTCATTTTTCATCACAGTGATGTACTTAAACTGTAGGCTGTGATATGGGAAGAAAGTTTCAGAGTCTCTGAGCTCAGTCTTGATGTCATGAACAACTATAACTTGAAACACCTTTCATGCACACAGAGAATGCTTTCAGCAGTAGGCCTTTCATGTTTTCTCTTCCTCTTCCCCTCTTCCAGTTCTTGTATTATTACATCAAGTTTGAACAAAACCTGAAACCTCTCAATTTTACAACTCTTGAATAACATGTTGTTTTCTCCTTTGCTTTATCACTCTCCTTTGCTCTACTCTTGTCTCCTTACCTACATCCCTGGAGAAAGCAAAGGTTCTTGGAGCTTCTGCCACACTACCCCTATTAGCACCTCCTTTTTCACTGCTTTGTAGTAGTAAGGTAAGATTACCTTTCTCCAATTTTTCAAAGCCTCCTTTTACTCTCATGTGGTTTCGTCTTTCATGATTCTCTACATCACTGGTTCTCAGAATAGGGACAAATTGTTGATGGTCCACCAACTGGTTGCCTAATGAGAAACAAAGCACACCTCTGAATCCTGCTGCCTACTGTTCCTTCACAGTAATATTCAACACAAATGAATTTTTTAATTAATTTGACTTGAAAGAAAAGTTAATATATTGTAGGCCTTCTGTACTAATCCTTCTGATTACTGCTTGGCATATAAGCATTTCTCCTGTTGCCTGCTTCTCACTGTAAGAGAAGTCCTTGAATTAAAGGGTGGCTAAACTACAAAAGCTTACAAGTACAATGAACTCAGAGCTATTGAGGCTTCTGGCAACCTTTCCTCTGCTACACAGGGAACTCACTGTATTAGTGGCATTAGTGGCACAGTCACAAAGCCCAGCTTCACTGGGTGAGATAAGAACAGCTGATAGCTTAGGGAATTCCCTTTGTTATACAATGAGTTCTCTTCCTTTTAGATATTTCTAAATCGACAACTCATGTTATCAAGCCATCATTATAAAATGGCACTAATTAAATGTGAAAGGATTTTCTCCAGCAGTCAGTACAATATGTCATAGCTAAGCCCTGAGAAGAGGACAGAAAAAGGGTCAAGTTATCACCTCTCTTTAGTGTCAAATGGAAGCACAGTGTCCATGGACAAAGTTAGCATAAATGAAAACATATCAAAATCAATACAGGCAATGTCAGAAAAACCAAAAATAGTACAAAGTGCCTCTTGCAGAAACCAGATAAGGTGCCTCCATTTTTGTTGAAAAGATTCTGAGTCAAGCTATTTTTTTCCATATTTCTGGAGGTATTTAGAGAAGAAAACAAAGTTATTGATATCCTGTTTCCAATGCAGTAACATGACTTTTTAAAATAAAGTGTTGTAATGTGAACCTAAAAGTTTAACTTAAAAAGTAGTAATCTCACTAGAAAAGTAATAACATTACCACTCTTTCTTAAGACCATAAATTGAAAATAGGTCAAAATAAGGCTATTTTTATGATTTAGAAAAATAAATGCACTATAGCTCTTCATAACCAACCAATAAAGCTATGACTTGATATGAATCCAAAATGTATTTCTGTAGTGATGTGTTTTACTGCATTTACTAAAAAAATAAATTTCTAATGTGGAGAAAGTGCATTTTCTACCCCCAGCAAAGGGTGACAAACAGGATTTAAGCCATAAAGGGGCAAAGGAAGGAAGCCACATTAAGTGTGGCCTACCTACATGCTAGATTTGAGATGGTACCAGTCCCCCTCTGAATAAAAGCAATCACTAGTTTTGGGAGAGAAAAAGGCAGTTAATGCAGAATGCCAATCTCACTGTAAGAAACACCATTAATATACATTCTAGAAAGAAAAAAAGCTCTCATTCTCACACGGATACACACTAATCCAGTACAGTTATGGCTTTAAACAGTTAGTGCTCTTGATGAATGGCTCTCCTACAATTACAGTGACCTACTCACCATCTTCTGTAATAGTACCACTGCTGGAACCGTTGCTTTTGGCCTGTCTGTGAGAAGAAGAGAGAGAAGACTCTGCATTTTGAACCTTAGGGGAAGGGGAAGGCGATGGGGAAGGTGTGAGAGTTGGTGATGTGCTTTTAGACGTAGAAGAAGTCCCAGATGGAGGTCTTTTGTTCATCTCTAGTTTTTGCTGGAAAAAAAAACCCAACAAAAAAAGTGTTTACCTATACATGATGCTTTATTATTACTTAAGTTGCACATCATTTCTGCAGAGCATGTAGTCAGAACCAGAAGTTTCTGCTTGATCCATACTGAAATAATTGGAGCCATACTGGTTTAGTCCGGATGAAAGTCCGTCTCCTCAAATATATTTATTAAGGCTGCAATTTTGTACTAAGAAAATTATTTCTTGTAAAGCAATACCAAACACAAGCATCGCAATTACTCTTTTTCCAAAAAGACTGCTGTGGTTTAAGTTCATCTGGCAACTATGTACCACATAGCCACTTGCTCACCTGCCCCCCTCCAGTGGAATGGGGAGGGGAATCAAAAGTAAAAATTGTAGGTGGAAATATGAACAGTTTAATAATAGAAACAAAGTAAAATACTTTGATTCTGAAAACAGGGTTTGGGGGTTTTGTAATTAAATAAATAAAGCATCAATTCAAGTCTTTCAAAGCATATCAGATGCTACTTTAAAGTAGCATTTCATGCTGGCTTAACCAAAAATATGTAAAAAGCATAAACTAAGTTTTTGGTGCATTAATTCCCTTGCTGAACTGGAATGGAAGTTTCCAGTCAACCCTTAAACTTCTTATTATCTAACCTGAGTCAAATGATGTAAATTTATTACATATTTTGTAAATATTTAACATATTTGGAAGCATGGAAAACAGAAAAACACATGAGTTAAAATGAGGAATAAGAATATATATGTACGTATTTCAGTCTTTTCCAAAACAGGTCAGTGTATCTCATCTCCTGAGTTCCTCAATCTACGTATGACTTCATACATTTCAGTGTCTACATTCTATGACCCAAAAAGGTGCTGTTTTTCTCCTGGATTCCTAAATTCAGAGTTTAACTTTAAATACCTATTGTCACTCAGCCTGCTACAACAAGCACATAAAAAAGTCAAGCTGGATAACAATGCAAAAAGTGAGAATGACAGTGGTTCCTGTCTCTACAATTTTCCTTCTGTGTTGTAGCATAAGGGGAATTTTTCTAGTTAATGACAGAGATGAAGATTTAAAAGAGAAAACTTATTTGAGTGGTAATCATTACTCCATTACTCTATTCTCTGTCAGAATATAATACTTAACCCAGCACTGAATTGACTAGAAATAATGAAGGATGATACAAACTTGAGAGGTCTTTGAAGAATATCATGAACTCATTTCAACTTTTTGTCCCCAATTTCCCTCTATTTTTTTATTGGCCGTTTGTGTTTCAGAATTGTCTTCACTCTCTAGCAAGTTATCTGCATATCTTTAAATTACATCACCTTGTAAATTTCTACTCAGTTTTTCTTTTCTTTTCTTTAAAGCTTGCACAATCTCACCACTAGTGGCTAACTTTTGCAAAACTGATCAGTGCAACACCATTATGTTTTTAGATCAGACATCATGATCCTAATGGGAGGGCACACACCATTTCTCAGTGGATATACACATTAAATTTCCAGCATTTACAGTGTTGATTACAACAACAAAGTAAGCTGTTAGCTTTTGCAGCCAGTGCAGATCCATATTTGATTGTTCTCCCAACAGAAAATGCTGCTTCAAAAATCACCTCAGATGTGTGATACACAAACATCTACAATGAGATCCACACTGATTACATGTTTTGTTACTGGTGGACAGAATGAACAAAGAGCACTGAAAGAGCTGTTGCCTTTCCAAAACACTGGTATAATTTTTATTTTAAAATCTTTTCAACAGTACAATGAACAGCCTTCTTAAATATGATCTGCAGCACACTGCACTTTAATACTTTTTTATCCCCCAATGTCTTCCACTGTGAGTGGAAATAGTAGTTAAACATTCTGGTGGCAGCACTGTTGTAACAACAGGCCCCAGGATCAGCAGCCCAAAGCTCACAGACAGAGGTATTATCTCTTAATAGGCTAACTAATGGAACTGGAAAAATGTAAGATTTTTGGGGGCACACAAGCAGCTCTTCTGAAATTATTTCCCAGCTAAAAACAAGCTGAGAGAACTTGCTGAGAGTTTAATTAAAACATATTGGTCAGATGACCAGCATTTGGTAGCTGCTCTACAGAGGAGACTTTAATGAGGGAAGAGGATGATAAAGTGGTTTTCTCCACAGGAAAAAGAGACAGATCATTTATAACCCAGGGAGCAGTTACACAGGACAGAAAGGGAGGCAAGATTACTATATGCCAAAAAATCCAGTATGAATCCATAGATTTTGGTGGCCCAGCTGAGTTAGAAATTTTAGCTCCTACTCTCATCTTTGAAGAGCAACCAGTAGTCCCTCCAGAATCACAACTGACAGATCGAAGTGACTATTCATGGAAATTGTTTCAGTATTGGTAGTTTCTTTTTCTGATTTTTGTCCTCCAGAAATTTCCAGTAAATTGCTGAATAACTTTGTAAACTTCATTTATCATTTATATGTACTGATTAAATACACATATTGTGTACTGTTGCCATACAAGACATCACAGAATGACATAGCAAAAGTATTAATTTTGTTTTCTGGCCATTTTTGTTTTCTCAGGCAAAACTCCAAGAATCTCATTAAAAGATGCAAAGAAAACAAAACAAAATGAGCTGTTTGGAGCATACAAAAGAAAAAGTTTGAGAAATTTTGCTCTTAGTCATGTATTTCAACACTTCCAGAATACCAGACATTAGAACATAAACCCCAAATTATGTGCTTTCTTCTTTTGTTCTCTGAAATTCAGTGTTTTCCTGTGTGAATAAACCCCATATATTTCTCAATAACATATCACATCTTCTATTAAGATGCTGCTTTCTAATTTGTGTATCTGCAGATTTTGAAGATTATAAAATTTTAATCCTTAAAAACTTCATAAAAAATCAGTTGTGAACTTCATAGCATATACATGAAAATACGCAGGTCATGAGGGTAAAGCTATTCCAGGAAACTGACAGGTAAGTCTGTGCAGATAATATGGTCTGCACTGGGGAGCAAAACCCAACTTTAATGATGACACACTGTTTAAAAATCACACGTTGTGGATCGGACTGGATACATGCATATTGTTGTGGTCTGCATATCCTAGTACAAATTATGTCATATTCTGCATTCACATTGAGCCTTTGAAGGGAAACTAGCTGTATCACTTCAGAGTAAAGTCCAGAAATTACTAACATAAAACCCTGGATCTGGGCTATAGAAAGAAATAATGAGAAACCAAACTAACAGTGCAGATCTACCTTAAGACCAAGTATTTAATTTACTGTTTTTTAAAAGAGAAGGAAATTAAAAATAAAGCAAAATAATGTTTTATTATTAGGTCTGATATTCTGTACATTTGTAATTAAAAGTAAGGTTTGTGGAGCTGAAAAGTTTCCACTACTGTAAAACAGGTGTTCATTCCTTTTCGGCTGTTCTATGTTGTACATCAGCCACCCACGACTGAGACGTGACCTACTAAAATTAGACAATTTGGAAGCACAAAAATTTACATTTCTCCATACCTTTACATGTCCATTGCCAACAATCTGAGCACACTGCAAATCAGACAGAGTGGATGAAGAAGTTGACTGGATTGGACTCTGCTGTTGGCTGGGTTTCTGTTCAGGTAAGCCTGCTGCTTTTCTTCTTTGGGCTGCAATCTGAGACAAAACATTATCTGCACTGCCACCTAAAACAAAAAAATATAATAAAACCAGTCAAGGAAACCATAATTTTGAAATATTTGTTAACTCTCAATTCTCCCCTCTCTACCACCACTCACTTTTGTTTAAAAACTGACTGGATGAAGCAAGAGAGAACTGTAAGGTTAAGATCTGTCCAGCAGCTTTCAGAAAAATTAACCAAAATCAACTGCAGAAGTGATAAACTAGCCCTGTCTATACACACACAGAGCTGACTTTCATATTCTTGAATAGCGGTTTCATGAGCCACTTCACCACATTGTCTTCAGTACCTGCAAGATAGTGTTTGCAGCTTTCCTTTTAATTGAAAATTGATTATTATTTTAAAAAACAAGTAAGCAAACATGGGTGAGAGTCAGCACTACAAAATGCATGTTGCAATGGACCAGCATCCACCTGATCCACCATAACCCAATCTGAATGTTCTTCTGAGACAGGGGATGGCCAATGAGGCTTATGTAACAGATGTGAGGATTTTCTTCCCTTATGTAGGTGTTCAAAGTCCAATCCTTCTTCAACAAAATTTATAGAAGCTATGCTCTGCAGCAGGAGCCCTCAGAAAAGGTTTAATATTTTCTACCATCATCACAAACACTAATTTTTTAGCTGAACCAGATACAAATTACTTTCTTATTGAAAATGGTACCTGATCTGTTATGCAGCTCTCCTCCATGCCTGTTAATTCCTGCAATGTTATTGGACCCACCAGAAGAATGGGGAGAATGACTGAAGTTGTTGGAATTCGAAGGAGATGCTGGTCTTCTTGCAAATGTTGGTAATTTGACTGGTCTAGCACCTTTGCTAACAGATGTCTGCAAAATAAAATGAAAAATAATTTTCTTTCTCAGTTGAGCAAAATAAAGATCAAACTTCGCCTTCTGTTTTATTTATCTAATGTTCTGAAACTTCCACCGTAGAACAAAAGGGATATTAGAAATAGTCTTATTTTACATTTACAAATATACTGAATATATAGCTATATAAATACATATACAATTAATATATAGATACAATGAAAGAAATTACACCACATAAAGCCATCAATTCTTCTTAACCATTGGCCAACACTAAATGAGCATATACGATACACCTGAGATAGGAGATACAGAATACTAAGAGCAGTGGGGAGGAAAAAAAATTATCACATGTGAAACTTGTTTCTTGCAGAATCCTGGTTTTGTCTCTCCCATCTAAAAAAACAGATACCACCTACTTCTCATCCCTCATACCTCTGTTTCTTACAAACCAAGCTTCAAGAAGTGACATAAACTTTATCTCCACCAGTTGCATTTTTGTATTTCCTTCAATCTAAACAGCTACCTGCACTATTTGACTGAATTTTGCTGACTGAGGCACTACTGGATCTACCTTTATGGTAGCCAAATCCTCAGCCACATCCTCCTTAATTTCTTTTGCTTTTACACCACTGGCCACTGCCAGACATCTTACACATGGCTTCTGCAGTTTAACTTTTTCATGTTTCTTATCCTGTTGCTCAAATTACTTCTTTCAACTCTGACTTACTACGTTTATCTCCTCCCTATTCCCTTAGCAAAATCCTTCTTTCCTCATACAAGGACAGATGACTAGTCCTCCCCTACTTGTCCTCACTTTACATACATGTTCCAATTATCCACTTACGTTATTACAATCATTTTTTCTGGATGACAGACAGTTACCTTACTGTTATGTCACTTCCCTTCTGATACTCCACCTTATTGCACCTAAATCACCTCTACTGACATGAAGCTAACTTCCACTTAAAAGAAGGAAAACAGCCAAAAATTCCACCTAAAATGTCTTCATTGTCCCATTTATAGAACTGACATGTAACAGTTCTGGACTAGTAAAATAAACTCTTCTCTACACTTGTCTATTACAGTCTGCATTTAGGGCAGTAAGCACTTCTCCTTTTTGTCCTACTATGAAAGCAAAGGCTGTCAAGGTTGTTTTGTTTCTTGTCTTTTGGTTTGCATTCTCACTAAAAACACTGTAGAATCAGGCAGGCTCCTTCTATAAAAACAGAAATAATTCAGACTTTTTCCCTTTGCAATTTAAGGCTGTATACCTTCAAGACCACTTGATCACTACTTGTTACAATTTTATCTATTGCTAATCTTTCAGAATGTTACGTCTGTATGTTTGTATTATTGATATTTCTTCCCTCCCACTCAGTTCCTAAAAATTGATCAACTCTCATTATTTTTTACTGTCTCTGGTCTTCTTCCAAATTAGAGCAGTGTCCACCACACTCCAATGCTGTACCTACTTTGGCTGCTAAAAGACATGGGTGGAACCAGCAGTCATTTTAGCAGTGCAGAGCCAAATTTCTTGGGGTTCTACTTTATTCTGATTAACAGAAAAAAAAAAAGAACTGATTTCATTTCATACAAAACTTTTGTTCCATTATGCTCCTTCCCTAGAGAGGTGCATTCTTCCTAAATAGCACTGCTTAAAAGGACATGCCATTGCAGAGACAGCACGTTAGTAGTTTCTAATCAGAAACAGTGTGGCTCACCAGTCAGCATGGCCTGAACATAACACAGTATTTTCATACACATTTAGTTTGCTTACTGTATCAGAGTTCCCACTGCTGTTAAAATCGTGCTTGATTGCTCTCTGTGGCCAGGCAGTTCTCATCTGTTCAGCTTTGCCATCTTTGCTGCGTCGTGTTCGGTCAGAATTCCAAAGCTCAAAACTCGAGGGCGGTAAGAAAGGCGGGATCACTGCTTTCAGCTTATCACTGGGCAGCCTGGTAAATGGGGCACTGCTTCTCAACTGAGAGAGAAAAACAAAAAACAGGGGGAAAAAAAAGTCACTTCGTAAGACTGATCTGGGAGCTGATGATGTGGCTTCAAAATTTTAAGTTAAAAAGATGGAGATACATGCATTTTTAAATACAATAAAATGGAAATGAGAAACAAAAGTAGTATTTTTGAAGAAGTACAATACGTAATGACAGAGAATCCAATGAACATTGAGGCATCCCTCAATATTATGCTTTTTCTTTTGATACAATAAATACAGTTTATTAAGTGGCAGAAGGTTCCTTCCCTGGGCTAAATATTTCTCAAATGGACTTTAACAAGAATCTTAATAATTAATTTCCATAGAAATATCAATGCAGTCCTCTTTGCATTCCCAGACAGGAACACCTGGAACAGCAAACAACTGCCTGTTCCTGCTGTATATATTCTTCAGAAAGAGATAAAAACTACGTAACTGATTTGGCTCCCTGGAGTTCTGTCACTCAGTCACATCAAAAGTTACTCAAACTTCTTACAAAAGAGCATAAAGAATAACCAGACATCACTGAGGAATAAGCTGTAGAGAAATTTAAAGCTACAGCATAAAAAAAGAAAAAATAGAATAACACAAATAAACATCTCAAACTAACTGTTTCATGGTTGCCTCTACTAGTAACTTTACACTTCCATGGTACCATGCTCCATCCAAGTTTTCGTCACATCATACAGCTTTTGTCAGCAACTAACCATATATTCCATCTATTTTGCTATTTCATTGCTGATTAAACAAAGGTATGGGTAACTCCTGAAAAAAGTCAGTACAGCTTCCATACCATACTACTTGTAGTATTTCCTAGTCTAAAAACTACTGATGTATCAAAGCCTGAGAGTTCCTCCCGAGTGACTACAAACAAATGATAGCTAGCTCTCTCTCTATAAGTGACTTGGACAGGAAGTAAAAACCCGCAAAAATTGTGAGAGTTGCATGACCTTCTGAATTAGACTGACACACCAAGAACACTGCAACATACCATGGTTGTCAATAATTCGTCATCCTTTCCTCCCTTCGCCGTGTTTGTACCTGAAAAATACATAAATGGTGTTTTATTGTTTACATGCCCTAAGAATAGCTTATTGTTCTCAAACAGTCTTATCTGTAGCCTCAATAAGCACACAGAACATTTCCAGTGACACTGTCAGGCACCTGAATTAAACTTAAGTCAATAGTCTTATTTTGCATCATAAATTGGGAGTTGGGGAGCTTCATGGAGAACTGTACAATTTCAGTAGATGTGCTTTACAATTTAGGCTTTTTCAGTTTCTCTTTCTTCTCAGAGTTATTTATTTATTTGTTTAAATAAATTGGTTTTCACTACATAAATTAGTTTATCACAGATACTAACACTTTTTAATGACCTGTCTCTACTCTCCTAATTAATGGCGGTTGCTGAAGAACAGTAACATGGTTGCATTACCGTTTTCCTGCTTAAATGATGCCGCACTCAGCATTCAGCACAATCAACAGTCAGGAGTACAAACAGCTCTTTCTATATACTACAAATACATTTCATGTCTTTTAATTTTTATTAGGCTAAATAAAAATTAAATCAATAAATTAGAAATAGTATCATCTTGAGTACCCCAGGAGAGCTGACTTCCCATAAGACAACTCTGGCTTTACCACTAGCTTTGTTATTTGTGATCCGAGCTGCAGTAGCATCAAGGTTTCCAGAGGCATCTGTATCACTCTGTGAAACTGCTTTTATAGTGGAATTTAATGATGGCTCAGGCTCATCCGGAAAAGGCACAAACTGATTGGAAGGAAATCCATGGCGCAATGTCTGAGTCAACTTCAGTTTGCGGAAGCGATTGGACATTCTGCTCCACCAGGACTAGATTGATAAGAAGACACAACAATTTAGTTCTGACTAAAAGAGAAAAAAAAGAGGACAAGAAACATATAATTAAGTAATCCCTACAGCAGTGATAATTCTGTTAAGGAGTTTTTGAGATAAACTAAAAAGCAATGTTAAAATGGTTTGCAATTATCAGCAGAATCCTTCACCATAATTTGTAAAATCTCTTCCCCTATTTTTCACCTGGCAAATGCCTTACAATGTTTTTCCACACTATCTGAAAAGCCAAGGTAGATAGAAATATTAGGGCAATTTGAATCGGGAATTTTGACAGTTACAGAGCAAATATTTAATATTCCCATTAACTTCCAATTTCACCATCAATTCTTATACTTTCTGGCATCAACGAACTGTCATGTCTATTTTCTGCTCTTTATAAGTATGCATAGAAACTTATCTGATCTGCATGAAAACGTCTCCTTAAAATTTTCAAAATCAATGGCAAATTGAAGGAGTTTTTGATAGTATTCTTTTTAAACTAAAGATCCACAATCCATACAGTGCTGCTATATAGATAATTTAAACTCTACCATACTGGAAAGACTATAACTGAAAAAGAGCAAGGCAAGGAAATATCACCTATGAAAACAACACAAACCTTAGGACTACTGTACCTACAACCTCCATCCATACCAGCACCACACATGTGGAAGTCGCTACAGAAAAGGACTACCTTTGCCCAAAGTAAAATTTATTAAAGTATTCACAGACTTGCACATTTTTACAGGCAGGCAGGGCAAGATGCTTCAAGCCTTTAGCTGGACATTTCTCTGAACTATAGAAGACCTGTGCAACCCACATTAAAAATTACATGGCTTGTAGGTAAATCAGTCAGATTGTAAGTATCTTCTGACTATTTCTTAGTAAAGTTTCTCCTGCTCTTTCTGGAACATGTTTATTAAAAAAGTAATATAAAACTGATGATACTTCATCGAGGCAGCTTCTTATGATAGCCAATCCAGATAACAACACTTTCCTACTTTACTCTCTGTTCTTTAACCACCCCTTCTCAGAATACATATTCTGCTCTCTTCTTGGCATTTAGTATTTTTTTCAACTGCTCCCTTATATATTTTTCTCAACTGTCATACAGTAGAAGTAATATGATCTGGAAACTTATCCCCTGCATATTAATCCCTGTAGCAGAAGATGATTAAAAAGATTTTAAATCTGCACAGAGCATTAGTAATGGAGAGAGTTCTCAGACCTCTGTATCTCTTTGGAGTCATAACTAATAAAGATTTATGCTAATTTCAGCAACAAAGATCTGATGAAAGAAGGCAAGAGACACACAGCTTTGAGAAAACAAAAAAACCCACACATAGCATTTATTCACCTTCCAAAAGGATCTGAAAGGGCAAAAAATTCCATCTAGGTGTAACTCAGAGTAAAAGTAATTTACAAAAGAGAGTGCTTGCACAATGCGGTTTGGTTTTGTTCACTGAAGCTAGCTTACCTCTGCAAGAAAAATCACTTCCAACTGACTATCATCTCTGTCACTCTTCCTTACAGGGCTTCTGCTTCCTTAACATAAGCTCACACCACAAACTAACCTAAACAGAGCAAGTACAGCCACTGTGTTACCAGACAAAAAACTGTTGATCTCTGGCAAGAAAAGAATGATACTGGACAAGTTCATCTTGTGCTCTGATGTTCACACTATGATGGTCTGGACTCTGGAGTTTTTGGTCTGCTGTTGCAGGAGGTTGTGGCCTCTCCATATGCCCCTACCACATCACACAGGTACAGAGATTGGAGTAAAGGGCTTTAAATTAGACTGAAGTAGTCAAGCAACAAAAATGCATTTATGGTAGAAGGAGTGTCTATCAAAAGGCTGAAATCTAGCAGCAGTGGGAGAAGGCAACAGTATGAAAGAACTAGAAAAACAGTGTTGGCCCTTGAGAAATACCTTAGACATTTGTAACAATAGTATGAATGAAAGCATAAGGTACAAAACTAAATTTCTGCCTTCAAACAATTTTAATCTAAAATAAAAACTGAATGTGCTAATTCACACTGTTCTAATACTGACATTGAAAGTATAGCCTGCTAAGGAAGAACAGGCAGGAAGAAAAAAGAGGAAATAAAATTTTTGCATATGGAAAAGGCACAACTTTATTTTCAAGGCTATGAAATCGTGAGAAACAAAGCAGTTAGCAGTTCTTGTGTGAAAGCCGTAAAGAATGAGATCATGGATATCCACTGCATAATCAGTAGGTAAAGGAATAAGGGCCTGTATTATGCACAAATTACAAATAAAAGAAACACATAGCAAAATAAAAAGTTACTAGTCATTGACAAAAGCAATCAAAGAGGAAGACTGAAAAGGGTGGGTTTTTTTAAACTCCAAAATCAGCCTACCTGTGATCATTATTTTAGTATGAATACCATTAACAGGAAGGTCAGAATATATGTCCATTTGCTTATCAGAGTAGGAGTATTTAAATGAACTTACACACATTAAAACCAGAAAACATGATCTCTGAACAAATATTGCTTATCTTCAATAAAAGTTAAGAGGATGGAAGAAGTTACAGAAATCAGACAAAAGGCAAATGCACAATGACCCAAAAAGGAAAATTTGAAAATTTACTGATCAAAACACTTAGCATGAAAGGACATAATTGAAAAAACTTCATACATCATCACAGCTCATATGACACAGCCAGCACAGATTTGTCAAGAAGAAATCCCACGAAATAAATCTCTCTTTTTGACAGAGTGACCAGTCAAGTGGGTAAACGGGAGGAAAAGCTGTATCATAGCTTGATTTTAATTAAAATTTTATTGCTATTTCATGTAACATTCATTGAACGACTAACAAAAATATGGTTCAAGTAAAATTAACAAAGGGAAAGGACCACAGCCAAAAAAAAAAAAAAAAACCACAAAACATTAAGAGATGAAACAGGAGTTTGGGAATGCTCACTAACAACAGCAACAATGAAACAGAATATGTTTTGCACAGTCTATGGAAGACATCTAGACAGTTTTGTGAGCACCTTCAATACTTTAAATTTAACTATTGCCAACCTGACATTACACATTATTGTAAGAAAAAATCAAGGATACAAACACAGGAAAGAAAATAAGTAACAAAGCAGGTGTATGAAAGAAAAAAAATAAAAATATCAGAGTCCTAACAAAGCAGAAACTAAGTGTAGATGTACAGCATCTTATTGATGCTACTGCTGAATAAAAAAGGTGAATTTCACAGATGACAGCAGGAAATACACATCTGTGAAGAAGTCTTTGTATGTGGTACTGAGACCCTAGTTAGAATCTCATGACTCATTTTAGATCCCTCACCTTGACAGATAACATACGAATTAAAAATAGTAATAAGTTTAGGAAACAAAATTAACATCATAATGCAAATTAAGTTACAAACATATGACCATGGTACCTTCCACTTAATTATGAGATGTATTTCTATGTACTGAAATGCTTCAATGCAAACACTTCCTTAAGTCTTTTCATCACCTTGCCATCTGACAAAAAGAAAACTCAACACACTACACTCCATAAAACCAGGAAGCACCATCAACAAAGAATTCAGGAACAGACACGCGTTCCACAACAAAACTCATTACATATTAGATCCAAAATACTTACTAGCAATTACTTTCTCTGCCTATACATTAGGAATTGGTAATTTAATTTCCATTTTTTATCAAGAGTGAATTTATTTACCTTTAGACCTCCTTTGTCATCTGGCAACATTGGGGCATTTAAGGATTGCCTACTTCTGGAATTAGGCAAAGATGATCTATTGTTCAGCTTATTCTTGTCTTTGTCTACTTGCATGCATGCTGACGCCAGTAGTCTGACAAGTTCTGTGTCTAAAAGAAAGCAAATTAAGATAATGTTGGCTGGTTTACTTTCCGAAATTATGACTGACACTTTCCCTACAGATCTCATGTTAGTAGTAATTGATCTACCTCTCAAACCCAAAGGAGATGAATCCCTCAAACTTTATCTTGGCCTACATTTCCCAGACCTTCTTCCCACACAGTAGGCTGCAGCCTAATCACCTCTCTAAAGGCATTTATCAATATAAATAAGCATGCTATTCAGTCAGAATCAGCCACATGTGACCACATGAACGGCCTCCTCTCTCTCTTTGTACAAGTTAAGAACAACATTGTGATGCTCCCTTTTCTCACCTGACACAGAAGAGAGTAGAGAAAAATGAATATTCTTTCTTCAAATGCAGGTTGCAGAAAAGAAGCTCAAAATTAAATCCCAAAGAGAAAGGAGATGTTCAGCCTGGACAATGAAGAGACTGAAAAGAAATGGTAAGAAAAAAGGTGGACAAAAAGAGAAGTAAGAAAAAGAGTAAGAAGAAATAAAAAGAACAAGCACAACATGAGGATAGGAAAGCATATTCTGTAAATCTGCATTTTATACAGCAGTGAGGTAGAATTTTCAGAAGAACAGAACTGACCAAGAGAGGTTACAAGACAAACTGTTCTGTCACAGAAGTTAGTTCTAAAATAATTCACTGTATTTATTTTCTAGAATTTCATACTATTAGTGATCTACTTTTGACAAGGAAAGGAATCTGCTAGTGACCAAAACCAACATACTGTGTAAATACAAAGAAAACAAACATTAATTTCATTAGCAGCATTGTTTTTTGGCTTCAGATAAATCGACTCAGGTACCAAGCAAGATTCACAATAACAAATTATGTAGGCTAAACAAACTAAAACAAGAACTCAATGTGTTTCATTGAAGTCTCTCCAAAACCTGCTGCTTTTTTCTGAAGCACTCGTGTAAAAACAATCTGAGCCCTGAAGTGTGATTTATTCTCAGCCTTTACAGAACTGGTGGGAGGTTCAGCCAGGAGCCCTACTTTTGCTCTAACTATGCTCTCTTTGTCCTGCCCCTTCAATGCTCTTTATCGAGGGGAAATTTCTAGCTCCAGTTCACAGCTCTGTGCTAACGACACCCCAGAATACCTGTGCCCCTAAAAATGCGACTGACCTGGCTCTCATGACACTACCACCACGTATTTTTGAGCATCTTCAAAAATGAAGGCAAGAGGAACGCACAAAATCTTTTATCCCATAGCCATATACACTCATCTAACCAATTAACTCCAACCCCACCATTCTCAGGCAGTGTTCTTTCTTGGTCCAGTTCTGCCTGGACATCAAAGGATACTTCCTAGCAACTTTAATGTATTTTCTACATTGGAAGGAAAATTTGTTTCTGTTGTACATTTCCCCAGAGTTTTTTGTAATGACATACCTGGATCATTCAGCAGCATTATCAGGTCAAAAGCTGTGTATCCATTTTTTGCACGAAGATTGACATCCGCTCCTTGATTTAACAAATACTTTACAATGTTTTTGTTTCTTTAAGGGAAAAAAAAAGGCATTGATCATGTATAAAAAATAAATACATAAAAGAGAAGCCCCCCCAGTACTCCATTTTCAACCCTTTGTAACACTGGTCTTCAATTAGAGAACTACAACTAATCTAGTGTAAAATTTGTTAACAAGCTCTTCAGAAGCTCCCATGATTCACTGTTTTACTCGCTACAAATTACATTAATCAACATACAGAAAGTCAGCCTTAAAAACCTAATCTGAATAGCCAGTTTCTTAAGCTGATTCTTTGGAACTGACTGGGATTTGTTACCAAACATCTTCCCCATGAAAGGCCATTAATGTCTACAGCACAAAACCAGATGGAGAGACAAAGGTCAGATCAGTAGTCATCATATGCCACCACCAGTACTTCAATTCAAATTCATATTCACAACTGGCCTGCTAAGAAAGTGCATATGGAAAAAGCCAAATTGACTAAAGAAACTTCAAACAGTACTTCGCTTAATTACAGATATAAATTATATAATCGACAAGGCACCTTATCACTTTCTTAAGGTATTTAAAATGCAAAAACAATCAGCATTAAATGTCAACCAACACAAACACCTGCCAGGAAAAGCTCCTAAAAGCTAGCTGCATTAAAAGACTATCCTGTTCCCATTAGCCCGTCTCCCCTCTCATACACCTGAATAAACAAGCAGGACTTGCCTCATGAGTTAAAAACAATACTTCAGTTCAGCCTACAAAATAACTGAACATACAACAAAGCTAGTAAAAATATATTTAATATGAAACTCCTCTTGAGCAGCAACGGACCTTGTATAAAAACAAACTCTGACAAATGGATCTCAACATCTCCGCTTCAGATCATCACTGCTTACCATATAGATGAAATTTTCACTCCTGCACTCAATCCAGACAAAATCAACCTAAAATGGAGGAGGACTGTTACTCCTCTAATAAAAATTCTGCTTATCCTAACCACAGCTCCTCTGCATACTTCCCATTATCTTTCTTATCTTCCTTAAAACTGTATCGTCCCTTCATTCTGCTTTCCAGTCCTGCACCATGAAAGCACGCAGAGACAATCCTTTAGTGCCTCTGGCTCACAAAGAACATGTCTGTTCCCTCCTTCAAGTCCAAGACCCTCCACACTAGTGGTGCTCCTCAAGAAAGGTTAACTGATATTCTGTGGCTGCTAAAGATTTCCCAGTCTTATGAAAATTTTCAATTGGTCCATGCCAAGAGAAAAGGCTAGGATACAAAGCACAGAATTACAAGGTTAAGTATTTATTTATGCACATGAGGTGTCCCAGCCAAAGTGGGGCACCCCTAATGTGGCTTCACACACAGAGCTCTTGTACCCTTCAAGTGCACACTACCACTCCCACTCCTAATTGTTCATCATAGCAAATTTGTACTCAGACAAAGATCACATGTGAAATACCAGCCAGGCAATTTTTTGGTGTCTCACTCTTAAGGGTCTACCCACGTTTATAAAGGAGCTTTAGAGAAAATGACAGATTAGTTGCATTTCTGAAAACTCCATGAAAACTGAAGGCTGAATAAGGGAACATAGGAAAGGTTTAAGACTGAAAAATATGGCACATGGAAGAGTGATTGCCTTGAAATTTCACAACTTGAGGGAGGCTTACAACCCTGGCAGGGGGGTGACACTGTCTTTCACAACTCTGAAAAACATCAAAGGATGGAAGCTCAAATCTGCACCAAAGCTCCTGGTACCTGCCAGAAGCACTAAGTAACCACTTATTGAGCAAGCTTCCAGTTCCCAGTACATGAGTCATGGAAAACCAAGGTCACAAGTCTCTCAATTTCTTTTAGGACTCCTCTGCTTCCAGATTCAGTATCAAAAAGACATTTTTTTTTTTTGCCTACTGGGATGTAAAAATTAAACTTCTTTACTGCTAGACCCAAAGACAGCACATATCTTACCCATGGTATGTGGCCTGCATTAGTGCTGTCCAGCCATGAATATTATCCTGTTTATCAATATCAGCATTTCTCTCAACAAGGAGCTGAACAAGGGACAGCTGCCCAGTTACAGCCGCAAACATCAAAGGAGAAGCACCATCAACATTGGTAATATTGACCTGACTTGGGTCTTCACCAACAATCTCTTTAACCAGCTGAAAGTTTCCTGCAAAACAGTGATAAAACATAAGCTACATGAGCAACAGAGAACTGCTTAGCCACTGAATTGTTATGTATTTTGATTTGCTGACATTGGTCTACATTTAGTGGAATTAAAACAGAAAAAAATAAAAGTACTACAGCAACTCCAACACTAAAGCTAAAAATCTATACTGATCTTTCATCTCTTAGTTAATTAGTACACCTTTTCAGTCTACATCATCGTCATGGCTAGGCTTCGTGAACGAAGATTTGGGAAGGGTTCTGCCCATGCTTGCTACAAGCGTGCTGGTGGCTAAAAAGGCCAATGTGAGATAGGCAAGTCCGGTCACAAAAGGCACAGAGGAAAGTCTCCTCACACGGTATTGGCAAGGCACGTTTTTTTCTGCGCTTTTTTCCTCGAGACTGATCCTGCGTGTGCTCTCAAAGGAAGCAGCAGTGTTTATAGATGGTGTGCCTCCATGCCTCCCGATTGGAGGCCAGAGTGGACCACTGATGGTGGTCAATATGGCCAAGGCTGAGGTGTTGTTTGAGGGAGTCCTTGTATCTCCTCTTTGGGGCTCCTCTCTTGCGGCAGCCGGTGGCAAGCTCGCCATAGAGCACAATCTTAGGGAGGTGGTGATCCTCCATCCTGGAGATGTGCCCTGCCCAGCGCAGCTGCGTTCTCAGCAGCATGGCCTCAATGCTGGTGACCTCTGCCTGCTCCAGAACAGACACATTAGTCACGTAGTCTGTCCAGTGGATGTTTAGAATTGTACGGAGGCAGCACTAATGGAAGCGCTTGAGGAGTTGCAGGTGATGGCGGTAGATGGCACATGATTCAGACCCATAAAGAAGAGTGGAGAGTACAGTGGCTCTGTAGACCTTGATCTTTGTGCTTTTCTTAAGATGTTTATTGCACCAGACTCTTTTATGGAGTTTTCCAAAAGCTCTGTATGCCTTTGCTAACCTGTTGTCTATCTCTTTGTCAATCTTAGCATCTGAGGAAATGATGCTTCCCAGATAGGTGAACTGCTGGACTGACTTAAGTTCTAATTCACCTGCTATATGCATGAGGCACTGTATTTTCCTGATTTTTTCCTACCTCTACATTTACAGTTCAATTCCATTACAAGAAATACTTTTTAAAATTAACAACTAAGCTAGGAAGCTGTACAAACTGCAGTGTATCCCACATGTGAAGACGCAAATAGGGAGTATTTCTACTAAACTGTCATAAGATTATGTCATACAAGGAAAACTGATGATGCCAAGACACCATGATTCGTCCTTTGAAGATCCCTGTTCCATTCCACAGGCTGAAATCATAGAACACAACATTTTTATAATCAGAATAAGCGGGTACAAAGGCGGTGGAGGAGGCTATTCCTTGCCTTAAGCACGTAGAACAACACCTTGTGTCACACTGACCCATAAGTTACTCTTAAAGGGGTGGTAGTAGTAGTAGTAGTTCTAAAAACCTATACTGATGGAATTTCACAACTTCTCAAGGAATTCATCTATTCCAATATTCAACTTCCTTATACTCAGAATGTCTTTTTTTTACATTCTGCCTCCAGTATTTGAACAAAATCTCCAATACAAAACATTCCTAGTCCTCACTCAAGAGTAATGCATCAATGTTCTAGTTTCCATGTATAAGGGCTAGCAGCTACTTGAGTTCCTGTCTAGATTAGGAAAAGCAGCGCAAAACATGCTACTGAATCTATTTTAACAAGGTTGTGAGGGTTTTTTTCCTAAAACTTCAATTAGGAGCAAGCACTTTTAAAAAAATATGAGGTAGTCAGCATTATCTTAGAAAACTTAAGCTCACCCACCTACCACCCTTATTTTTTTTATGATGTATGTCATGCAAAAGTAAGGAAGAAGTTAAAGGAAAGAAAAGTTCTCCGTGACTGTGTGCACCACCATAGAACAGGTGCAGGAGCAAGCAAATCATCAACTGTCACACAAATGGAAAAATTCTCAGCTTAAAAAAACCCTTCAGATGGTAAACTGCTTCACAGCACGGGCTGCCTTCAACTCAATCACAGGCATGAACATCTTCCTTGGAAAGTCAGACTCCCACATAAACCCTGCAGGCACTTCAGTGCATCACTAAAACTAACACTCACCCACACCACTCAGCTAATTCCTTCGAATGGGAATGACAAAAAAAGCGCAGAGCTACTTTTTTGTGTGTCCCAGTTCGGTAAAAGGCAGCAGATGGCTTTTTTAACACAGACCCACATCACAGACTTTGTTAAACAGAAACCCTGGAACCTACACAGACTCCAGAATTCACTCTGAACCCTGGCCTGGACAGCTCTTAACCTAATGAGTTGCTTTTTTAACAGTGCTGCCATAGTCAAGTTAAAAAAAAACCAAGTACAGTATTCATTCAGCCCCTCCCCAAATACTTCTTCTGAGCTAGTACCAACATTTGTAAATCTCAAAAATTACAGGAGTACAAGAAGGGAACCTGAATTCTCTAAAAATGTAACACACCTGAGGCTTTCCCATGAAGACATTTTGGTAGCTTACATATGAAGAGAAGAAACAGAAAAAGCTTCAGTTTCTCATATAAGCAAAAAAACATGCCCTGACGTTACAACAACTAAACCTAACGGGAGAACTGTGAAGTACTTACCTAGTTTCAAAGCATGAAAGATATCAGGTTGCTTCTTTTCTGTATCTAGAAGAAATATAAATTAGCAATCAATAAAAAAATCAATAGAAAAGCAAAAATTTCTAGCAAAAGTTTTACAGCAAAAGCTATTAAAAATTGCATAAAAGTACTACAAAACATGTGTTTAGACAGACAGTTAATAATAACAAAGAAACCATTGACAATTTCTTTTTTCCCTTTGGGAAGAGTAACTCACCTGTATGGTTCTCTGTGCAGAACTAAAGCTACAAACTGTAATAAAGCACCAGCACAGGCTTTTCAACTTTCATTCTCTATCAGGAAATTGTACTTGGTAAATCTTGTGGTTCCTGCCTGGAAGACTAAAATATCCATTAAAGAACCACAGTAAGGTTCTGTAGTCAGGTGTAATCCTTGGTACAATAGTGAACACTCAAACAGTAGGACAATTCTGAAAGGTGACTCAAAAGGAGTTTTACAAGCTGCCCCAGTTCCACTCCTCTTGAGTATTGCTAGGTTAATTTGTGAAGGTCACAAAATAATAACTAACAATTTATCTACACAGCTTGCTATTTTTGCATTACTAGATATCTTTCAGCTCCCAGATTACCATCCCCATAATAGGAACTGTAATTATTACAAATTGTTATATTTTGAGTGAAGAATGATTCCTTTGACATGCCTTCAAAGTGCTTTGGAACTTGTGACACTATGCAAGATGAGAAAAAAAGAGTGACATATTTTGCACCTTCCACTCAAACCAGAAAAATAAACCCTCTTCCATTTTCCAAAGTATTACTGACAATACAGAATCAATGGGGTAAAAAGATCTTAAAGAAAACAAGGAGACTGATAGACTTTGTGAGCTCAATTCTGGTATTTCTGTAATACAAAAAAAGATTAATGTTCACAGCTTGACTCCAAAGGAAGTAATTTGAGTATGCTGAAAAGCCCAAAATACCATGAGAAACTCTTATTTTAAGATCAGGTTCAGAAAGTGCTCTAGTAGAAGCCCACCACTGGAAAACAGATTTCAAAAGACTAGTTTAGAAAAGGACCAGGCTCCACACTTGGCATGTGAAAAGCCTGCAGGAGACAGCCTCAGGGAGCAGAAGACCATGAGATGATAGAAGGAAAGACTGCCATCTGGGTAAGCCAAAGTAAGGATAGAGACAGAAGGCAAGCAACATCCAGACCATTCCAGATAGTTCTGAATATGCTACTAAGAGCAGGCCTGAGAAGAGGGCTGCTTTTTTCTGGGAGGCAATTCACCCTACCTATGGCAATGGATCAGAAGATAAGTTCCCTTTTTGCTGCCTTTTATTCAAGACTCCAGTGCTAGGAGGACACTAAAGCTATGGTCAAAAACCAATGCAGAAATTTGTGTGGAAGCCTAACACTTTTACTCCCCTCTCTGCCCAAATTAGCTACTTCCCTTCTCCTGATGGAAACTCCCCCTCAGCACAGGCGACAGAAACAGAAGCAACAAAATTTGCTTTAAAGCAAGTCCACTCTCCTCACTCTAACAGTCTTGTTCAATACTTTATGACGACACTTTCAAGATTCATCAGGCCAACTATGCCTGCACATATATTCTGTACATGCAAACACATGGGCAAGTCATAAAATGCTGAACTAGTGAATCCCACAGATGTCTGATTCTCTGTGTACTCCTGTCTATTCCTCAAGAGACTGGTCATAAGCAAATACTTACAGTCAACCAGTCCTGCCTGGCCGTGTGGCTGTATGAAAGCCCTAGGGCTCCAACTTAAGCTATGAGTCAACACCTGACTGCACTAACACCTTCCCTGAAGTAGAAACAAATGTCTGATTTTTGTTCTTACTTCTTTAAGTACAAAGGAAGCTTGACCTGCAGGAACTACACCAAATGTAAATAAAAATTAAGAATTCTGGTGAGTGTGGATGTGTCCGCAAGGCAATGCAATATAAATAGGTAAGATTTAAGTAAGCCTATTTGGGTATCACAAGTGGCACAGAGTTTAATGTGGACTATCCTACCCTGCAGGGTTTCTACCACCATGGGTGGCAGTACCTGGAAAATTATCTTCCTAGAGCTAGTCATATTCTTATATTTCATAGCAAGCACTCCAAAGCGGAAAAATCCAGACACAGCTCTTCCAAACCCTCTTGTCAAGTATCTCCCAATACTGGTCTTCATCATAAAGCATAAGCATCTTGAAAAATGTCCCCAAAATAGCCTCATACAGAGTAAGGTCTCAGTCTCTGAAATTACTTATTCAAATGTCAAGTGCACTGTTTAAATCAAACTGATTAAGTACTGGCCTCTCCATACCTGACTGAGGTCTGATCGTTGTGAGAGATTCCAGGTAGTCCTTCATATCTTTGTGTTTGAAGCCAACAGAGATTTCAAAAGGTGTTTTATGTAGTACATTCAGTTGATCAGGATTGGCACCTTTCTCCATGAGCTGCTGTGCCAAGCTCACCTTTCCACTAACAGCTGCCAGCATTAAAGGACTCCAGCCCATTGTCTTCACAGTGTAATTACAATCAGCTCCCCAGTCTAGTAACAGATGTACCACTGCCTCATGTCCATGCTGAGCAGCTGCCATTAGTGGAGTGATATCAGGAAGGTCGTCTCTGCTGCTGTTAAGTACATTTGTGCTAAAATGGTCATAATTGTCTACAAAAGCTCCAGATTCTAGCAAGAACTTCACCATGCTGACGTGGCCACCTCTGGAGGCCATTGTGAGGACACTGGCTCCTAATTTATTCTGTGCATTGAGATCAGCACCATTCTCCAGCAAGATGTGGGCCACACTTAGATGTCCAAACCTTGAGAGAAAGAGATAGGGAGGAAAATTAACACCCTGGATGGCCAAAACCAACATATTCAGAACACAGAAAACTTTGTTATTGAATTGGCCTGTTGACTAATACACTAGAGAAATCATATATACATCACTGAATATGACAGAGGTCACCTTGCTGGAGGAGAGGAATCATCAGCTGAGGACTGTAAATTAAACCATTCGACATGTACCAGTGACCATGCCCATAAAGCAGGTACCTATTTAAGAGGATGGTCTGGTCAAAGTAGCAATGTGCCAGCCTCATTTTCAGCTGCATGACACCAACTCATAAATTACATGAACCAGAGGGCCACTTTCATTTTATTTCTAGGGCTGTATCACATTCAAGAATAAAAACCAACTTGTTTTCAGAGATCTTAACTAAGTACCCTCATTACTACTGAACAGCTAGAGTAAAAACTGCGAAGAGTCCGTGCTAAATAAAAAAAAAAAGGACCATTTTATGAACTGGATAGCTAGTCCTTTGTATTTGCATTATCCTGTTATCCAGTTGTGAACCATGAATGAATGCCCACAACAAAAGAAGACAGGCATGTGTCCATTAAGCTCAGAGATAAACACAGCCACTGGACCCAATGGTTGTAAAGCTGAACTTCCCTTAACACCAAGAAAACCAGAGAGAGAAATGGCTCTATTAGAAGAGTGGGACAACTGTCTGAGTGACTGGCCTTCCATAAAACAATCAATGGAAAATACTCTGCTCCTGAGTCAGCCACACCAGCATGGGGGAAGTGTCTATACAGTTCACCACAACACAGAGTAACAAAACTGAGCAACCAACAAAATTAATTTTGAAGAGAGCAAGGGACTTGAACTGGCTTCCAGCCACATACTCCTCCCTGGTACCTGGGGATACCTGGTGTGTGAGTTGTCACTCACAGGGCAGGCAGCAGAAACAACCACAAATTCACAACTAGAATGCAAAAAAAAAAAAAANAAAAAAAAAAAAAAAAAAAAAAAAAAAAAAAAAAAAAAAAAAAAAAAAAAAAAAAAAAAAAATTATTTCTGTTAACTCATGAACCAGGGAATCCCCAAAACAACACATAGGCAGAGGTACACAAGTAGAGATGCAGGCAGCATTATCAGTTCATACTAGAGGATCACTGACCTGCTGTTCATACAGGCTTTTCAAGAGTTATTCTCAGCTGCAAGGTCTACTTGGGAGATTCATAATGCTCCTGATAGTCTTCTGATTTTTAACTCATTCCTGCCAACACCCACAATACTGATGGTGAGCATACAGCATACAGGGACTGGTAATGGGTGTGCTGTTTGTGTTGTGGTTCAACTGTCTGTTGCAGCTGCTACATCAGGCTTGTGCTATGATTTCAGGAGACTGCTGTATCAATGGGCTACATCAAAATCCTGTGTAACATCAAGTATATTCCAATAAAGAAACCTGGAATTAAATCATTAAACCCTCCTTGAGCAGAATATCTACAAGAACTTGGTCAGAGTACTGAACTCTGATACCAGTTTTATCAGTAACCCAGCTTCAATATGACTTGATTATCAGAGGCTCTGCTAGATTGTCAGTAAGCAAAAGACAATCGTGCAAGCCATACACCCAACCAGCTAGTTCACCGTGAGGAAATGGAAACCCTTTACTAATCCTCAGCTCCTAATCTCACATTTTAATAAACGTAATAGTTTGACAAGACATGTGCGTAGCACTTTTGTTGCAGACATCATGCATTACTGGATGCTCGTAACACAATCCAACTTTGACACTAAAAGCAGCATTTGTACACTGCAGCAGAGCAAATGTCAGTTGAGGAAATCCCAAAGAATGCTATTAACAACTAAAAGCAAACATGAGACCAGAAGTCCCTAGTTTCCTTTCAGAAAGTACAGGTGCAGGAGGAAGCCTCCAGGGCATGCGTAGTCCCTAGTCTATCCTGGTAGCCTTCACTTCATCACCTCAGCAGAGCCTGTGTACTTGATTAATTTTATGCACATATGCTATCTCCTATGCAATTTCAACAGGACTAATGACAGACAGAAAATTAAACATCTACATAGTCTGAAACCTACCTTGGTGCAAACACTGTCTCCTTTTTGGTTATCCATTAAAACAAAAAAAGAAACATGCTCTTCTACTTTATGCTCTCTGGACAGGTTTCAATAATACATACAATACTTTTTAAATGTTGGCAAGTAACTTCCTGAAATCAGTGACGGTTATAGTGATTTGACTTTATTGTTTTTAGAGAATGAGAGTACAGTTTTCATTAAGGGGAAAAAAATTTAAGACTGTTTCTGCAACTTTTTTCCCTTTTTTAAACCTTCATAAAATAACAAAATTGTTGAACCTTGTCTTCCTTGTTCTTGCTGGGAAACCAGCTGTGTGATTCATTCTTTGGGAACTTTTTATGGTCACTAATTGAAAGGAGAAATGTTGAAACAGATTCTTTTCTTCCAAGTATTCAAATGCTATGAAACAAAAAAACTCCCCAAAACAAACAAAAAAACCCCCACCACCAAACAAATAAAAAATCCAAAACATTTCTCCTCTCAATCTAGCACTGTTATAGGAAAGCACTGCCGTCCAACCCTGCAAAACATGAATGTGAGAGACCAAGACACACTTTTAAGTGTAAAGATGAGCACCAACACCAACATCAGCAACTCGGGGACTTCCCACAGCCCAGCCGTGGGTTGCACAAAGCACACCGTCACTGATGCAGAAAACAACCCTGGTTTGTCATTAGAAACCCTAAGCAATGACTTTCCATATCCTCCAACGAGCCACTTAGGAAAACGTGGGAAAGCCAAGTGAAATCAACTGGTTTTGTTTGCTTCAGTATGTTTTATGTCAGACGTATATGCTGCTGTCATTGAAGAAAAGACGGGAGCAATGTTTTCACCTTCAGATTACCTCTGACTGGCCTTACCCAAGAAACAATGTTCACTGCTTCAAACGCCACATCCTTAACACCAAAAGATAAAACCTAATGCCCCAGCGTAACACTGACCCAAACCTACACTCGACAACCCCTCCTAACCCGCCCCACCAGGGCCAGGGAGGAGCACAGGTGGCCACCCGGATCCCGCCGGGAT
>VXBX01005904.1:0-28104 GCA_013400415.1 Scytalopus superciliaris | reverse complement strand
CCTCCTCGGGCCCGCAGGAGGAGGATGGGCCCGCCGGGCCGCCGGGGCCAGGGCCGCCGGGCAGCCCCAGGAGGCGCCGGGCGGTCTCGCAGTCCGCCTGCTCGCAGGCGCGGAGGAAGAGCTGGACCTGGGGGGGCACCCCGCTCTCCCCCATGGGCAGCGCCGCCGGGCCCCGAGCGGCTCGGGAAGACGGAGGGGAGGAGGCCGGCCCGGCGCGGAGCGTGAGCGGGCTGGGCCGCGCTCCTCGGGGCCGGCGAGACGCTTCCCCGCCCCGCTGGCAGCCCCGGCGGTGCCACCCCTTCGCCCAGCCACCGGCCGTGTCCCTGTGTCCCCTGCCCCAGGGCGGCTCTGTCCGTGCTGCAGACGTTTGCCACACCGGTTGGCTCCCACACCAGTAACTCTGCGCGCAGGGTCAGGGCAGCAAGCCTTCACTTACTCGCTCTCACCTGACTCGACAGTCCCTTTTCCTTGCTTCACAACGTAACTTCTACCTCTGTCAGCCCCACTCCGCTTAAGTGATACTTCAGCACCTTCCTACTTTGTGTATCTTTTAGCTCCAAACAACTCTCTCCCATCTGAGAGAGGGATGCTCTCTCAGGCTGAGATGCAGGATTCAAAGACCAGTCTTTACTAAAAACACCCCCTGCGTTTCCCAGCCCCTGATTAGTCTTTCAGTTTAAAAACTTTGAGCATAAAATTTGGATTTCTTAAGTATCTTCTCTTTAGCTGCAGCCTCCCAGGTAACCTGAAATCTATTCCAGATTATACTGGTTTACAAGATAAAAATCAAGGGGGAAAAAAAAAGGAAACTCTTGAATTTAGTCGCTGAAGAATATCATGTCGTGTCCTTGCAAGTTCAGGAAGGTAATTTTCTGTGAAAATCAGTGACTTCAATGGCAGGACAGGGCACTTAGTACAGTGGTAGTGGGTTTGGGGATGAGAGGAGTAGGAAAGCTTACAGGAAGCATAACAAAAACACCAAATGCCACTAAAATGAAGCAGTCCCCTGGTTTTAGGCAGTGGCATCCTTATCTTGTAAGTTACACAGCTTTATGACTCTGATCCACTTGTGAATCCAGATTGCCAGACCATCATGGCAAAGGACCAAACAAGTTATGCTTGGAGAAAGTCTATAGCAAACAGGAGTCCTGGCTGCAGATATGGCCACATTTCCTCTGGGAAAGTACCATTCACAACAAGAAAAAAAATTTGCACATTTGTCATTACAGAAGTAATAGAAAAAATTCCTGTGTTAATTCATGTGCAACATTTAAATATGTAACATATACACTCACATTAAGTTATTTCCTTAAGCATAGAGAAGCCTACAGTGGCCATCTTCAGAGGTAAGATGCATGGCTAGATAGACTTTTGGTCCAGCCAGTACAGCCATTCTTAGATTAAAATAGTATGAGGAGCTTGCCATCGTCAATAAAGCTGGATTATGCAATTCACTCTGTGTAACATTTCAGAGCTTGGAAGAAGGGAATGGCAAGAGATTAATGCAACATGTTATCCATGATTGAAGAAAACTGGGTCATATTTACCATGTCAAAGTGCATGCTTGGATATAGTCAAATTAGTGACAGGATCACTCCAGTTATGTTTGAGATAAGCTAATAACCATTGATTGTACAGATTCGTGTTATGTAGATGATGATTACACTGTCAATTTCTACTAATGGTTTGAAACTCCAAAGATATCATGAATGTAATTAGGAAACTAATAGCAAAAGATGCAACTCTTATTTTAACAAACTTATAAGTAAGCAGTAGGAAATATTTGTTGCGGTTTACAAAATGAGAGAGGAAATTATTTGTGCTGAATTCTGCTGCTGTTGTCTGATGGTCATTACTATCTTCAGTTGGCATCCTAGGCATTTATACTGGTGTGATGACTAGTGATTTCTGCCACTGAATGAGAATCAGGGCATGGAAAAAATAGTCAGATTTCTTCTGTTAATAAAGTGTTCTAGAATATTCTCATGGATGATGCAGTGCCAAGCTCTCTGGAAAACACAGGACTTGATTCCTTCACCAGTGAAAAAAAAACCTAAGCCTGTTCGTTAGGGTAAGATGATGGAAAAAGTCTAGCTTGGAAGATCACAGAATATGTCAAGTTGGAAGGGACTGACAAGGATCATAAAAATCCGACTCCTGGCCCTGCACAGGACCATCCCCATGAATCGCACCATGTGCCTGAGAGTATTGTCCAAATGCTTCCTTAACTCTGTCAGGCTTGGTGCGGTGACCATTTCCCTGAGGAGCCTGTTCCAGTGCCCAGCCACACCCTGGGGGAAGAACCTTCTTCTAATATTCAACCTAGACCTCCCCTGACGCAACTTCAGGCCATTCCCTTGGATCCTCTCACCAGTCACCACAGAATAGCGATCAGTGCCTTGCCCCTCCTCTTCCCCTCATGAGGAAGTTGTAACTGCAATGAGGTCTCCCCTCAGTCTCCTCTTCTCCAGCTGAACACACCAAGTGCAAATTCTTCCCCAGTATCACTAGACTCATATATGTTAACTCTGGTCCTGGCAGGCATAAGAACAGAAACTACCTTGAGAAAATTCCTGAAAAACAAATGGTAGTAAGTGGCTACATTGTAATATGATAAAGATTAATTTCTCGATAGAATATCTGTTTGTCTTCTTGGTTCAGAATTTTAACAGTGTACATAACAGTCATCTATCATAACCAGCTGCTATAATTTTGTAAGGAATTTGCTTCATTTATGTGTTTCAGAATATGCTACAATTTTTAAACTTTCAAAAATTATTTCTAATTCAGTATTTTAACTCACTGTGTCTGCCCAAGAATATGTGAGAAATCAGTCAGGTTTCCAATATAACAGAACTTCACTAACATGTCACATCATGCCATATTCCATCCACAGAACTGCAGCTTTTTTCCAGTAGTTTCTGACAGCTAATCTTCCTGGCCTTGTCTTCTTTTCTGTACAATATCTTTTCCGCTGCCTGCAGTTCATGCTTGCTATTTAGTTAAAGAGAACATTTATATACCAATAGTACATATCTACAGCAAGCAAATAAACTGATTGATGCCTTTTATATATTGTTTCTGCCTTTAATCTATCCTGCCTTGTATACGACCTTTTGAGCAAGGTATTCTCTGTGTGTGTGTGTGTGTGTGTGTGTGTGTGTGTGTGTATGTGTATATCTATGTAGACATACATATGTACATATGCACAAAGGTGTACTACAGAGATCTGAAAACTGGTATAGGTGAGGTCTTGCTCAAGTAATCCACAGAATGTCACCTGTTTTTATTGACATGTCAGTAAGAGAATTCAGCACACCATTCATGAGTCTGATAGGAGATCCCTGAAAGAGCTGACAGTTTCTATCTCACTCATCAAGTCTGTGTTTTTAATCTGTTTATATTTAGGCCTCTGTACCCACTGTTCTTCCTCTCATCTAAACTCCCGATGCTCTCTGCCTCTGCTCTATGCACTCAGCTGCACTCTTGACCCAAAACCTACCCTGTAAAACAGGGTCCCTGCTGAAGCACTGAGGACCTCAACACCCACCCTTTAGTGCAGAGCTGCAGCTGGGGAACTGTGGTGCAGCCCTTTTCATGTTTTCTTGTGCTACTCAGCTCTCTCAATAAAGAGACTTTCAACACAAACACACTAATAAAAGAAAGCCTTGGCACAGGAAGGACAGTGAGCTGAATAATAATATTTAAGAAGCATTGCTGTTGACAAAAGAGAGAAAGAGCAGCTAAGGTGGCAGTTTGACGGGCTGTTCCTTTCGAAGGCAGTGCTATTTTACAGACAGTTAAAGTGATGGTGAACTATGACCCATAGGCCCAAAGCTCTCTCCAGTGAGCATATTTTATAATTTGACTGACTCTTCTCCTTAAACAAATTTCCTATATAACTGCAATGTGTTTGTATATCATGTTCCTGTCTTGCTCTTGTGATAATTTTTTTTCTTTTTTATTTTAGAATACATAAGTGTTGGTTGTTTCTAAAACTAGGATAATTATTCTGAAATACATTGTTTGATACATTCTTTTTACCATGAAAATATGAATTTAGAAAGCTGTTTGAACTTATTAAGAATGCAGTCTTTATCAGCTGATACTTCATCTTAGAATTTTGCTTTGTTTTGACTAAAAATACAGATCTAAAGAAAAAAGAAAAAAGAAACGTTAACTCTGACGCATTTGCAAAATTTAATACCTCTATTTTTTTCTGTAATGTATATGTCATTGCTTCAGAATAAGAATTACTTTTAATAATTATACAAGAAAAACAGTTCATTGTACTGCTTTAAGTGTTCCCTCAGTCAGTTCATGTATTTTAGGTATAGCCTTAATTTCAGCGATTACATTCACTATAATGTAAGTTCTTATGGACAATTACATATTGTTATGCTTGGTCTTCTTCTCTTAGTGCTTTTTGAAAGACTTACTTTATATCTTGATTTTTTGGGTGGTAAAAAAAACCCCCACAGCTTCACTCTCTAAAAATAAAGTCTTCAAATATTATTAATTAATATATAAGTATTAATTTATAAGTATCATTCATATACTTATATAAAAATATAATTATTTACATAATTATTAATTATGTAAGTATTAATTATTCCTCTGATCTTCTGTTTTGCTTTGGAAAACAGAGAGCACAATGGATCTTTCTAGATAAGTAATTAAGGGTTTTTTATATAACTTTTTTGATTATTCTACTTATCTCTGACTGAAACTCCTGAAGCAACTGAAATTATAGCTCACCAAACAGTAATGCTTTTAAGAAATCATAACAAATTGGTTTACTTTCCATTGTTATTAAACCTGAAATAAACAACAGGATTGCTTTAAAAGAACTTTTCCATGAAAACATTGCTACAAGCTTTATGGATAGCAGTAAGCTCAGTTGCTTTATTAATTGTAGATTTATCTTCTTTCTGGGCTTACTTTCATATTCAGAGCAGAAGTCTTTACACTTTAAGTATTTCTGCTGAGAACTTTCAGTCTTCCCACCACAATTAAACTCCACAAACTTCCAAAAATGTTTAGGAAAACATGTTTAGGCAGGTGGGGCTGCATCCTGGTAGGGCCTGAAGTGAAAGAAGCATTATGAATTTGTTGTTCAGGATGAAGCAAATCTGAAAGTCTGTTGCTTTCCCCCCCATAATTCTGTCAAGGCATGGATTGGATACCCATTATCAGGATAATAAATTTGGTATTTTCACTTGTCCTCTGGATTTCTCTCTATGAAGCCACATTTGTTGGCTTCATTTTTCAACGAAGAGCATTCTTTTCTTCAGCAAAAGAGCTTCTCATTAAGGCCCATGGCTTCTTGTTACCCACCAGATCAGTTTTTATTGGGTCAGAACCACCCTGTCTGTGAATGTATGTGTAGAGAAGGACCAAGGCTCAGCCTTAGCCTGCCCAGAGCACACCCTGCACGTGACATGGCCACAGGAGCTATGTGGCTGGGCTGGCAGTCAAGGATGCCTGCCTAGCAGTCACCCACACCACAACCCTGGAGCCTCTAATTAGCTGTGACACCCCTCATTTTGGCTAAGGGCACATTGAGTGGTCAGTGAACCAAAGGTCCTGCCTGGAGGGAGTGGCTGCAGCGACCAGAGCAGATAAGGACGAGGTCTCCATTGTGGGCCATGGCCTGTTCTCTTCAAAGCCATCAACATGTGACCTTCTGAGTGATAATTGTGTTCCTTTTCTCTCTTGACTCTTTCTTCTCTTAATCTCTCTTCCTTTATTCTTTGCTTTCTCTTGTGGGTGACCTAAACACCTGTTTTCTGTATTCAACTTAAGTTACAAGTGCCTCACTTGAAGAAGCATGGAGTTTCATGTTTGCCAAGTGTAACAAAGGTTCTCTATAGCAATGTTTGCTAAACCTGGTAACGTGTTGTAATGCTTTATGAAGTTGCACATTTATCTCTGTAAAACCCTTTTCACCAAAATGCCCATATTCTCACCAAATTAAAAGAAATCTCTTACACAAAACTTTGTAGTTATTCTTCTGACATTGACTCCAGGTACCAAAGAACCAAGGGCTTTCAAGTGTTTGTGTGAGTGAAATTTCAGGTTTCAAGAGATTAAGATGTAACACCTGGTAAAGTTGGACCGGGTTCTAACAGGGGTCTAGGGGTACATAGGGAGCTGGGGAATCCTTGGCATGTGTTTGGGGGTCCCCGGGCTGCATGTGCCCTTCAAAGCTGGTTGACATCATTCAAGAGAAGGTTTCAGGTGTATGACTCTGGATGTACACTTCAAATTACTCAAACATTTCATCTCTGACCTTGCTTCATGTATTGCCGACTGTGGATTAATTTAAATTACATATTAGCTATGGCTGCAAGGGAAAAACTACTGTTATTTCAGCAGGTGGCACTAGAACCCAAGCTGACCCAAAGCTAGTTTTGAAATGCATTGTTTTCTCCAAGTCAGCTATCTGAGCTGTTTGTTACCTGTTTGGCTTTGTTCAGATCAGCTCTGTGATTATTATTCTTACTGTCTTCTTAAAATTGTTGCAAGATAAATGACTTTTTGTCTATAAAATTGCTCTTTTTGTCTGATTTTTGTGTGTATGTGTCTGTAAATATATATATATATAATTTCTTAAAATAAATTGATTTCTTTTATGTAATTATATTTTTATTGAGTTTAGTAACAGATTTGTTCCTGAGTTGCACTGTATCTTTTAAAACATGGTCTGAATAATGCCCTTATAGACTATAGGTTTACATCGTTATCTCTCTTAACTGTTGTGCTTGAGGTGAACCTCTTGTTTCTCTAAAGTAGCTCATGGCTTCTGCCCCATCCACAAAATATCATTTATACTCTTTCATTAATACTGTCCTGTTTTGTCTTTGTATTTCATTGGTGACTCAGATAATATCCTTAATGTACAGACTTCTACTTAATTTTGAGGATAAAAAAATATTTGTGTATGTGCATGCTTTTATCTTCTGAATCCTGTAAGGAGCTGAATTGATGATTTCTTCAGAAACAAAGACTTAGCTCCACTGAAGTCAGCACCAAAACCTTCTGTACCAGGTTTTCGCTCATTTCCATATTGCTATTTGGAAAATAACAAATTTAGATCCATTTAATTTAGAAATCACTATAGTTATACACAAAACTGCCACTTTCAGAGGGAGAAAAACCCCACAAGATTTATTTGGGAATGAAACTGAAATGGGAAAGAAAAAATGCCGCTTAGAATATTGTCTTTTATTATGAATACTTTTTGCTTGTAATTTCTTCTGAAATAGTTAAGTTCATTTGGTAACATTACTCTTTGCTCTGCAGAGACTTTGTACACTTTTACAGTCTTTTACTACTTCTGCTGTTGATATAAATAACTGTAGATTGTAAATATATAGTTATTTTAAAATATTTCTTCCAGTAGAATAAATTCCACGATTATGAACCCATTATTTTGATGGTTTTGTGACATGTCTGTCACAGAAACATGCCTGGCCTTGGAACCAATTTCCTTAATACTTCATGAGTTATAAACAGCCGTGCCTTGCATATACAAATTAAGTGCAGTCAGATCATGTGCTCCATGTGTAAAGATTGGGTTTTTTTAAAAAAAGTTAGAGATGCTTCTTGCTGGGCTTTGCATAAGATTGTAGAAAACAACAGAAAAACCACAAACATGGGGCATGGCTGAGCCCCTCAGCCATGGGTGGGCAGGTGAGAGCCCCGGGAAAAGCCTGGGCAAGGAAGGGAAAAATGCTGCCAGGGCTGAGGGATCCAACTGGGGGAACCTTTAGCATGGACCAAACTCAGAATCACATCAGTGTCTGCATCTCTGCCTGGTTGCTGCTTTAGGGTTTCATCAGTTGGTGAGGTAACAAAAATAAACTTACTCTTTATATTTTGTCTGTGGTTTCATGATGGTTCCTGTGCCCCGCCTGTGCTGGCTTACATACACACATTCACTGTAGTTCTGCAAAATTAAAGTAACAAAATGAATCATCTATTTGCTATCCAACTTATTTAAGAAAGCTTCCTTTCAAGCAGTTTTTGTTTATGAATGTCAAACTATTAACTTCTGAAATGTATGACTAACAAACTATTCACTCCAGAAAACGCCAGTCTTACATAATCACAAATACATTAATTTCTACATTAAGGACATTTGCAAGGTTGTGTTTCACTTTGGCAAAAAGTAATCAAGCCAAACCATAAATGGATATCTGTTTCTCCCCTCTGCTGTATATGGGTTATTTATTAACCACACGTACAAAATCCTCCATTCGCTATGTTTGCTTCAATGTCCTCTCAACTTATTTCAACATCTATTATGCAGAACAAGACAGTGAAATCATAATACTAAACTCCTCTAATTGGTGCTGTAAGGATGGGACATGAAGGCCCATTAGAAACAAATTCACTTGAGGAATATAACATAGCAGCACCGTATAAGAGAGCAGTTTCTTATTGTCTCTTATAGATAGATGCCCCTGGCAGCTCTCCTGCTCTTTTTGGCACCACTGAGGAGTTAGGATGCCCACTTTGGAGAGTATTTGCAGATAAACCTCAGCGGTAGAGATATACAGAGATAGTTCTATCTTAATGGTGGCTCATCTTCCAAGGTGGACCATGAACCCGAATGTTTTGATATAAACAGTAAAACTATTACACATTTTCATACAGTATGAATCAGAGCCTTAAACCAAATACACTGAGCAGCATCTGTCTTCCCTGTGCATCATCAGTTCTGCACCCTGGCCGCACTGCAGTTTCCCATCTTGTCACTGTGGAACAAAATCAGCTTTTTCGAGAAAAATCAAAAGGGGATGAGTCAGATGGCTGAGGTTATCCTGTCTTTTGTTACCATTTCTTCCCATCCTTGAGGCTTCTGTCTCTGGCAGTTCTATCCCTTCTCTTCCCCTGCGAACTGCACTGTGAGTCAATCACCCTAGTCTCAGGCAGAACTGGACTGTGGGGATTGAAAAGTCAACGACATAAATATTTTGTTTATGCTGCTACTGTGGAAGAAGAAAATAGCTCTCCAGCAAAGTCACTCTTGGGGGAAGAGACCCTTCCCTGGAGGTACTTAAAAGATATATGGTTATGGCACTTAGGGACAGTCCTGGTTTAACAGTTGGACTTGATGACCTTAGAGGTCTTTGCCAATCTTAACAGTTCTATGATTCTATTTTTAGGACATCCAGGATATGGATCCTGTCTCTTTATGCATCCAGTGGGCAACACCTAGAGGGTCCTCTCCTGCCCTGCTTGATGGTGCCTGTCATCACTATCAGTGCCACAAACCCTTTGCATATACCATCCACCGTCAGGAGGGAGAATAAAAGACACAAGTTTTCTCCCTTTAACTTTCAGTGTCTCTTGCAGGAGGAAATCTTCTGTCCCCATAGCAGACGTGCAGCTCCCAGACACCAATGTAGACAGCAAGTCAGGGATCCACCAAACTCAGTCCCAGTTCATGCCTTGGCACAGACTTCCTCCATTACTATCATAGGGTTCAGCCACAGACCTGTCTTGGGAGAGAGGCAGTCTGACTAGGTCTACATTGGCTCCAACAGAGTATCACAGCACCCCCATATAGGTATATTAATTCCTTACCTGTCTGTGAGGCTGTAGGCCACTGGCTGCCCTGCTTCTCTGTCAAAAGTAGCACTCACAAAAGTGCTAGTTCCCTTCACTGATGCTCACCTCCCTGCAGACTTACAGGGATTCTCATCTCCCTTCTCTCTCAGATACAGTAGCTCTCTTCTGCAAAGGAAAGCTGCTGCTCCCCATATCCCCAAATACACAAGAGAGGCTCTGATTTGAATTTTTGTCTGGTTCTGTGTTGTGGTTGGTTTGTTTTTTGGGTTGTTTTTTTTTGTTTGTTTTTTGCAGTTAAATTGCAATTCACTTTGAGCGTACGTAATTTCAAATAGGAATACTTAGCCCTCTCAAGGAAGCAACCATCTCACTGGAGAGAGACAAATCATTCCAGCCTTCCCTCACTAAATGATAGTCAAATATTTTCAGCAGTTTTCATAAATGTCCTAATGGTTTTGCACATCTTCTATCACAAGGGACTGCATTGTCTGCTAGGGAGCTTTCTTACGGGATTGAGTGCCTTTATTAGAATTCTTAACATACAGTTTTACTCAAGGCTGTTGGCACAACAAAAAAATATTACATTTGTGTTTGTCTTTCGCTGCTTTACAGAGTGAGGTCCATTATGTGCAAACTTATGGCTAGACCTCCCAAAACATGTCTAATATATGTTCTTCCATCACCTGCCTTAAGCAATACTAAACCCTCAGATTTATTCAACATACAGCATCAGTCAGTCAAGAAACACCTCTCAGCAGAGTTATTAATATGGAGTTGAGATACTATACTGAATATCACTGCACTACATTCTTTTCTAATATTCATGTCTTTGGGCTCTGCTTGCTACCCAGTCACTCTTCCAACCACCCTTGCAATTGCCAGAAACACAAATTTAGTAAGACTCCAAGGTGTACAAAAGCCTTCTGGAACACTCTACCCTGAACCAGGTCCTTCCCTGCTACTTAATTTTGCTCAGCTCTGAATGCTAATGGCCAAGCTAAGTCAAATGCCTGACTTTAATGTATCAAAGCCCGCCTGAGGACTTCCTTGTCTTTACTTCAGCCTTACTTATTTTCTCACCTGAAGGTGGCACAGGTCACCAGCTACCCAATTCCCATTAACACTGAATTTCTGTTATCATTTCTGTAACTCCAATTGCCTGAACTCAGATGCCCTCTTGTTTCAGGAAGCCCCTAACTTCTCTGAGTTACTCCCTACCTTGGCTCTAGGCCAGTCATTAAACTGGAAGGTGATTGGTCCTCCTCCGTCAGGACATAATGCTAATTCTTCTCTAAAGGCAATGCTGATGTGATAAATCTCAATCCTTCCTCAGCCCCTGAATTTGTTCTTTTTTTAAAGTGTGACATTTTATGAATGCCTGTAGCTGAAATCAGAACATGGATGGATTTTGTTTCCATGCCTCTAAATGCTATTTCATTTCAAGTAAATATGCTCAAAGCTAGTTCAATGAAGTTCCTGAGAAGTACAAGTCAAAAAGCTGATATATTAATGGCTTCCCTTTCTCAGATAGTCCCAAAGTTTCAATGCAGATCAATTATGTCAGACAAATATGTCACTAATAAGATTTTTTGCTTTCTTGCTTAGTGTGCTGGTCTAAGGTAAACCAGCAGGAGAAACGAACCCAACTCACAAAAAAGCTTACAAGTCAGAGTTACAATTTAATAAAAAGAACAAAGTAAGTACAAGGGTACGGAGGAAAAAGTCCATTTGACCCACAGAAACAGGGGTATAACCCAGCAACCTGGGGCACAAACAGGATCGTGTTCATCAGCCCATGCTGAGCACCACCTGGCTCCCTTGAGTACAAAGTCAAAGGAAAGAGGAAACCTGTTGGTGAGGATGATGGTCATGGTCCGGTCGAGAGTAGCAGTCGCAGTCCTGCTGAAGCTCTGGTCCTCCTCTGGATCTGATGAGTGAGTGAGTCCAGTCCCAAAACCCCAAGTTTATATATGCTTAGGCTCAGGTGGGAGTGCCCAGTACCTCCCCCAGGGTGGGGAGTCTCACCATGGATGAGTTACTCTGTGAGGTGAATCATGGCATATTTTTGGAAACCCTGATGGCCTGTTAGAAGACATGACCCCTCAGGCGTGAAGGTGCTAATGGCTCTCCAGAGGGGATTTATCACACCTGAGTCATTGGTGTGAAGACAGGAAACCTTTCTTATCTCACAGAAGCTCCCAAACACCCAGCTTGTACCTTGAGGGGTTAGGTGTGCCCCGGGGGCAGCTGCTGCAAATGATCCATTGTTAGCAGTTCATGAGAATTTACATAAAGGGTGTAGAATACACAATCTTAGCCACACCCACACGGTGACAAACTGGTCCTGGTCACTATAACCAGGACACTTGTAAATTGCAATAATAGGAATGTGTTTATAAAATACATATGGTAGACTGGTTTTTGTACAAAATTTGACAGAAAAAAATCTGCAGATTAAAATTTCTGCCTCTGATGAGGATATGGATGCTTCTCTAACAAGTCACTCCATGTATCAGTAGACAGTGAAGAAGAATAGAAGGAATTCCATATTTTTCTGTTCCTCAGATTTCAAAGAGGCAAGCAATCCTAGTAACAAAACCTATCTTCCTTCCCCTCCCACCTGCTCATCCTTGTTTTAATCTACTTCCTTTGGCTTGGTTCTCTCCTATTTGCTTCTAAACCTTTAATTCATTTTATATTTTCTGACTCTAGACAAGAGTCCAATATTCAGCCTTAACTTTACGTAAGGCACATGACCCTTCTAAGACCTGAATGCTGTAGTATTAAATATTCTGCTTTAGCCACCCCTAATGCTACTATTATATATCCTACTTTGTCATAACCTTGTGCACAGTGCAGAGTAACACTAAAATCATCAAAGTAGAGGTCTTATTAAAGAGTGGTTATACAATTGTGCTGCTTAATCCTGTTGCCAAAATGTCCTCATAATTAGGTCCAACAGCTGAAAAGAAGGACCAAAGAAGGACCATTCAGTCAGCAAAATGCCTGTGACTGGCCCCATAGGGAAGAAATACTTTTAAAGCACTGAATGCTATTGGGGATGAATTCCAACTAGTATGTTTATTTTTGTTGCTGCCTGTGATTCTTCAGGTTCCTGAGGAAACCTTGGTAAAGGCCTGACGCAGACCAATAAACTTTTCAAAAGTGACTTGAAACAGAAGAGAATCTGCTTACTTAAAGGTATTTGTAGGAGAAATTTCCAAATATAAATGTGCTGTATTGTCTCCTTCTTTTGTGTCTTGCATCCTTCCCCCAGCATCAATCTCCATTTTTCCCTTTTGTGTTTTGATGTCTAATTTTTGATGCCTGATTTTATAATTCATAATTGATAATTATTGTTTAAGTAATTAAAAGAAGCTCACCTCCTCTTTGACTCACTGGCAATAGTGAAACTTCATCATTTTTAACTGTATTTTCACTAGTCTGTAAAAATTTTGCATACTTATTTGTTCAACACTGCTAGTATTTTTAATGTTTGTTTCAATGTGTAGTCTTTTAAATTTTTTTTTAAGATTGAGGAAATGTATGAATACAAGTTATTTCATCCGAAAAAATTAAATATATTAATTGAAATAAGATAAAAATGTTCCAGCTTACATATTTAAGGAGAAAAATACATTTTTGATTAAAAAAAATTAAATTTGCTAACAGTAGCTAAGAACAAGAAAAATATTGTCAATTGGAATTCTAAAATACTGTCTAAAACTTAACCGTTGTAGATTGGTGATTTATTGTAATTATTTTCTTCTGTATTTTTCTTCCAGAAGCAAT
The DNA here is from genome assembly GCA_013400415.1 of Scytalopus superciliaris. Classification (NCBI taxonomy): domain Eukaryota; kingdom Metazoa; phylum Chordata; class Aves; order Passeriformes; family Rhinocryptidae; genus Scytalopus; species Scytalopus superciliaris. The sequence goes on along the minus strand of VXBX01005904.1, from coordinate 14,733 downwards.
CCTTGTCATATTTTATATCACGTTTATATAATGTGAAAGAAAAAAAAAAAATTAAACTATCCACCACAGTAGTCTACAAGTCACAGCAGCTTCCAGGTCTTCTTCCAAGAGCTCCCTTTCAGTGATGTCCATAGTACTACAGGAGTAATCAATAAAATTGATGAAAGGGCTTTAATAGGTAGATTATTTATTGCATATAATTTATTTACTATATTTAGCTTTCTTCACTGTTAGTAAAAAGCATAACCTACTTCTGGATTTTACAAATTGGTTTGCAATGTGCAATTATTTGATTTTTTGCATGAATGAAAAAAAAGCATTCCAGAACACTTGGGGGCTTTTTGCACCAAAGAGTTTATTTATTCCTGATAATATTTATATTATTTTTGTATGCAAACTTTCTTCCACTATCTGTGCCTATTTCTTAGCTTTGGTGAGTTTTCAAATGAGGCCAGTACTTACTTGATCCTAACAGAAATTTATTTATTCATGTTGTCCTAGGTTTGCCTGGGATAGCGCTAATTTTTTTCTAAGTTACAGTTTTGAATTCAATATAGAATAATGTTGATAACACACTGATGTTAAGTAGTCCATACCCTAAATCTCAGGACTTTTCAGTGTCTCATGTTCTGCCAGGGAGGAGCTGCACAAGAGGCTGGGAGGGAGCATGGCCAGGACAGCTGATCTGAACTGGCCAAAGGGCTATTCCATATCATAGAATGTCATGCCCAGTTTATAAACAGGGGGAGTTACTCAAAAGGCAGTCTGATTGATGCTCAGGGACAGGCTGGGTATCAGTCAGCAGGTGGTGAGCAATTGCGTATAATTTGCTTCTATTGAGTTTTATCTCTTTCTTCCTCTCCTTTATTATTACTGTTGTAATGGTCATTATTATTATTATTATTGTTATCATTGTCTTTTACTTTGTTTTAATGATAAAACTGTTCCTATTTCAACCCAAGAGTTTTCCAGATTCTTCTCCCCATCCTCTCATGGGCAAGTGGCAGCAAGATACTTAGTTACCATTTGGAGTTAAACCACAGCACATATGACTATGACCATCCTATGCTCAGTTTCTTACCTAGGTATAAAATGAAAGTGATCATTCTATTGATCACTCTTTGCAACATGGCATATTAGGAATCATTTAAGAGAAGTGAATATGAAATTGAGGGCACGTATGAATAAGTATGTCATCATTGTCCTTTGGGGTTTGCCCATAGAAAATGTTATTGGTCTCTGGTCTTAGTAGAACTTGTAGCTAAATTCTATGGCTGGACTCTGTACAATGCAATCCCTCAAATGCATATTAGTAACTGTACACACAATCTGTAGTGATATAGTGCATCACAGTTCAGTAAGACTTATTTTAGATATACATCAATCTTCATCAGCCTGGGCTTCACTGAGCCTTCACAACCACAGTGAGTGTCCCACTGAGTAAAGCAGAAGAGAAAGAAGGAAACGTTATTCCATCATTTGTCATGTTTGTTACTGCAAAATTTTTGTCTTTGAGTCTTTGTGTATTTGTGATTTAGCAGTGAAAACATAGGGTCTAATAAATTGTTTATGAAAGAGTAACTACTGAGTACCTTGGACATTATTTCAAATCTGTTTATTCTCGGAGAGTTCTCCCTATGGCCAGCAGAACTAATGCTGTGGCTGTGTTTTGATGATATAATTCTTATTTTCAGAACTATGTATTTCCTAAGGCTGGAAAATAACATTAGATAGGGTCTGTCTGCTGGTAAAGGTCAAGTTGTATATATTCTTTTCAAACAACAATAGCTACAGAGAGGATTTTTTTTTTCCTTTAAAAATAAGAATATAAATTGTAACACACAAGGAAAACAATATATTGCTTGTATTTGGAATATTTGGAGAATTGATCTTCCAGTTGCAAAACATGAGCCTGATTAGAAATTTATGGACAAAACAATTTCTATTTTTTTCTCAGAAATTGCACACTGAAGTTACACGGGTATTTGTTAGGGCAGCAAAATAATCCCAGCTGTGGTTTAGAAGCTTTAATTACTTCATAAACGGAGGAAGATTTCAGGACAGCAAAGGATGCTGGTGATGGTTCTCCAGTCATGGAAGGAAAAAACAGTGAAAGACCTACTTAACCTGGACTGTGTAATAAACTGTCATGCAAAAGGAGGTGAGTTAAGACTTTAAGCCCTATCCATCCCTAAGTGAAAGACAGAGAAACAATTTGGTCTAGAAGAGAGCTGAATAAATTCTCAAAATGTGTAGCCTCTGAAAGAAATGAGACATCTATCACCACCATATAGGAATGAGTGTGATTGTTGTCCTCCATCTTCTGTTTCCCCAGATAAGTGTTGGCTCTCTTGATCTGCTTCTAGCAAACTCTGCAGTGGATTAGCATCTCAAAGTTGTCAGTTTCACACTCTCATAAGCTCTCTGTAAAAAGCAAATCAGAAAATGGGAAGAGACATTACAATTTCTCCCAGTGAGGCAGCAGCATGAGCTGACTCTAGAAAGTTCACAGACAGAGCTGTTCACTCTCTGACAGGATGGCATCACACACAAGGCAAGAAGCCTCATTAGTTCTGGTCTCACTGAATCTTTTTGATCTCCACACAGACCGCCAGGGCCTTGGATAAATCTGTCTATCCCAGAGGACACCTCTTGTGTGTTTAGAGTCAAACACAGCAAGTGGACACAACCGTGAGAAACAATGCAGCAGTCACAGATGGAGGGCAAACTCATGGGTCAGCAAATCAGAAGGTTTTGGAACCAAAGACAGCTCCAGAACATCTGCAGAAGGAAAATACAGTTAAGACCAAGGTCAGCAACTGTATGTAATGGATACAGCTGTTCTCTGTACTGCAGCTAGCCTAATACAAGAGACCCTGCTGCAACACTGAGCCTGTGAGAAAGACATGCTTTGATGACACTTACCTGTTAGGGTTTTTTTATTTTTACTTTTACTAGATTTGGACATTTTTCTAACAATGGGATAAAAGGACATATGGGCTCTTACACAGTGTTTTCCAGGTAATATGAAACTGATGAGTTTCACATTGCTGGAGATTGAGAATAAATTGCCTGATAGTCTGCAGAGAACCAAGAAAATATGCATCTTGAGCAATAGCAACAGCAGCTGCAAAGGCAAAAGCATCTGAACCAGCCCCTTACCACAGACTGAATGAAGACTATAACCACTTTGACCTTTTTGCATGTTGAATCATTTTGATGCTTTAGAAGGCTTTATTTGAAAATAAAACAGCTGCTGAAGGTTGCTTCTCCAATTCATCTTGCACAGTGAAACCTGGGTCTTCAAGACATTTAAAAGGGCTGGGCATTACCTCCTATAAAATTAAGTAATCAGTAATATATATGTGCAGAAGATTTCATTCCTATTAGTCCTTAACTACACACTGAGACACAATCTAAGGAAATAATCACAAAAATTATATAATCTTTTTTGTTTGTGTGTTTGGTTTTTTGTCTTGGAATAAATTGGACTAGTTTATCTCATGCCTTTACTGACAGGTTTTCCTTTGGAAGGTTCTACATCTGTGGTATTCTGAGGGGCAGGAAAGACTTTGTTTAAACGTTGTTTAGACCTGGAAACATTCAAGGTCAGTCTGAGGCTCTGAGCATCCTGATCTAGTTGTAGGTGTCCTGGGTCTTTAAAGGGGGTTGTACTAGAAGACCTTTAAAGGTCCCTTCCATTCTAAAGTATTCTATCATTCTATTCTATGAGTGGAATTAACATTAGATTATTTCACAAAAGCTTTTTCATGTATTTGATAGTTAAGAAACTCAATGTCATCTACCACTAAATTCCTGATAAAAAACAAAATTGAGCTACTGTTAGCTAAATGTGTGCATTGTGCCCTTGTCACTGAGGTCTTCCTAATATTAACTGTCTTCCTAATATTAACTGTATTCAAGTGAGGTTTTATTTCCTGTAATACTTCAGGACTGGTGCTCATAAATTGCTCTGCCTACTTTTCATGTCCTTAATCAATGGCATATACTCTTCAGTTTTACTGCTCACTATTAATTAGGGGGCAGGCTGCTATTCCTAAAGTAAGAGAACTTCAATAATGCAAAGCCCTTGCATGTGAAAAGTTCTGATTTCTGATGAGGTAAAATGGTACTTAATGTCTGTCTTCTCCAGCAGAAGTGCTTTAGTGTATAGGTTGTACTAGGGTAACACAGACTGGAAGCCCAGTCTGACTCCAGCATCTCACTGCAGGAGCCTTGGGTTCAGGGTAGAAAAGATCACAGGACAGAAGGAATCAAATTGTTTTGCTGATGTCCAAAAGAGTTGAGGGAGAACCGTTAGGTCCTCTAAGCCAACATTTCTTGGGGAACTAGCCTTCTGCTAACAAGAGTTGTTTTCAATGTCCAATGTCCAGTTCAATGTCGAAGAGGAGACCAGAGATGAGTGACATTCATCTGAAGTCAGTATGGGACCAGCACTTTTTAACATCTTTGCCTGCAACATGAACAGTGGAATTGAGTGAAGCCTGCACAAGTTTGCTGACAACATCAAATTGCTATGGTTGACACACTGGAGGGAAGGTATGCCATCCAGAGGGGCCTTGGCAGGCTTGACAGGTGGCCCATGTAAACCTCCAGAAGTTCAACAAGGCCAAGTGCAAGGTCCTGCACCTGAGCTGGGGCAATCCCAAGTAAAAATATAGGGTGAGTGGAGAACGAATTGAGAGCAGCTCAAGAAAAGGGCTTAGGGGTGTTTGTGGACTAAAAGTTAAACATGACCCAGTAATGTGCAGTTGCAGCCAACTGTATCCTGGACTGCATCAAAAGCAGGTCAAGGGAGGGATTCTGCCCCTCTACTCTCCTCTGATGAGATGCCAACTGAAATACTGTCTCCAGCTCTGGGACCCTCAGCATAAGAAAGGTGCCCTGCTGGAAAAAGTCCAGAGGAGGGACACCAGGTTGATCAGAACACCTTTCATATGAAGACAGGCTGAGAGTTGGTGTTGCTTTTCCTGGAGAAAAGAAGGCTTCAGGGAGACCTTATAGTATCTTCGTGTATCTGAAGTGGGCTTACCAGAAGGCTGGAGAGGGACTTTTTACAAGGGCATATAGGACAGGGAGAAATGGTTTAAACTGAAAGAATGTAGGTTTAGATTAGATATTAGGAAGAAATTCTTGGCTATAAGGGTGGTGAGGCACTAGAACAGGTTGTTCAGAGAGGCTGTGAACTTCCCATCCCTGGAACTGTTCAAGATCAAGTAGGATGGGGCTTTGAGCAACCTAGTCTAGTGGAAGGTGCACCTGCCCATAGCATGGGGGCTGGAACTGGATATTTAAGGTCTTTCTTTAAGGTCTCTTCCAACCCATGCCATTCAATCACCCTATGATTTGAGACTAACTCCTTGACTGACTGTGTTGATTCTCTCGGTTGCCAAAGCCAAATGGTCTTTACCTAATGATTCCTTAGCCATTCATGGAAAATCCAGGTTGTATCTATCCCCTGTTCATCAACACAGTAGATGGAGTCTGCTCTAGCCTACCTTTAGGAGCAGCTATTAAAAAGGTATGTTATACAACCTCTCTTCTACAGGTACACTTCTTAGGTAAAAGTATGTTTGTTAGACATGAATCATTAACACTCCTTGTGAAGGACTGTAATAAAACGACTCCTGCAATTTTCATCAAAATGTTTTGATGTTTTAATCTCCTAGAATGACGTTGGCTCAGTTGTGGGCAGGAGACAACTCTCACCTCTTAAGTGACTATCACAGCAGTCATTACAAGAATTTTTTGGGTATTGTCTTCAGCAGAATGTCAGGGTTCCTTCAGTCCTGTTGCTCTTCTAAAATCATGTAATGATTTTGGTTTGGTCCTTGTAAGAGAATAAGTCTTGCAAAAAGCAAGCAAATTTAATTCTGCTTCCTTCTATTAAAAAAAACAGTGGGAAAGTAGAGTGTTCTTACCTTCCTTCAAGCCCCAGAACAACTGCTGCAAAAGTGGAATGTTTTTATCTTACATCTTTACTTGATCACTTCAAAGTGGTGTCCTACTCAACAAGAAGGAAGTGCATCTGACGTCATCATAGGTCCTATGCTCAGAAGTACTTTAAGCTTTGGAAAACTTCCATATTAGCAAACTTCACATCTGAATGAACTCCAAAGAACTACTGTCCTATCAGCAGGCATCCTTGATCTGTGAGCTCCTGACTGTTGTTATTCCCTGTCTTAGGGCTTGTACTCAGTGAGTGACTGAGAATAGAAGAGGTGTAGTGAATGAGAATTAGTGAATAGCATTATTGAACTGGATTTCATAGTAAAGACAAAATTTTAATTAAAATAAATTTCACTCCCCATTGATCTATAATGCATATTTTGTGCAATAAAGATGCCTATTTTGTACTTGGACTAGTAACGGTTTCTCTGACTAAACATCTTTTCTTGCAGACTAACTGATAAATATTTGCCAGAAATATACTGAACTGTCCTAAGCTAAACACTTTCTCTTCCATGAAGGTAGTATTGTATAAGCATGTACTGTCAAGAGGAAGTATATGCCGCTACTAACTTTTCTTTCCACAGGTGTCCCCCTCCCTCCTTGCTATCCACTGAGAAAGTTGGTCTCCAGCTGGAAAAGAACATTCCTTCAGGCTGCTTGTCTCTGTAGTTTTGCTTCTTTCTCTTGCAACTCAGCCTTGACAGAGGATCCCATGGAGATAATTTTCCTTGTATCTGATGCACAAGATCCTAAGCTTTTCCTGTACTAAACAAACTGTGATCCTGCCTGGAACATGTTGACAAATGCTTTCTATTGACTAGGCACAGAAATGGGTCTTGGTCACATTTTTGTCTCATGTTTTGCAAGCAAAAAAGGAGAGGTGCTTCAGCTTTCACAAGAGTAACTAAAAGCCTCAGGAAGGTAAATTTTCAAGATGTCACAGGTGTTACATGAAAGTGGTGATGGCAAAATTGGTGAAAGAGTTGGTGACTTCTATTCTGAATGCTGGGATCTTCTCTGCTTTTGAACAGTGACACTCAAAAGAAGGGTCAGAGGGCATGACTGCTTGAATATTCACCCTGAAGACTTCACAAATCTGAAAGTAATCAACTCCTAATCCTTGTGAAGTTTTGATTGAGTCAAGCTTTTAAATAAAACAACATCAGCAAACCATCTTTGTAAAAGTTCAGACTTAGGAATTTGTCACCTTGCATAAGAAGAGTTGAGCAGAAGTTATTGACTTTAGCTGAATCCTTCAGAAGCAAATTGTGAGTTAAAATTTCTCTTTTTCTTCTTACTATGCCTTTAGGATTTGAGCCAGTCTTTTATATGAAATATGAGTATTTATTTTTCTGTGCCTTGAACCATGAGATTTGAAAGTGTTCTGCCTAAAGAATTGCAGGTCCCTAAGGGCTTACATTCTCTGTGTTAAGGATCTGAGGATGCAAGCCAGGTTGTCTCTAGGTGCATTCCTGGCACAGGACGTGCCACAAGATTAGGAAAAACAGAATCATAGAATGGCTGAGGTGGAAAGAGACTTCTGGAGATCACTTGGTCCAAGCCCTCTGCTCAAGCAGAACCACCTACAACCAGTTGGCCAGCACCACGTGCAGATGGCTTTTGCGTATCTCCAAGGACGGAAACTCCACAACTTCTTTGAGTAACTTGTGTCAGTACTTTGTCATCCTCACAGTAAAAAAGTGTTTTCCAATGTTCAGAGAGATCCTCCTGTATTTCAGTTTGCAACCGTTGCCTCTTGTCCCATCAAAAATACCTCTCTGGGGACTTAGAAGGCATGCACAAAAATTGATACACCACCTAAAATAACTTGGACTATTTTCTTAGTGGGACTTAAGGGGTTTTTTTGTTTGTTTGGTTTGGGGTTTTTTGGTTGTTTGTTTGTTTTTTTTTTTTAAAAGCCTGATTTTTCTGCTGCCATGCTCTGCTCAGAGTATATCCTGTGAAAGTTCCATGCCTTACTTCCCCCTGCTGACAGCTGTCCAAGAGGTGTTCATAAACTACAGATTGAAGTGCCAGTGAAGTAACTAGTGTGGGGTTAGGAATACCTATTTCAAATCGGGCACCTCCACAGGTTTGTGAAAATATATTGTTGCACTGTGAAGTCTTTACTTACTAGGTCTTATAATAGAGACTTTTCTAACAGACTTGGAATTTAATTTCTTAATCATTAGGATGCTTTTGTTGAGACAATGTATATTAATCCTGTTTTTTCATGTTGCTCAAGTGTTCCTCAAGATGTGAATGCCAGTGTAGTGCATTCAAGGCAAATTTTCTGAGTGAAGCTTCAGAATGTTTTTAGAAGGCATTTTCTCTCACAACGTAGACCAAAGATCTTTAAAAGATCTTAGGAAATACCTCATTGTCTCAAGAAATTTTGTCTTGTACTTATTCATTCTGATCCTTCTAGTTAAAATGGTGCAACTTTGAGAGCTTTAAACCCACGAAAACAGACAAGGAAACTCATCAGGAAAGATGGTAGCTTCCTTATTTTTTCAAATACACATAAGTACTGATCCAGACTATGTTCAGCTGAAATAGCTCAAGAATCGGTAAAGAACTGTCATGATGTAAAAATATTCTGCTAGGAAACATTTCTCATGGTACGTACTTATTGAGGCAGTTGTTTCCTCAGGAGATAATGTGTTCAGATACAATTTCAGTATTCCAGGTTAAACAGCTCTTGTTATCTTTGTTCACTGCTCAAGAGATTCTGATGTGAATTCTTAAGACAATTAAACTATACTGGAATAACTGCATCAAATTGCATTAAATTAGGGATGTAAGAGTGTAGTAACTTGAGATTGCACATAAAAACTGAATTGCTCTTTAACATTAATTTCATTTTCATTGTTTTGAAATCCATCTGTACTGAATCTCTGCTGTAGAGGCGGGCTGAATGGAGCTGGCATTTCTCAGTTCTACAGTTATGAACTTATTCTCTTCTCCAAGATAAATGTTAAGATGTCCCTACAAATATAAGAAAGCAAGACAAACAGCCACAGGTCCCACTGCAATATGCAGGACTGAAAGCAGTAGGTAATAGATAAAAATGGTAAAATGGTTAAATTGCTTCTATGAAAGCAAGAGGGAATGCAGTTTTGAAGACTGTAACAAAAACTGTCACTATTGCAGCATAATCATTTTTTTAGTTATTGTACAGAACTTAAACCTCAAAGTCAGCAATGCATCAGTATGCGTGCTGAACTCAGGAATGTAATATATGTGGCATTAACAGTGGCCTATAAGTGGGCTCATTAACAAAGTTACTAGGTATGAAATGTTCTCTTTTGGGTATTATGTTCAAGTGCTATTAACATTTACTTTTGAGGACAAGTCATGACTCAAAAGTTAATTGACTGTTTAGTAGCCCATCGCATTTGAAGATCTGAAATTATCTTTCCCTCACACTTAATGAGCTAGAGCTTTTTTAATTGGAAAAATATTTGTTGTAGTGCTCAAGCTGTTAATATTATAAAGGCCTAGGGCCTCCTCTAGTTTAATTTTTTATACTCTCATTTAAAGTTCACCACAACACATTTTAAATTGTAACATGTGAACCAGGGAGAAAACTGATCACCTCTTGCAGAAGACTCTTCAGAAACTGAACAAACTCTGTGACAAAGCTGTAAAGCAGACATTAAGAGCAGATTGTTGTTTATGGAAAGGGACAGGTCTTATGTTAGAGACACACACCACAGTTTGGAAAAGGTTTTTTATGCTTTACAGAATCCATCTGAATAGGGGTCTTCTTGCCACAGAGAACATATCTCTGAGACAATGCTGTTATTATTAAGTTGGAAGGGGCAAGAAGAAAAAAAAACTCAAGGTATTTCAGCAATAATTTTAAAAGATGCCCTTGCTTCTGTTGCTCTTGCAAAATAAAAATATTTACAAAGTCTATCTTTTCATTATCTTAACTTTTCACATGTTCATTCAGGGTTTAAACCTGAGGTTAGCTAAAATATATGTGAAACAGTATTGGGATTTTTGCCATGTCTTTCCCAGTTCTTTCCATACATCAGGAAATTATGTACAAACACACCTGAAACATTCTTTTGCCTGGGACAGGTACCTACAACTGAAAACTTTTTTCCATTTTTGGGTCCGCATAAAAAGTAGTGGTATAACTAGAGAAATAATCAAAGGTGTCAAAACTCTAATTCATCTAAATTTGTGAATTGTGCTTCATAACTAGAAACTGCAGATCAGAGTTTCTTAATATCATCAGGGGTTTACTTGATCACAGAGAGCATAAAAATGCATGACTTGGTCATATATTAATGTTGTAGTTCAACATGTATGCTTGCAGCACTTGAGAAAACATCTAAATATTTAAGTCTCTGTATCTTTTTTATGTCTGCATGTGCTTTTAAAGGAAACAAAATAGCTAGTCAAGATGTACATTGAAGGAGCAACAGTGTTACTCTCTTTGGTAGAACCCCCAAGCGGAATAACTCCAGGACTGCTATAGAAGTGTTGATTCTGTAACTGAGGTATTCTAGATCAAGGACTACCACTGGTCCCAAAATTGTCACAGTCGAGGAAGTAAAGTAGTCTTTTGTGCACAAGTAAAGTAGAGGGTAAGGCTGCTGGAACAACTTGAGGCTTCAAGGACAAGCAGATGATACTATTTCCTTATTGCTCCTGTAGCAGAATGACCGCAATTATCGAGGTAGTACTGGCTGCTACACTGGGATATAAGGTATCTGTAAGACTGGAATGAGGAAGAGGCACCTGGGGAAGGAACTGTATTTTAAAGTGTTGGCTAGTAAGAGTTGGACTATGTTAAGCTTACAAATTCCCTTCCCAGACATCCTTAAGTGAAAGGCTGGGGACAGGTTTGAGGATTTGTGATGAACATTCCAGGATATGTGAGCTAGAGGTACTGAGGGATAGGGTATGAAAGCTGGAGAAGGGAGCACTAGAGTAAAACATGTTCTGGATTCAAAGAAAGTCTGTCAGTGTGTGGAAGGGGCAGCACAGAGGTGATGTGGACTGGACAGCCATGCTTCCCTGAGAAGACTTGATGACATGGAGAGTAGCCCATTATCTTCAAAAACTGACTTCAAAAGAACAGTCTGCAGAGTGCAGTTCTGCTACAGCAACACCATCTACTCCAAAGAAAGCTGTAAGAACATATTGAGTAAAAGATACCCCATGTATTTGCTGTTCCTGTCAACAACAGAGAAACAATGGGTACCCATCTGTGTGCCTGACAACATTATAAACTTTCGACTGAATTGATATGTGCAGTAAAGAGACTGTATAACCACTTGCCTTTTACTGCATTAACCTGGCCTAACATGGAAGTGTTTGAGCACCAAGCATACCTGTGATTTTGGTGGGTTGGAGTATGGAGTCTTCAGCACATATTAAATTCAGATCAGATATGTAATTTCAACAAACAAGACTATTAAATAACAGAGCTTCTGTCTTGCAATATATGCATTCCCTTTAAAATGGCTGTGCTTTGCAATGCTTTGCTTTAAGCGGTTCAGTTGTGTACTTACGATCATTACTTGCTTTGGAGGGAGTAGAACTCCAGCCTCCAAGGCTGCTTGAGGCTTATTCCATCAAGTGGCACTTCAAACCTATAGACAGAAGTGACACTGTTTTGTAGCCAGCACATTCCCTTGAAATTTACGCATCATCCTTCAATTGTCATGCAGTGCTGTCTCTTGATTTATAGGAGAACCACAAATACCCATCAGAAACAAAATTAGCAATAATCCTCAAAGGCAGCTGAATACCAACTTGTATTTTTTTCTTTTGAGAAGGTGGTGGCATAGGTTCAAGTGCCTGTTTTTAGAAAATAATAAATGGATTGAGGTACTCATGCATAATGGGACATAATTTTTCACCCATCATCCTTGACAAAAAGAGTTGTGTTATCTTTACTGGGTCAGATGTCACCATCCGAAAGCAAGAGATTCTAATATGTGTTGGTGTGATTGAGTCATTCAGAAGTAAGACTTCACATTACAGCAATTCAGTGGGAGGAGATTGAGAGAAGTCATGTCATTTATTTGTTTGTTTAATGGAGAAGTAATAACTGTAGGTCAATATACTTCAGCAATGCATAAGCTGACTTCTTACTGAAAGAAACTACTTAAGAATAAGAACCTGAGGCTTATTCAGTTGATGCATCTGCATCCTATTAGTATTCCTGCAGGTAAATACAGGCCCACAGCAGTTGCATTAAATGTTTTGTATGAGGTGATTTGTCAATGCCATGACAATTGCTTAGCTCGTTTGGGATCATCGAGTGCAATATATGTATTTTCTCATTGCACACAGTCTGCATTGAAAAGGAAATCATGTTATTACAATGCATTTAACATGTCCAATTTCAGGCAAAACAAATTATTCTCAACATACTTGTTTCCACGTATAATGTAATTTTACATTTGAGTCTATACTGGAAAGTGTCATTAAGAGAAAAGGGAAGAAACTGTTCAATTCTAACCAAGTTCTCACAATTCAAACTGCCTGTTTCAAGAACACAGAGAGGGCTTGTTATATGTTGTTGATGTGGAAAAAAAACCCCAACTTGTCTAGACAAAATTGCTTAAATAATACACTGTAAATATATTTGACATAATACTCCTTGACATGTAGACATAGAGAACTGCAAAACAGAGCAGATACAAACCCAAACTATGAACAGATGCTAAACATAGCAGAAATCATAACTGATATCTAAAATGCGGATTGACAGATATAATAGATATATTAGAGCTTCTTTTCAATGCCGTATGGTACTTGGAATTAATAGTATCCCTTGTTTCTGAGAATCTGAAATATTAATGAAAACAAATGTGCTGCAGGTCCTGTGGCAGTAGTGCAAGTTCTGCAAATCCCATGGCATACTGGAAAATGTAACTGAAGAAATTATGCTGGTTGTCAAAATGTCACACTGGAGTTTAAAATTTATCATCTGTAAGTGGAGGTACCTCAGACCTTTAAAAGTTAAGGTGTGTTTGGCCTGAGAACTTAACAGCTCAGACACCTACCATTTTGAATATTAAAAGACTGTTACAGTCTTTTCTGAGTGTATTCACATGGCAGGCTGTGGTCAGCAAGGGGCAAAAGCTCACCACAGAAGGTCTATTCACCAAGTATTTCAAAAGTACTGAGACAGGGGATTGTAATTATTCTTTCCAGCTTCCTGCCTGAACCCTGAGATATGTGTCAGACTGTCAAATGACTAAACAAATGCTGCAGTTTGGTTCATGTTGTCACCACAACATCCAAACACACTAAGAATTCCTAAAGCCTCTTGGAACAGACAAGTGTTGATATCTCCTTTCCTGTGTCACCAAACACTTATACTTAGTGATTCTTCTGTCTGAGCTGAAGTTCCCCTTCAAGGCTGAGAATTTACTCTATCATGCATTAAACATGGAAAGGTCCATCATTTTGTCCTTTGTATTCAGAGGTTTCCGAGCAGAGATGATAGAAATGAAGCCATTCCTGTCTGTATTCTTCTCGTTCAGCAACAAGATCAAAATACAGTATTTCAGAACCATTATTGTAATTTCAAAAGTAAGTGTTACTGTATTTGGTAACTAATTCTTCTTTGAAACTGTACTTATCCATACAACACTTCTAGGGGCTCAGGGTCAAAAGTTGATTGCAATGGAGTTTTGAAGTGAGAGTGGAGGTTCTATTTCTAAATTCGAAAGGGTAACTAACCACTGAGGGGCTGAAAGGAGAATATAGATGCTTCTCATACACCCTGACAACTCTTCACAAATAGTATCAAGTCCATTCCTGTGTAGGGCTGTGAAAGAAGGACATGTGCCTTCCACCACTAGAAGACAGCAGTGCTGTGAGTGTGTTCATGTATCTGTACTTTTGGAAAGTCTGGGATTTTTTCTGGCAAAAACTGCTGATAAAGAGGCATAAGAGCCTAGTGACTAGCCTTCTCTCAAACTGATATCTGAAGAAAAGCACATGATATGATTAAACTATCTGAGCCATGAATTGCTGTAAAAGACAAGTCATCAAACCTATTGCGACTCATCAAAACTGTTCGTCTGTTTTCTGTGCATTTTTAAAGTTGTAGCTGTAATGATGAGGAAGGGAGATTCTAAAGGCTGGCTTTCCTTTGGCATATTCCCTTTGCAGCTCTGAGAACTGGCAATAAAATACTCTCTGTTAACATCTGACTCTTCATCAGTTCCATTAATGAACAGACTGTCTACTTCACAAGTAATGGTCACTTAAGAACCGATTGATTGTGCTTCATAGTAAAGCATTGTGCTACTGCAAATTCTGTCAGAGATTTTTGGCAGCTCTAGCCTGAAAATCTGGATATCGTTGCAACTGTCTCTTGACAGTTCAGCGTACCTTAGTTCGCTGTAAGTAATAAGTTCTTGAGAACTATTTAAATGTCACACCTCTGTACAGGAAATTAGAAGCCTAGTGAAACTGGATGTAGATCTGTCAATGTATCACAAGAACCAACTTCTCTTAAAATTTTTCTCTTGCTGTTAAGACTCAACTCAACTATGAAATACAATAATTCTTAAGCACAAATTATGGGTTCAAATTCAGCTAAACCTGTGTCCTGACATATTGGAATATACGTTCTGTACAGAAGTAAGAATCTGTTTTATTGATTTTAGTAGAATTAAAGTCAGATTTAATTTTTGTGTATACTTTTACCTTTATATGTGCGTGATAGGTAGATTTTAAAAAGCTCTTCCAAAATTCATCATCATCACAGCTGGGCTT
>VXBX01005902.1:50892-69739 GCA_013400415.1 Scytalopus superciliaris | reverse complement strand
GACCTAATCACACTCTATAACTACCTGAAGGGAATTTATAACCAGGTGAGGGTTGGTCTCTTCTCCCAGGCGGTCGGCGGTGGGACAGGAGGGCACGGGCTTGGGCTCTGCCGGGGGAGGTTTAAGTTAGATATTAGAAAGGAATTCTTTACGGAGAGGGTGATCAGGCATTGGAGTGGCCTGCCCAGAGAGATGGTGGATTCACCGTCCCTAGAGGTTTTTAAACAGAGATTGGACGTGGCGCTTGGTGCCGTGATCTGGTAAAGGACTGAATTTGGACCAAGGCTTGGACTTGATGATCTCCAGGGTCTTTTCCAACCCGATTGATTCTATGATTCTATGATATTTAACCAAAACTCAGCAGAGTTTCTTAGAGCCTGAGATACATCTTCAAGAGATGGCTCCACTTATCCTACTAGCCATGGTCAATTGCAGTCACCATCTCTATGGTTAAATTGTGTGATTCCTCAACACAAATTTAATTGTTTTCCGATAGGAGACTTCTATTTTCTTAAATATGGTAGCATTAAAACTTTTTTTGGCATATATTTTCAGAGTAAAACTGACCTTTAATTTTTGAGGTATCTTTTTCTCCAGATGTAGATTAGTCTGTTTTACAAACTCACCATTTATGTCCTTCCAGACATTGTTCAAGAACTCCCTAGTAAAATTTTTTATCACAAATAATTTTTACTTTCTGATTCTCTGATTTCTTAAGGACTAAAATCACCATAGAAATAGTAAAAAAACATAAATCATATAAATTATTTTCTCTACCTTATTATTATATATATAGAACATTGATAATTTTCATATGCCTATTTTAATAAATAGGTAAAAAATAACTTGTCATTGGAATATTTTTAATAATGACAATGTTATATGTACATACTTTTCAAAGTTCTTATTCAGCTGATGAAGGATTCTTAGTTTGAAGATTTCTGAGAAGTGGATCTGTGGATTAACTGTTATGACAACACCTTTTGCATGTCTAATGTGCTCTCAAAAGTTTAAAGCAATAGTGCTATACTATGCTTACATTTTACAGAATTGGGAGTTCAAAAGAGAAGACTTCTCCCCCATGAATAGTGGGTTTATAAATTAATCAAGTAATTTACAGTTTCAGATTTCTGGTGTTTTTACTGGTTTGGTTTTGTTTAGTTTATTGTTTGGATTTTTTTTATTTGGTTGGGTTTTCCATAGAGTTACTGTAACATATTAGAATGGACTTCTTAATTCCCTTTATGTACACACTTGGAAGTCTCCGTTATTATTTGGTCTGCATTATTCCTCATTTCTATTTTTATTACTTGTATTTCACCTGTAATTTTCATTCACAGTAGTAGGTATACCATTACTTCCAAATTCAGCAGCAGTAATTTCTCACATGTGTTTTTAGAAACTGCTAACTACAATCTAGAGGTTACAAAAATAAATAAGTAAATGAGAACAAACTAGTTTAACTTAGAAACAAAAAATACATATTTTTATATTAAAATTACTTTGTGCTTAGTTTTCTACTGAAAATTAAATTTATTGTTTTCCTTGAGAATCCCAGATAAATATTTGATTGTACTCACTCCTTAATATATTCAAGGCAATAATACCCCAAAGCTGCAACAAAAAATGAAGGCTTTGCTGGGCTAGATACCATGTAAATATATATAAAAACATAGATTTGTCCTTTAAGAGGTCAGATTCAGGCCAGATATTGCAAATTTTGATGAACTTGTGCAATGTTGTATTTGCGTTAGTCTTCAGTTGACAAGGGAATTACACAGGATGAAAATGATGCTCTTCAAAGTACATTTAAACAATGACATTGTGTCATTGCAAATACTTCACACACTTGTCAAAAACTGCAAATAATGGAAACTAGAATTTACCCTGTTTCCTTTGAAAAGATGGCTGTAAGAAGAATGAATGCACTGTTTTAAGTGAGATAAATGATTCTGAAACAACATTGGGTTGAACACCACAAAGACCATTATGCTTTTTGCTTCTTTGAATTCTGTTTTGGTTTTAAACACAGATTAAATTTCAAATACAGTTTTAGCTGTTGTTACAGCTTGGCAGTTTTTTGGAAGGAGGAAATCTTTAACATCAGATGAATAAAAATATCTAATCATTTTCTAAATGAAAGTTATGAAAGCATTAAAATAGGGGGAAATATGGAAACTTATGAAAAAAATCTAAATTAAAAAAAAAAAAAACCAAAACAACAGTCTCCAAAAAAAATCTTCAGAAAAATTTGAGTTGATACACTGGAGAATAAAAGCATTTTGGATTTGACATTCAGGGTACAGGGTTGTGCAAAAAGAAAGATTTTTAGAGATAATGACCGTTCATCTTCATGTGCCTTAACATAGCTTCTAGGAGGATCGGTTCCATGATCTTCCTGGGCACAGAGGTGAGGCTGACAGGGCCAGTAGTTCCCAGGGTGCTCATTCTTTTTAAAGATGGGTGCAATGTTTCCCTTTTTCCAATCACTTTAGACTTCACTTTACTATCATGACTTTTCAAACATCATGGAGAGTGGCTTGGCAGCTACATCAGCCAGTTTCCTCAGGACTCTGGGATACATCTCATTGATTCCCATAAATTAATGTACTTTCAGGTTCCCCAGGTGGTTGTGAACTTGATCTTTACTTATACTGGAAAAGACTGTCCCTACAGACCACACCCTGCTGTCTAACCACTTGAGAATCACACAGAAGCAATTTGTGAAAATATCTGGACAACAGAGTTTGGGGAAAAAACTCTCCAGAAATACTTTCTAAACACCAGAAAATATCCCACCACTAAGAACATAATTGTTTGAGATCCACTTATCATTGTCATCATTCTGCCAAGACTGGGGAAGTAATATCAAAGCCCCAAGATTTTGTTCAGAGGATGTGAGTTTCTGTCTGTTGGTGGAATCTGCAGGACCAAATTAAACCTAATTTTTATTTCAATAGAAGGATAAGAGTCCTGAGAACAGACATTCAAAAATCACTATAAAGAGTCAGAAAGTATCTAAGATAGCTAACAAGAAATAGTGATAATAAGGTGATAAAGGGGTGTCTTTAGTTCTTTGCTGTCATCTTCAGAAGAAATGTATCACTGAAGCAATTCGTAGTCTTTGCAGTCACCCAGAGATAGAATCCATTCTCATCTTTAAATCAGCTTGCTCAGGCTACAGGAGAATTTGGATTATTTTTTTATCTTTTGATTAACTTGATGTGATCCCATCTTCTGTCTCCCAAATACAATAAATATTTCAGTAGCCCAAGGATATCTTCAGGCATCAACACAGTTGTACAGGATGGCATGTGGAAAAATGATGTTTGTTTAACTGTCTTTGTCAATGTGATCTGGATATCAACATTTCTGCTCTGAAAGGAAGTGTCATGTTTTGTAACATATTCTGTGAATGACTTTTTCAGGTAGCAGCTGGAATTTCTCATCCCATTTCTCTTCCTGCAAAAGGAGCTCTAGGACTCTTCTAATTTATTCCAGTTCTGCACCTCCTCAGAAAAGAAAGTTGCCCCTTTAACCAAAGGGAAGAAACTGAAGTTTCTCAAAAATTCTGTGAAATCTTGGCTTTACATGACTGTAGTGCTTCCCTTGAACTCTCCTTCTTCCCTTTTCACTGCATACTCAGTGGGAAGACCAGGAAAGAAACACATCAATGGCTTTGTAACACAATATTAAGAAACTCACCTGCAAGGGAATATTGATGCTCCATTCCTTCCTGAAATGGATATTTAAACATCTGGTGATATATATGCACTGGGTTAATGACTAAAACCCACATGTCCTTATTTCAGAGTGAGGTGTCTAATTATAATGCTATATAGTGAATTCTTTTGCTAGTTAAATGAATATTGAATTAGCCTTTCTTCAGAAAGAATAAAAATAAGCACTCTTTCCACTCTCCCACTGCTTTGGGATGTTAGTTTATAATTTAGAATATACATCTGGCAAAAAGAGGATTTCTCTAGGCAGATCATCTGTTTCTCCAGATGCTTTCTAACCACTGAACTATTGGATTAAAGAAGGAGTGCAGAGAGGTTGAAACAGGGCATTTCACATTCCTATATTTATATACTATGTATAGTTCAATATAATAGTGGTTCCTGTGAAAACCTACAAAATCAATTTTTAGAAGCAAAATTGTCAAAACAATGCTTCAATCTGATCAGATTTAGACAGACTTTGATCTCTCAAGTCTCTTCCTACAGTAAAAGTGGTGAGAAGTGTTGGGTGGGATAGAAAGTAGACTGAAAACAGACAGGACTTCTTCATGACACAGTGTTCAATTATCACCCAGCCCAGTACTGGGGCTTGCACAGTTTTACCTTATTAATTTTCCTGGAGGGTGGTACAGAATTCTGTCTCATGAAGTTCATGGATGACACCAAACTGGGATGACCTGTCAGTATCCAGGAGGCCACTTGAACATAAATTATTCTATATTCAGATTCTATGAGTCCAAAAAAGAATGAATGATGACACTGTCTCAAGGTAAGTTCTAAGAAAATTATTTTTAATTGGCAACTACTACCTCTAGAAATCCAGGTGCCAATTGTAGAGGAATAAAATTATTATTTTCACTATTAATCCATAAATTACCCAATGTATAAGAAAATAGCACATTTACTATGTTAAATATAAATTAATATAACACTCCCATAGTACCAAAAAAAAATAAATATATCTGACTTACAGTTTATTTCTGTTATTCAGTGANACTTCCTCCAGTAATGTTGGATAAAGACTAAAAAAAAAAAAGAAAAAAGCAAAAGAAATAAGAAAGAGGCAAAAGAAAAAAGAAAAGGGAAAAAGAAAAAAAGAAAAAAGAAAAAGGCAAAAGAAAAAGAAAAAGGCAAAGAGGAAAAAAAACAGGCAAAGAGGAAAAGAAACAGGCAAAGAGGAAAAATGGGAAAAGAGGAAAAAAGAGGGCAAAGAGGAAAAAAGGGGGCAAAGAGAAAAAAACAGGCAAAAAGAAAAAAAAAGGCAAAAAGAAAAAAACAGGCAAAAAGAAAAAAAAAAAGCCTCCGAAAGTAAGAGTAACTCCTACTGTTGTTTAGCATGGGTTAATTTCTTGTATGTTTTCCAATTAAAGTGTTAGATATTTTAAATTAAATATTCCTGTGAATTACTTTAGACTTCAGGAGTGAAAAATCACAATGCATTCTACTCCTGTAAAAAGAACTTGCAGTTCACCATGTGGAGTAATTAGAAGGTGCTTAGAGAATTTCTTACTGAAGAGTTCAAAAGTACTACATGTTCCTTTTTATTCTTCTAGAATTAAAAATCAGAATTCAACTTTCTAATTTCAAGTATAAATTTGAAGTTCTTCCACGTCAAAGAACTATGTAAACATTATAAACTTTGCTATTTGAAATAGATTTTTAAAATACTATGTTAGAACTTACAAAGAGAGAAATTCTTTAAAGATAGAACTATATATTAATCATGCTGAAATTTCAACCTATAGGTGAACCTTCCTTTTGGAAAAACAAAAACCAAAAAAGAAACCAGTTCCTATGACTTATGAAGTGTAGTTTATATAAATATTTTACTCATTTGAATCTGTAGTTCAGATCTGTGAATTTATTACAGTATCATTAAACAGAGAGAAATTGCCAAACAGATGCTCTGAGGCATCTGATCTGTTGGAAAAATGTTAGCAATTCAGAAATACCTAAAGGCAGCTAATAACCCAAGCATTTTTAAGTACAGCAAACAATTCCATATGTGATTAAATGCAGCTGGGGCATCTCTTACAGATTTTCAGCATGTGTAATTTCAAACACAACAAATTAGCTAAAACAAAGACATTCTGATGAGCAGAACTCATTTATACATTAGAGGTTTTCTCTACTGTATCTTCAAAATTCAGATAAATGTCCATGTAAAACTGTCGCTGGAATGCTATGCATCCATCTGACAGTACATGGGTTATAGAAATGTAAGCTTTACAAAGAAAATCACAGAAATTAAATCTTTGGTATGTCAACAGAAAACTAATCTAATTAAAACATAAGCATTTTTTTTATTTCAAAGACATAACCAGTGTGATTGTGGATGCTGTCGTAAGAGACAGAATCAGATACTTCTATTCTATCATACACTTCTATTTTGTTGGTAAAGTTGGCTGCTAAATCACATATATTCTTTGGGTTATTTTCTGGAGTGCTAGAATTGTAAAAAGCTGTGGGGCCACTTGTGATGGATTAATTAATTTGCTCTAAGATCCGTGAAAATGTATTTTCTTTTTCATAAAATCCAGTAAAAAACCCCATGCAATAAAAATAAAACACTAAAAAAACCCACAGACATAGCTATTGCTTGATTTCTATAGCTATTATAATAAACAAGAATGAATACCTATGATTAAAATAAAAACTAATTTTCAATCATATTTAAAGTCAAACAAGACTCACTACTTCACAAATGTCAAAAATTATTTTTAGCTTTGTCTCCATAGACAGGAGATCAACTACGTGACAAAACAGTCAGCTCCTGTCCTTTGCAGTCTGTATTTGGAGCAGTCTAGTGATTCAAAATCTTTACAAGAGATGTTTCTTGGCACTTAGATCATTCAGATAAGTTTGGAGAGGTTTTCTAAACACATTAAAGTTTCAATTAACTTCATTCAAAATTCTGTGCCTTTTGAAACTCTTCTATCCCTGAGACGAATGTGTTTTTCATTTTATTATTTTTCTTTAAGGAAGTTTTGCAGTGTAATATTGCAAAGCATCAGCTGTAATATTATTCTGTATCGGTAAGCATGACTGTATTACTGATTCATTTCCTTACTATGCACAGTTCTCTTTCTGGACATTGTTATTGTTCTGAAATAAATACAGATACAGCACCATTGCTACTGGAAGAGAATCAGTAAAATGCTGTTTAAGTTAAAAAGCACATTAATAGCCTTCCTTAATGGTATTTCTGAGAATATATTCTCAGGAAAAAGTTTCATCATAAAAGCATGTAGTTATAACCAACAACATAAATACAGTTCAGTACCATCAGTGATGCTAAAAAAAGGTAAGTATGAAAGTGAAAACCAAAAGAACACATGAACTTTCTTCCTAGTGTTCAAAAGAAAAAAGAATTTTTAGGTCAGACCACAGCCTCAAAAAATGGGTCAGACCCAGAAATGTTCACACTTGGAAAGTATTTAGGAAGTCTTCCAAAAGACACAAGAATCCAATTTTGTGAAAAACATTAAATGTCTGAAAACTTAAACTGTAAAAAAATATTTTAAGGGGAAAGATATGGGAATGCTTTAACTTTTGATAAGTGTGGCTACATGTCACACGTGACAAATATGTGTGGTAAAAAAAGTAGAGAGTAATTTTTTCTCCTGCTTTTTTTCTTGTGTGCATATATCTGTAAAATGCTATGAATTCAGTTTCTCAGTACAGGAATCTCATCTTTTGCTTTTCACTCTAACAGCTAGAAGTCATCAAACATAAGGCATATTTCCTGCAGTTCTTGTGTCCACATAATCGGCACTTTAGTGTATGAAAAGTATTAGCTACTTCTTCTTTGCTGCTAATGCTCAGAATTATATTTTAGCTGCTGATTTCTCTTATGTTAGTAAGCACAGAAGCTCAGAAAACATATGTATTCTGTTCGTGAAGAAGCAGCCATGTCACACACTAGCCCACTACTAGCTGTTTGAATTATATATGCAGATCCAAAATACGTAACAGTAAAGGTAGTCTGCTTTCATTTTTATAGGCTTAGTGATTCACACCAATAAGGCATAAGAACATAAGTTGTGAGACAATTTTAAAATGTCATCCATACATTCATATTTTTTTTCCAAAAAACCCTCTGACAGGATCATTGTAATGGACACTACATCATTTGTTCTACCTGGTTTGCAAACCATTTAAACATCCCCAATTGTAAAGCGTGATTGAACTTAAACATTGCTTGGGGTTCATAGTGTTCAAGACAGAATGTGAAACAATCCAACAAAGACTCTAAAAACTAAAATTGAAAAGTGAGAAAGACTGAAAAGCAGGGGTCAAAAATAAACTAGCAAACAAACAGAAATGAAAGGAAAATTAAAGGACAACGGCAGTTCAAACCAGATTATCTCATTCTTCCCGAAGCACCAAGAAACAGGGAAATAGCAGTCTCAAGACTGCAGTAATGGTTACTTGTGAGGTATAGAGAAACAATCATGCCAGAAAAAAATATCAGCTTTGGTCTCAGTATGGATACATTTTCTGTTCAATAATTTTTTATGAGTTTTATCCTGCAGAATATAAGCATACTCATTTGCTTACCAACCTGGATGTGATACCATTTCTGACCTCAAAAATTAAACATTTTGACATTTTAAAAAATAATCCAACTCTTCTGTATTTCAGATAGGCATTAATAGTCCATCATACTTACTCAAAAAGACAGAAAGAACTGGCACCATTATCTTCAACTAAGACATCAAATAAACAGGATATTACCTGCTGTGCTTTGGGATTAACCAGATTCAATACTCTGACCTGTTGTACTGTACTAGGCTCCATAGAAGTTATAAGGTGTGGAATATCCTGCTTAGAAACCTTGAATAAATGTAAGGATCAAGTAGTCTTCAACTTATTCAGCCTCCAACAGATGAATTTCACCTGAAGAACACCCAAAAGCAGAGCTTGAAGGTGCCAGGAGCCTTGGAGATGTAACCTTAAATGCCACAGAAGCTTTTGAAAATGGAAAGTAGTGGATAATCACAGAGCAAGAAAGTGTAGACGTATTGAGCTGTGTCACATTGCTCTGGTTGTACTCAAAGGATGGTCTCAGGTTCATTAAATTTACTGTTATAGGCATTGCTCCCTTTTCTTTTTAGGCTCACTACAGATATATTTTACCTTACTAACAAAATATACCTCAAAATGACGTATTGCTCTAAACTTTAGAAAACGTGACTGTTTATCAGCTAAGAGTTTGGGGTCCATACATTTCCAAGGTTTTGCATTATTTAATTCTCCATTTTGAGATTAGGGGTGGGAAAAAAAACACCAAAACACCCCCAAAATACACCCCCCCCCCAAAAAAAAAAAAAAAAAAAAACAAAAAAAAAAACCAACCAAAAATGCCCCCAGGATATTTTTAACTCTGTTTTAAAACTGCTGGAAAGAATAACTCTAGCTCCAGCAACTTGACTGAGGTCAGCATCTACTCATTCAAATGATACTAGAGAGATTGTCATAACTCCATCAGAGATAGGTTATCTTGTCAGTGCCTGTAACATACCAGCCATGACAACAGAGAAAGCAAGAAGATGGGAATGTCACAGTTATTGACCAATAACTATCAAGTAATAACTCTCTTTACTGCTATTAGTAAAAGGCAATGTAAATCTAGGAGTTTCTGCTTACTGTGTTTCAAATGACGTTTCAGCTTTAGAAGGTGCTGCCTTTCAGGGGGATATAATTGTTTCAGCCACTTAGCATTTTAAGAACAAGGTATGTCTTTTTTCTTTAGTACTATTGCGTATCTTCTACTGTCTGGACTTTTCTTCCCCTCTTCTTGAGGAACTAAGCAGAAAGGCAGAGTAATGACTACACACCGACTTCCTAATTCTAGCTTTTTGATTCTTATGGATTTATTTTCCTCACATAGACAGTCTGATCATTGACAAGCCAACAACTATCGATATTTTAACACATGCAAGCTAGCATTAATGACTGTGCTATGCTAGCAAAGTTAATAAATCATTATATTTCTCTTGAAATGCCAAATCATTCTTCCAATAATATTTTTGAGAACCAGACTAACACAAATTTATGGCAAGTTTACTCTTGGTCTATAGATCCAAATGAAATGTATTTTTTCACATTACTTCTTGCAGAGATATTTGAAAACCTATATATTTTAGTTATCCCCTCCAGTAGTATCCAGGGTTGCAAAGTTATCTAGTAGTAATACACATCATAGTAATTTTCTGCTGTATAATTACTTTTCTGTTTGGCTCAGTTTGTGACAATTTGGAGCAGCGGTTTCCACAGACAGAAGTCTCCTACCTTAGATTCAATCCTTCCGGTTTCTCCAATACAGAAAGAGAGAGAGAGACCAAATACACCCAGATGTAAGTGACAAAATAACTCTTTGCCAAGATGAATGCTAATAACAATACTGATAAAACTGGGTTAAACCAACTGATGAGGAGAAACTTCCCAAGCCCCACCCACCAGACCAAACTGAGATGGCAGCCAGCCTCCTGCACCTGGAAAATAACACATGTGGCCACAGAGACAAAATGGCCACTCTTCCATGTGGTTTGTGTCCCCCATGCTTGAAAAACCTGGCAGGAACAGCTAGAAAGTCAGCGCTGGAGTGAAGTTGTGGTGCTGGCACAGGCAGTTGGAGCAGGGCTGTGGATCCCCCAGGAAGGACCTTCAAGACACCTGTGGGATACAGCAATGAGACTTAACGGGTGCAATTTTGATATTTATTAGTCAAAATGGTAGTTGCAGTCCTGTTGAGGTGGTGGTCCTACTAGAGATTTGCCAAGGTGGTGGCAGAAGTCCCCGGTTGTAAGGGAAAGACTTGTGTAGTGAGGGAAGAAAACCCAATGTTGAGTGAAGTCTGAGTGGTCCTTTATTTGGCTTCGGGTCAGTGGGAATGCTCCTGGTACCTCCCCTGGGGCGGGGAGTCCTACACAGGATGATGGATCAGGGGACATTCCAGGAGTTTTTGACACCTTCTAAGATGTTACAGATGCCTGTTATGACAGCACAGGTGGATCCATTATGATCCATCAGCAGAGATGAAGATCTTCCGTCTATGTGTGAATTGTCCTAATGCTTCCCCAAAGGAGTTGTCACAGCTGAGTCATTTGTGTAAGGACAAAGAAACAACACCCAACTTGTAGCCTGATGACACCAATGTGCATGCCCTCAGCACCATCATGGTTATTTTGCCCATCATCAGCTTGCACTTGGATTGTCTGAGTCATCAGTATTCCAGTCTTTCACACTTGTGGATACATACTTCTCCTAGGATAATAGTACTACCCTTACCTGAAGTCCAAATTAGTAGGCATATTTGGGGAAAAAAGAAAAGGAAAAGTGGACACCAGAATTTTTGTGTAACCCAGGACATTGTTATTTTCCTTCTACCCCAGAATAGTCTCCTTTTTCACATTTACTAAAATCAATTTGGCTCTGTCTTCACATCTTTCAATAATATTCAGTTATGCTTTAAGCTTTGCTCATCATTCAGTAATTTCTGGGGAGATGAAAATTTGTTTTCATGAAGACTTCCAAGATGGAGAAAATGGTGTTCCAAACAAACTTCTGCTTATCTCCTTATCATATTTGTCTGTTCTGCCTTAGTGATGATACTTGATGTTGAAACTGTGTTCAACACCGTCTTTTTGTCATCTATATTGTACAAGGGCTCAACAAGCCATCAGGAAGGATGGGGTAATGGAATATGCAACCCATAAGCAATCCATAGATTCTGATCTGATATTCATTGGATATAAATCAGCTAATTTGAATAGTGCTATGCAAGCAATACCAACTAAGATTATGGCTCCTGTTTTCCATTGTGCTTGCAAAGACCACACACTTTAATGTTATACAGCAACAAAATTTAACACAATACCCTGGAAAACTTAGCTTCAAGAATGGTAAGAGAGACCATGAAAGGGAGAGCAAAGACAAATCCTCATAATCATGTAACAGTGGAAAGCATACTTCACTGACTCCCACAAAACATCCATTAGACAACATTCCTTCTTAAAAAATAGTACTGTATATAAATCAATTTCTAATTTAGTTTTAATTTCTCTGCCTTTTATATGCATTTGAAATTACCAGTTAAAATATATTTACAACTACATAGATCAAGGAAAAATGTGCTTTCATATAAATAACCTCTGATTGAAGTATTCAAATTATACCCCAAAATATTCTGAGCCATCAATAATCCAAAGAGCCATTGATAATCATTTTAGCAGAACATTCACCAGGCCATCTTGGTACTTTTCACAGAAAGCAGGATTTAACTGTGACAACTGTAAGCACACTAAGGAGAGAAGGAACAAGGATGACAGCAACCTAAACCCTTTAAAATCTCCAGAACATTATCATTCATATACGTCAAAACTCATGTCATGTCTACTATAATTGGACAAAAATCTTTACTTAGTCATAAATTCTGAGCAGATTAGGAAACCTTGGTAAGGTTTGGATTCTTGTTAATGTTAAACACAGATGTATGCAGGCATCTTTTTGCAATGTCCAAACTGCTTTTAACTGTGATGTCTCAGGACATAATTTATAGCATTTCCTAACATCTATAAAGGGGGGTTGGAAAAATCTTTCACAGAAGGCTGATCCAAAATAAATCTGAGCTTGTCCTAATCATCAGATCATAAAAAAAGTAGGACTAATGAGTAACTTCAGCCTGCAGTTAGCATCAAAACATTACAAAGTAAGATGAAAAGAAAGATCAAGAGAACATCTAAATTATTAGATAGAGATCAGAGATTAAATTTGTATGGATTTTCAGAAGGTCATGTTCAAGGTCCTGCAAATGGTCAGGGGAGTTCCAAGTACAAATACAAGCTGACTGGAGAATGAATTGAGATCAGCCTTGAGTAAGAGGACTTGGGGTGGGGGATAGTGGATGAGAAGCTCAACATGGCCCAGCAAAGTGCACCTGCAGACTAGAAAACCATCCGTGTCTTGGGCTGCATCAAAAGAGGTGTGTCAGAGGGAAGTGGTTCTTCCCCTCTAACTTGTGACCCTACCTGCAGTACTCTGGCTATAAGACTCTGTTACAACCCGGTCCAACTATTCCAGGTGGACATCTTAATTTCAGGCTTCAAGAGATTGCACTCACATGAACCCTCATAAAGCCATTGGTTCTTTGGTACTCTGAGTTAACATGCAGAGAATAACTACATGTTTTTCTCTAAGAGGTTTCTTTTGATTTGGTGAGAATATAGGCATTTTGGCAAAAAGGGTTTTACAAAGATAACATACATCCTCATAAAAGCATTACAACAGGTTACCAGGATCAGCAAGTATTGCTATAGAGAACCTTTGTTACACTTAGCAGTCACAAACTTCACGCTCCTTAAAGCAAGGTACCCATAACCTACAGATAATAAGTGTTTAAGTTACCCACAAGAGGAAAAAAAGAATAAAGGAAGAGAGATTAAGAGAAGAAAGAAAAAAGAGGGGAGAATGAACATAGTTATCACTTAAAAGGTCAAATATTGCCAGCTTCAAAGAGACCACGCAAAGACCCACAATGGAGACCTCATGTAAGACCTTTATCTGTTCTGGCTATGATGGCCACTCCCTCCAGGTGGGACCTTTGGTTCACTGACCACTCCCTGTCCCCTCAGCCAAAGTGAGGGTGCCAGAGCCGATTCGAGGCTGTAGTGTGGGTGGATATGCAGCCCTGCCTTGACTGACAGCCTGGCCAGGTGCTCTTGGCAGGCCTTGTTCTGTGCCTGCCAGCCCTTCCCACACACAGTGTCACAGACAAAGTGGTTCTGACCCATAACAACTGATGTGGTGTGAAGAGGCCTCCAAAGTCAAAAGGACATGAACCTGTTGGAGTGTATCCAGAGGAGGGTCAAGAAGATGACAGAGGGCTGGAGCACTTCTCCTATGAAGTTAGGCTGGGAGCTGTGATTGCTCAGCCTGCAGCAGCCTTCCTAAACGAGGCTTACAAGGAAGCTGGAGAAGGATTTTTTACAAAAACAGTGTGATAAGAACAAGGGCTCTAAACTGAAAAAGGCTAGGTTTAGATGGATGAAATTCTTTACTCTGACAGTGATGAGGAATTGGAACAGGTTGCCCAGAGAAGTGGTAGGTGTCCCATCCCTGAAAATGGTCAAGGCTGGGTTGGACAGAGCTTTGAGAAAACTGATCTAGTGAAAGACATCCTTGCTCATGGCAGGAAGGTTGGAACTAGATGATTTTAAGGTCCCTTCCAATCCATTCTGTTCTACAATTCCGTGAAATAATGTTCTCATATATATGAAGGTATATAATATATAAACACATACTTCTATACACACGTACTTAGCAACTAACAAGAGGAAGTATTCATTAAATCACTCAGACAAAGACCAAGTAGCATGAGAATGAACACATATTCTATCTAGTAACAGTGTTTTCTCAATAGCAGCTGTTTCTTCCTCTACAGAAGTGTTTGTTTCTATGAAATGCCTGTAACATTTTTCTATGTGTCCATGACATGGAAATTTAGAATACATTTTTTAGGTCTTATATAAATATATTTATCAAAATAGTGAAAATTACATTAAATATATTTATACAGCTTTTCTTTACAAATATCTGAGCTAGTTTTCAGGTAGCTTGTTCAAGCACCATGTCATTGCTGTCCAAGCGCCATGGCAGTGATGTAATCCAGCTTCTCAGGACTGCCTCATTTCTGCTTTGAGTATTCTGTTTCCTTGTTTACTGTTGTAGTAGTTAGGGCTGGGCGGACGGAAGACATCGTGCTGTTACGGAAAGATAGGGTCTCTTTCTAAAGAGCCAATTGCAATAAGTTTGTAAAGTAAGCAGATGGAAGTGATGCTGTGAACCTGCACTATATAATGTTGTGTCACGAGCCAATAAACGCCATTTGCCGTCCATCACATTGATGTCTGTGAGCTAAGGGACCAAGCAGCCTGGGGTTGGCTGCCGTGCTGTTCCCGAACCAGGTCATCAGACCTTGCAAAGGTCACAGTTTACACTGATAGCTGTATCTGAGAGATCTAATTTATGTCTGGTTCAGTCCACACAATCTGCATTTTCTCAACTTCTGTATAGACATTACTCTCAGAGATGCACCTTAATTTAGACAGGGTACAGTGTATACTAAACTCAAGTATTCACATCCACCTATTCCCTCAGTAATACAGCAATGTAGTTCTAAAAGCAGTTTATTGANCATTAAGCTATTGAAGTTACTTTGCTGTTACATTAAAACTACATTAACTTCTACAATCTATAAAATTAAAAAATCAAAAATCCCTGAGGCATCAAAGCCATACATAAGAAAATACATAGACAAATAAATATTCATCAAAACTATTCCGATGACCTGGTCTTATGCAATGCAACAGTCCCTTGGGGATTAAGAAATATTCTTCATGCATTCACTCACTTTTTATTACAATGTTTAGAGCTTCCTTTCTTTACACCTAAGACTTCTTCCATAACAAATTACTTCCCATCCAAAAAAAGAAAAAAAAATAATAAATACACAGTTTAAAGCACTACATGACTGTAAGCCAGACAGCTTCACATGATAGTGTAATATAATTTGAAATGGAAGTAGAACTAAAAGAAAAACATGCACATCTTACATTCATCAATAAACTTTACTACGTAGAACAGTTTTTATATATAATAGAGCAATTATGCTAGCTTGCCAAAAAAGACATCTTTCTTAAAAGGTGATTAAATGAGGACATTACTGAAAGACCACTGAAATAAATTCTAGATTGCTAATATTGTTAGTACACTTACCTTCCACAGTGAACTTCCTCTCTTCACTATGTTGTATACTGAAAGTTTTAAAAGGTCAGTTTATCTCCATGCTCATTTGTCTCCTTTCTCATTTATTTCTTTGTTTTATGCTCTGCAAAATCAGTCTTCATATATTTTCCTTATTTATTTCCCTAACATCATCACTTCCACAAAGAAAAAGTCAAGTGGCAAGATGGCAGAAAAACAAAGGTGATTAAAGTGGAACATTATCTAAGACTGGTAAAATATAAGTCTCTGTTAAGGTAATAAAAGCCCTAAAAATGGTATTCAGCTGGCATGATGTCTAGAAAAATTAAAGAAATGCGGAATTCTGTAAGAGCTCCTTTTCACACCACTCCTTGATTTTCACAATTTTCCCATGCTTCAGTATGGGTCTTCCATGGATTACAGTTCTGAGAGGAGCCTATCCTGAGTCTCCATGGGCTGCAGCTTTCTCCAGGGCACATCCACCTCCTCTAGTGTGAGGCCTTTCATGGGCTGTCAGCAGTTATCTGCTCCACCATGGTCCTCCATGGGTTGCAGGGCAACTTCTTTCACCCTTGTCTTCTCTGCAGGCTGCAGGGGAATCTCTGGACTGACTCCTGGAGTGCCTCCTCCACTTTCTTCTTTGACCTTGATGTGTTTCTCTTGGTTGTTTCTCTTACCTTTTTTTTTTCCTTGCCCCCCCTCCCCCACACTCTTTCACAGCTGTTTCTTAAAAATGTTATCACAGAATAATTGGACGTATTTTTTGGGCTCAACTGAATACTGCAGCAGGTCCGTCCATTGGCTCTGACTTTAACCAGCTGGAACCAGACATGTCTGGGGTGAGGCAGCCCCTGTCCTTTTTTCACAGATGCCTTGAACTGTTGCCACTGCCAACACTTGGAAACAAACTCAGTATAATGGTGGAGGACAAAGACCACAGTCCAGAAACAGTTTCTGCTGAGGGTTCTGCCTCCTTCAGTGGGAATAGGCCTGTTACAGAGCTTTCCTTATTCCTAATCACTTTGTTTTCAGTCTAAATTGCATGTAACCTAGAGAAGGGATGAACAGTAGTACAGTTATTCATATACTTTGATAAGCTTCAATTAGGAGCTCTCAAGTAATCAGGGGAAAGTGTTTGTGCATTAAAATATACACCATCCCTGAATTCAGAAGTATACAATAAACACTATCTGTGTGAAATTTGTCTTTTGCCAAGTCTTGCATTTGTGATAATTTGGTATCAAAGTTAATTGATCTCAGGAGAAACATATCAGTGAAGTTCATAGGAGTTACAGCTTTGAAACAAGGAAGGTGTTGAGATTACTTTTTATTTTATTTTTTAATCACACAGGGGGTTTTCTTCTCATGGGTTTTACTTCTCTCTTCACTCACTTGAAAATGACTCAACAATTCTTTTCTTTGATATTCTTTACCTGAAGTTCATCTTCCTATGAACTACATACTGAAAGGATCCAGCATACAAAATAAGTTCATACCATCAACAGAAACAGAAAAGAAACTATTGTGAGGTCTGAGGAGGAGGCTGTAGTGGTATTATCAGGTTGCACAGAGTTCACTCACCATTCTTTTTTCATACTAAGAACTAGATTAGGCTGAACTGAAAGAACATAAATGTTTCTTTCCATTTAGTTCACAAAGTTTTAATTATAAAGCAAGTATGCCTGATTTATATTTATTCAGCTCAATTTAATTCTTTCAAACAGGGCTCAATGAGAAGACTGCAGGTTTTAAATAAACTTATGCTTCTTAGATAAAACTAAAGGGTGCTAGACATGTGTTGCTGGTAAGAATACAAAGTTTTAACATACATTTCAGTCATGCACAGGAATATTTATCATAATGGATGAGAATCAATGCAAATTTGACACATTTAGTCATCTAAATTTCAGATATGAACAATTCCAATAAGTTGCCTGGGTAAAAGTGTCTAGCATAATTTGAGATTATATGTGACAGGATCAACAGGAGACTTGTGCCCTTCTGGGCTGCCAGCTGAAGTCTAGTACTTCAAGAGGAAATAGATGCTACCTTTTGTTAACAAGACCTGAATCTCAATAGCGATCAGAGCCTTGAGTGAATCAGTTCTCCAGAAGGCAGAGTTCATGTCAGTTGCTTAAATACAAACATAAAATGCCATTGTAACAGCAGCAGAATATTCAAGCCGCCTGTAAATATATGTAGAATATAATGCAAGAATTAGAGATTACACTAGGGAAGTGCCTAACACTTTGGGCCTGCGGTTACAGACCAGGTAATAACAACTAGTGAACATTAAGCATGCCTGTGTTTGATAAACTGAATCATCTCATGCAAAGCAATTTAGCTCATTCTATCCCCAGTATCAATCCAGGCTGGGAGACAAACAGATGGAGAACAGCCATGCCAAGAAGGACTTGCGGGTGCCGTTGGGGGAGAGGCTGAACATCAGCCAGCAGTGGGTGGCTGCAGCCCAGAAAGCCAAACATATCCTGGGCTGCATCAAAAACAGCATGATCAGCAGGTCAAGAGAAGGGATTCTGTCCCTCTTCTCTCATGAGAGCCTGCCTAGAGTACAGTGTCTATTTCTGGGGTCCCCAGCACAGGAAGGACATCAACCTATTGAATCAAGTCTAGAGGAAGCCACCAAGATGATCAGAGTGATGGAGGACCTCTCATCTGAGGAAAGACTGAGAAAATTGAGATTGTCAGCCTGGAAAAGAGAAGGCCCTGGGGATGCCTAATTGCAATCTCCCAGTGCCTGAAAGGAGCCTACAAAAAAGATGGAGAGAGACTTTTTACAAGGCCATGTAGTGACAGGACAAGGGAGAATGGCTTGAAACTGAAAGAAGGTAGGTTTAGGTTAGATATTAGGAACAAATTCTTTACTGTGAGGACAGTGAGGCACTGGAACAGGTTGGTCAGGGAAGTTGTGGATGCCCCATCCCTGGAAGTGTTGAAAACCAGGGTGGATGGGGCCTTGAAGAACATGATCTAGTGAAAGGTATCTCTGTGCATGGTAGGGAGGTGGGAACTAGATAAACTTTAAGGTCCCTCCCAACCCAAATCATTCTATAATTCTCTTTAAATCTGTAAATGCTTTAATAAACGGAGTGCCAAAAATGGAACAGCAGATGAGACAATCAGCCTTCAAAAGAACCAGATGGTAATGCAGGAAAATGAAGGGACTTAATGGAATTATGGCAAAGGATTTATGTCCCTGATATTAACACAGCATGATCTTAAGAGCTGTGAATAAAAGTAAATCCCAGGATATCAGTTGTGAAAACCTTTAATCCTTGCACTTCTCTACTAAGTAATTTTAAAGTTCTACTTTTTTTTTT
>VXBX01005902.1:23812-50860 GCA_013400415.1 Scytalopus superciliaris | reverse complement strand
TTTTTTTTTTTTTTTTTTGTAGCGTTTCATGTAAATTGCTCAAGAACAATGGATATTCAATATTTTAAAAGATGCTTAGGAACAGTAAATAACATTTATTTTCAACTCTGTTGGTTCTGTAGTTTTCATTCAGAGAACTTCCCTTTTTAACCTATGAAAAGATGATCTCAGCAAGAAAGACTCCATAAAGACTGTGAGCTTCAAAGTCTGTTAGTCCAGCAGAGATCATACAGGAGCACTCAGTTTTATGTACAGGCCCTGGTGCAAAATAGTGGGAGGCACAAATACCTGTCTTTTCTTTTGGACTGTGTAGGAAGCCTGCTCAATAACCTTCACTGTACAGGACAGTGCTCTATTCTAATTAAAAGCTACAGAAAACTTGGGTACTCAGGAGCAGAAGTTAGACTGAAACATATCTTAATGTTCTTCAAGGTCAAGTC
Source organism: Scytalopus superciliaris (assembly GCA_013400415.1). Lineage (NCBI taxonomy): Eukaryota > Metazoa > Chordata > Aves > Passeriformes > Rhinocryptidae > Scytalopus > Scytalopus superciliaris. The sequence continues at coordinate 50,420 of VXBX01005902.1, read as the reverse complement.
TGTTTTTAAAACCTCTTGTCAGCTGTCTTTTTCCTACTCATTTTCTAATTAGGCATGTATCATGAATAATAATGCTTGTAAAATTCCATGGTGCCAGAAAAGCTTGAAGTGAAAATGATGCAGAGAAACATATTGCCAGACTATTCAAAAAATCAATATTCTCAGAACATAACTTGGGAAGAAGCAAATTCAAAGAAGAGACACAAATTCATATTATCTGCCTTTTACCTAAAGGCTTTGGGAGCAATGGAACAGAGAAGTCTGGGAAGCAATGAAGACAGGACCACATTTTCATAGAAATTCCTTATGGTTCAACTTAAAAAAAGGTTAATTCCAAAGAGTCTTGACTATTTACAAGAATGTTTAAGTAAGTTATCTTTGACCACAACACATATTGTACCACCTACTAAGAATCCAACAAGAAATCAATACTCTTACTGCATTCTAAAATATTATTTTGTACCTATCTTATTATTTTTTTCCTTTTCAAGTATTTCATGTTATGCTTTGATCCTTATGTCATAAATTCCTGAAGTCAAGTGTGAGCAACTTGTTTCCCAAATGTCTTCATCCACCTATAGAGTAACAAGCTAACATTTCAAGTAACCAACAATGTATATTTTCCAATCTAATCCAAAAAGTCAGAATATTGTGTCTGTATGACTGACTCAGTAAAGAGATGAGCATTTCATTTTGTAGGAGGTGCTGACTTTATTGATTCAATTGATTTATCTTGTACCTGTGCAATGAAAGTAATATGGATGTTCTGCTACATTGTTACAGTTATTCAAGTTTTAATTTTGAGAGTGAAGAGTAATGTAATAGTTCAACTCTACATACTGCTTAATGCCCTATGGAAACTGCATGCAAACTGCAGGGCTGAGGAGCAGAATCACAAGAGAGAGAAAGAAAAGAGGTGAATTTATTATTGTGGGGGTTTCTTGTCATCAGAATTTTAGAGGTTATTTAGGGGTTCTTATTATTCATTATATCCCAATCAAGTACACACTTCATAATTTTATATGTTTGTGTATCTATGTTTCATAGTATGTTTCAACTATGCTAATTTGCAAAAACATAGAATGTTCATTTCATATAGTCTATTTAGAATAAGTCAATTTTAATTTGTATAAAACAGATCTTTGATAATGAGATTCTCCTCAACATGTCTTTCAGTTTCCCTGTGGTCCTGTAGTGCCTGACAACGATATTTTTGGTAATTATGATTTAATTAAATATTCTCTGAAGAGTTGCTATATAAAGCAAAGTCATATAAGCAACTGTCAGCCATTTAAAATCAGTACTTTTAAAAGGCGTATTTTTCAGCATTCTCATCAAAGTCTTGAGTGAAGGCATTGATTTAGCATGTATTATAATGTGCGATGGAAAACTAAATTTCATTGTTGTTTTCACAGTCTTCAGAACTTTCATTTATAAAATATATCTGGACATTTCTATTATCAATACAGACGTGTGTAAACACATATCAACACATATATGTGTAAAGCAAGTTCGTCTTATTTGCATTCAGTCCCACATTCTTACAGCATAGGAACTATAATATCTTTGTTGCTCACATTATACTATTGAAAATATTTTTAATTGAAAATTATCACCATTTCTTTTTCACTGAAAATAATTTTTTTTGAGGACGAAAGAGAGGGTACAAAAAGAATGAGTACAAAGCATCAGTCTTGTGTAAGTGATTGTCTAAAAGCGTAAAAAAGAACCCAAAAGAAAAGATAATAAAATTAGCACTAATCCATTTTTATTTTTGAGGGGAAAACATACTGTAATTAATATTAAGGAGTAGTCCCAAATGATGACTTGCCTTTCTTTTTTCTTTATTTCTTGTGAAAGTTGTCCTTTTACTTTGTCTCTTCCTGTTTCTGCACCCATTTTGTAATGCCAACTCTTTATAATTATATACTTATTTTTTAAAAAACTAGACAAAAATATAATGAAACTCTAAAATGCAGAATACTGTATACATTTCCCATTAGTGTATAAACACAAGTAATATCAAACAACAAAAATCAGAACCTAACTGAAAAAAAAAGGAAATTTATTATCTTAAAAGACATTTTGGGTGTATTTTTATATTGCATTAGGGCTTTCTGATAAGGAAAATTCTATTTTAATCTAATATCAGCCTTTGACATTTTCTCATTGCTAACTTCTGTCTTCCTTTGAAATTAGTGGTCCTAGTTTGAAAGACACTAAACCTAGAAGGACCACTAAAAGTAAAGAAAATTCTGAAGAAGGCCAAAGAACTTTTTTAAGATTAAAGTCTAGAAAAACTTGCCTATCAGGCAATTTTCTGATTCCTTCTTAATAGTCTTGTGTTGGAGACCTGTCAGATTCCTTGGTGCATAACAGTTTGTAGTCCTTCACAAACTTGTGCTTCATTTTGCTGATCTCTTGTCAAAGAATTTCCTGACAATGATGACTTAAAGAGATTATTTGCTGAAAAAGAAAGTATTTTCCATCTGTTTCAAATTTTCTTTCTTCCAATGTAATTAAAAAGGGGCAAGATCTTGTCTTATGAAATATTTTTAATAATGCTACTTAACCTTTTCATCTACACCATTCACTAAACCTGCTTGCTTTCCCTGGTTTACCTGCTGCTCTAGCCTTTCCAGGATCACTGCAATCTTTAGGTATCAATTCAAACAGAAGGTTGCAACATCACATTCACTGGTGATGTTTCCCTTATTTAGAGCAGGTGAAAAATGTAAGTGAACTCATACATTAACTGAAAAGGGACATAAACCATTCAATATCCACATTGACATATCAATATCGGCAGTGGTATATGAACAGATACAAGTCTCTGTAAGAGGAAAACTCTAACTGATTATCTTCATTTCAAGGAGTTGAAGAAAGCATAGTATCAACTGCTTCATTTTCAAAAGGGCACATTTAACTCAAAGAGTGCTAATCATTCTAACAAAAAGAGTGCAAGGCTTCGGATAATACCCAAAGCCCTGAGAACAATTACATGTCATTTTAACACAAAACCAATGAACTAAAGATATTTGACAGCATCTTAGATTCAACTCTATAAATTGTTGCTACCTTTACTCCTGTGCTGTGGGTGTAGAGTGGTGGACAAGGCACCAGCCAGATGGACTACTATAGAACCTTATGTATCTGAATGTGCAATGTATCTTCCATATCAAGTGCTAAATAAGAGAGGTGAGAGACTGGGATAATACAGAATAAGATCTAGGATTGTGGAGGTTCTCAATATCAGGAAATTACTTGATGGCGTGAAAAAAGCATTGAGATTAATGCTGTTTCTATTGTATTTACATCATTACATGGTGGTGATGGGAGCAGACTACAGGTAAATGTGCAGTTCCCAGGGTGAAAAAGGGGAATAATTTTATATATAAGTTCTGTAAAGAATTAAATATTTTAGTATAGGCATTTGAATAATAGAAGTGTGATCCATCTGTCAAGATGCTGAACTGCCACAGAGAGGAATGTAAGATCCTTGTATGCAGGCATCTCTGAGATAGTTACTGAGTTTCCTACGAGTCAGAGAAATGGGCACATCTGGGAAATAATTCAAGTCATCTTAAAAAGCTGTTTAAACCAGGTCAGAGTAACTGTCACCTAAGCATAGATTCATTTTACATAAGCCTTTCTTGCATGACTATTTTAAATAAAGATCTGTTGGCTAGAGAGGAGAGAGGGGAGAAACTGGTTCGATTTCTGTGACCTCTCGGTTCTATTATTCCCAATAATCGCTTGAAATTGTCAGCAACCTATGGTAATGTATCATGACTTACTCAAGAGATAAGGGATATTCTTACTGTAATGGAGTTTATTTGTATCTAACAGAGAGAGAGATCCAGAATAAACTATGGCTGGGTCAGGAGACAACTTTAGGAAAATTTGGCAATAACATTTTGTTCAAATCAGTATAGATCTACAGCTTTTTACTTTCACAATTCTATTAGATTAGGATTTGACATTTGCCAAATGTTATGAAAAATGTCTGTATTTTACAATTTTTCTTCTTTATTCTCACAATCCGTTGCTCAGCAGTTTTTTTGGGGTGTATTTTTGAGGCTTTACTTATAAAAATAATTCCAATAATGTTTTAAGAACAACTGAAAACCTCTAAAAGTATTTAAATGCTAAGGGCTGTAATCTTCAGCAGTTGAAAATAGTACCATGAACATGTGGATGATGACAGCCACAAGACAGTCTTATCTGCAAGAGCTGAATTTTTATTCTACTTGCCAAAGGCGAGTCTGAATTGGCAGCTTTTCTAGTCGAGTGCAGGTGTTTTCCCCTCTGCCCACGGCTGTTGTGCATGACAGATGGACCAATAATGCAAAAAAGCAAATTCTGAACTCAGAATCTGAGAGTGTTTGATGATAATTTCCAAACAGGAAAAGCAGTTTGTTTATGTTATTTTCACTACCTGTAACTGCTCTATTACTCTGTTTAAGGATTTTAAGTTAGGAAATATGTTATGTTGCAATAAAGACTCAAAAGAGGGACTCTCCAAACACTAAGTACCTGTAGTGCAAGACCACTTTGCTCAAATCAAGATGTATGCCATCTGGCAGGTGTCTTGTACCTGTCATTGGGGATGACTATCAAAATAAATTATCCTTTTTTTGAGCAAGGATATAATATACCTATCAGTCTTAATTCTTTGGGATTTAAAGGTGTCATATTTCACAGATGCTGTATTGTATCTCATTGTTTTTATCATCCCAAATTTTGACATTGCCCCCCAAAGAAAATTTACAAAAAAGTGTTTACAAAAGAAATTGTGGCTATTCAAGTAACACTTTTGTGGGTCAGAGCCTTCTTAGGGATTTTTTCCACATTTTTATTGGTTGATTTTGAGGGTTTTTTTGGTCACCTGTCCCCAGTGTCAATGTAGAAGACTGTTTTCCATCTTTCTAATCAGCTCTGAGAAAGAGGTGAAGAAATTCTAAATAAGGGTCTCATTAGAAATTTTTGGTTATGGACTGGCCCTATGGGCTAAAAAAATGAGTAAACAATTTTGAATTAGAGATCCAAAATTTTATATGTAATTTTCCAACTATTATTTGTTCTTTAATGACCATAAAGTGAGCATAAAGTTTTTCTCCCTTGCCCGACTTGCTTCTGCTATGTGTTGTTTCTTTGTGTATTTGTTTTCTCTTGTTGCATAGCAGATTCTATGAAAACATAGTTAAGACATACAGAAGTCAAGGGCTTTCTGTCCCAGCCTATCTATGTGTCCTTGACCAAACCAATATTACTGTTTCTTGTTTTGCCCTAATAAGCTTGTCATGCTACTTTTTGTTGACCCAACTGTTTTGTTTCTTTCTGCTGGTAACATTTTAAGTGCATAGATCCCACATATAGGGCTTGTCCCAGCAGTGTCCTGCATGGAAAAGCTGTAAGAAACAGTGGAGGTCTGATTTCGCATGAACAAAAGGATTGAAACCAACTCCCTGGGGTCATCCTATGCAATGTTCCCTTGACCTCAGTGCTGGAGGAGAGAAGCAAGACTAGCCCTCTGAGAATGGCTTGCTGTGTTTACATGGACCCTTGGTATGTTTAAGACTGTTTGTAGTTGAAGTCTGTACCCCAAGTTTGAGGATTTTATCATTCTATGTTTTCCCTTTCTTTCACTGTGTGTCCCTGCTGGAATGCTCCATCGCTCCTGGCTTGTAACCCACACCTGATTGGTCCCTGCATGCATCAGGGTAGCATTTCCATATATGGTATATACCTGCCCTTGTATTCCCAGTTTTGGAGATTTTTACCTTGTATTGCAAACCCCTTCTGAGTTCCACCCCGTTCCAGAACCTTCCCCACTGATCCTATATAAGCCAGGCATCAGTTTCAATAGAAACCCCCCCTTTTGCTCCCCCTGCACTCCTGTGGAGTCTCTGTCTCAGCTCCCCCATTTTTCCCTCTCACGACCTCACCTCAACCCACCATATTACCATCAACAAATCTCATTCTCTTAAAAATAGAGGAGGGAACCTATTTCAGCATGAGTGATCTAATTTTGGTACCTGTATATCTGTATTAAAGAATTATTTTTTTTTTAACATAAGCTTCCAAGTTAAATACAGAACAATGAATTGTTTTTAAATTTTAAAGTTATATATCACAAGATATATGTTTAAAAAATGTAAATATGAAGCTGGAAACATACATACCCTTTTCAATACATTTAAAGGTATTTTATGATAAGCTCCTTAATCATGTTGATCTCACAAAGTTACTTTCTCAGTTTTCTCTGAAATTTGGTAACCAACTAGCCCTGTTGCAAAAGACAATAATATGGGTGGTTTTAGTTGAGTGTAAGAAAACAATTTTAAGGAATGGTAAAACATAAAAGTAACACTTTGAATAATTATATAATGTATTGGAGTGAAAATTAATGTTTTATTAAAACATATATCATGCATACATTTATGAAGTACCGGAATAACTTGGCTCACTACTCTACAAAGTAGGTGAAAATAAAAGGGAAAGATTTTGGAATAAAATTGGAACTTTCACTGAAAACTATTAAATAATTTCAAAAATACAAATTTTTATTTTTCATGTTTTTGAAGGTCTGAGGATAAAATGTCATTTCAACCGAAGAGGATTCAAGATTTCAGGTTATAGATGGAAATTTAAAGCAAAAAGCGATTTTGGTGATTGAAGCTACAATTCCTGTAGTATATATCTGTGATAACAATTCTGGTTACAAATTTTGAAGATTAAATTATTTAAGTTTACTGAACAATTAATGTGAAATACAAAGTCATCAAAGATCACTTGTGATTTAGATTTACAGGACTTGTAAAATATAGGCTTTCCACATTGGAGGTGACAAATTAAAGTACAGTAATTTTGAGACTCTTGACAAAAAAGTCTAATATTTAAATGTAAGGAACAGCCAGTGTGAGAATTACCTGTGTATTATTCTCCAAAAAGAGTGACAGTGCTTCTAGTAAGCTCATTTTTAGTTTTGTTTGATTTTTTTTTTCCCCAGTTTACCTTTTTTTTTTTTGTTTTTTGGTGGTCATGATGGTGTTGTTTTTTGGTTTGGTTTTTTTGTTTGTTTTGTTTTGTTTTGTTTTTTTTCTTTATTATATGTTTGTTTAACACTTCTCCATATTGAAGCTGCATCTTGGCTTAATGAATCTCAGGTATTTAAATTTGATCTGAATTGGCATGAAAGTTTGCAAGACAAGAAATATGATATTTGGTAAATTTGGATCCATTCCCCATTCAGGTGATGTGCTTGCCATGTGCTGTGTTTCCTCCAGTGCCGGCTAATACAAGTCACTGGTCAAAAAATCCAAGTAATTCAAACAATCAGATAGTCAGAATAATAGCCATACTGATGAACTGGCATGTTAAGCATGGCAAAATCTAACCTGTATTTTCATTATTATATTTTTTATTCTTCTTTCAAAAAATCATAAAGTCTTAGAGTTACAGATCTTAGAAACATCTTGGCTAAATATTGATGTACTAAACTGGTAACTTAGCTGACAGAACACTGTACTTCAAAAGGAGAAACAAGAATGCCTAAACTATTTTTTTGTGTTTGTTTAATTTCTGAAATAATATCATGCTATGAAACTGCTGTGTAGAATAAAGTGACATTCAAGTCATCATAGTTTAATAAGATACATTTAACCAAAAGTTTGTTACATTTTCTTGGTCTATAAGCAGAGTAAAGAATGCCAACTGAATAAACCTTCTATAAAAGAAGATGTCACCATAAAAATGTAAGTTCTGCTACTTAGGAATATTTGTGATATTTTATTTTTTATCCAAGAAATGGTTTCTATAATTATTTTAAAGTATTTTAGAATGGACAACAGCTTAAGATGTCCTGTATTTTTTTGGAAGAAAAATTTCAACTTTTAAGTATTTTAAGCTGCAAATTCAAGACAGTGAGTTTCCCTGCTATTTTTGCAATAGTATAAATCCATTGAAGGACTAATGAATTTAAAACAGTCTTCTCTTTTGATTTGTATTGACTTTTAAATAACATTGACAATTTGGTTCATATAGGTAACCCTTGTCTTTATCAGCATGTGAGCTGACTTACTAATTGATGCTACAGTAGCAATATCTTAGCCTGCCTGCAGTTCTGCTGAGGATGATGTCTTGGTATTTATCATAGTGCCTTTTTCCATAAATATTAAAAATTAGGAATTCTGAATAAATACTTTAGCTGAATAATCATAGCCCAGCTAATGAGATCATAATTGCATGTTCAAAGACTATGAATGCATGCAAAACATTACTTATATCATACAAACTTAAATGTCCTTACGTAGGCACTCCACTAACTGTTGAAACATAATGGTGATATTGCCATGGAGTTTAAGTCTTGATATTTACAGATTTTGTAGTTCACAATACCACAAAAAGTTTAAGACATTTGGTTCTGAAAATTTTTTTTTCTTTTTTTTTTTTTTTCTGATTTTACCATCAAAGATCTTTTCTCACAATCTTAAACAATTACAAAACAAATTTAAGTGTCTTTTTCACACTACAAAGCTCTCTCAGTTTTGCTTTTGGATCACATGGTTAGTTACAGTCTAAGTGAAGTTTCTCATCTACAAACACTCTTGCCTTTATGTGTTCTGAAAACATAGATAATATTTCATTGGTTCCTTCTTTCCTGTTTGATACGACTTTGCAGACTGTGTTTGCAATCATATTCATCTCTGCCTTCATAGAGTATCTGTCTTCAGGTTTCCACTGAAGCATTATTATTCCACACTAGTTGTTTATAATCACACTTGTTTTCAGATGATCTTGGATGTTGCTCTTAATGCGCCTTCAAATTTTTCGGGATATATTTACAAAAATCGCTGAATGATAAACTCAGTAGTTCTAACACATTCTGACAGTTTTGGGATGAAATTCAAATGCATATGAGAAAGTACTTTTCACGGAATCACAAAATCACAGAATATGCCAAGTTGGAAGGGACCCACAAGGATCATCAAGTCCAAGACTTAACCCTGGACAGGACCATCCCCAAGAGTCCCACCATGTGTCTGAGGGTGTCATCCAAATGCTTCTTGAACGCTGTCAAGCTCAGTGCTGTGACCACTTCCCTGAGGAGCCTGTTCCAGCACCCAATCACCTTCTGGGTGAAGAACCTTTTTCTAATATCCAATCTAAACCTCCCCTGACACAATTTCAGGCTGTTTCCTTAGATCTTATCACTAGTCACCACAGAGAAGGGTTCTTGTCAACAGACTTCTTGACATTGTACAGGTACAAAACACTGTAAACATATTAAGCACAACAGTAAAATGACTGTTTCTGAGAGAATCTGTCTTTTCCTGCTTCTCACCACGGACAGAGACAAATGACAGAATACAAGCTATACTTAAAGACCAAACTCTTTCTCTTGAAAAATTTTTCAGCATGACTAACAATGACAGAGTCATTTTGCTATTCTTGCAAACTCATGGATCAGAATTAGGAACAAAGTGAAATATCCCCGAAGTTTCAGTAACACTTTACTTTCAGTTTCTGTCTTGATTGTTAGATAAAATGTTTTGCAGAGATTTTAAATCCTTTAATGTTCTAGAATTAAAACCTTCTTTCACACTAATTTTGTAATAAAATTTGTAAATAAAATATCAATTCCTATCCATACAGTTACTATTTTGGTTAACAGAAGAAAAGAACACCCCAGTAAATTCCTCTAGTATGATGCTCAAATGCAAATACTGATCTTCACCAACAATTGCCTCATTTCAAACATAAAGTATCACCAAGGAAAAAAATAATTTTGAGATGTTTTCCAGAAATGTATGCAATGTTTATCTTCATCTGCTTAATAATTAAAAGAAAAAAACTCACTGAGAAAATACTGATTTCCGTTACTACCCATCTCATGATGTTCCCAGACATGGGTACAGTATTTAACTTTCTTCCTGCAGTGCTTTGAGAATAACATTTATTTCATCATTCTTCACCTCTTGCAGCTCCTGACTGCACCATGTCCTTTTCCATTGTTTCCTCACAGCTGTTTACTTAAGCTCTCAATTTTATTTTCTCATATTCTCAATTGTCCTCAGTCTTTGTCTTCTACATCCTTCTTTGTCTTCCTTTTCTGCATTCCATAACTCTGTAAGGAAGTTGCCAGTATCTTCAATTTATCCCTGTCTTCCAAATTTCTTTTGCTATGCATATTTATTTCATATTATTTTCTCTTTTTGCAGGACCACTGCAATGACTTCTTCTGGTGTAAATGTCTGTTAAGGGGATTCCAACAGGAAAAGAACTGCTTTGTTGGTTTAATTTGGACAACATAAATACCCCAATAGACACCTTTGATATTGTCAAGGCAAATTCGCTGTCAGCTTATACGCTTTTTTCCCATGGCAAACTGTGTCTCATTGTTGGTATATTGACATATTTCTTACATGACATAATTCATATGCATAATTACTTGATCATAGAGCAGCCAGCCAGGGATGGTCTAGCTTCCATCTAAAAAATAAAATAAATATTTTTCCTGGAAAAGGCTTCAGTTTCTTTTACTTCAGCTATAAACTGTTTGGCTTGGCTTAGGTGTGCATTTTGCTATTTTAGTAAGCAAAAGTTGCAAAACAAAGTGAGAGTCTTTCAGTCAACTGAAACCAACTCAACTAACATATTATTCATGATAAAGTGACTTGAGTGAAAAATTCTGTCAATGCCAGCATTAGGATATCAAAGCAAAGACTTAATAATATCTTTGAACTAGGCATGCTCTGAATACATCTCAGGATACACACTTAACCTGGACAAGTCATGCATACTATACTACCATACTGCTGATCTAGAATCAGAAAGCATGAGTAACTATACAGATCCATGTTAAAATGTTTTTGGGGAAAAAAAAGTACTATTTAGTAGTTCGTAAGGCAATTAATAAAATATTGGTTCTTAATCCTGCAGACTAGTCAAAAAGAAACAGATAAAAATTGAAACAGCAATTCAACAAAACTAACACATGAATAACACTTTTAAGAAATAGCATAAGGAAATGCTTGAATATGTCTCTGAAGACTAAAAAAAATACTTATAAAGTCAATACTATTTTATGTATTACTATAGTACAGTTAGATAGCCAATCCTCTGTGATTCAAATTGGGAAAAAAAAATTACGAGTTATATAAGAAAACACATGGACTAGGTTTACATCCGAAGGAATAATGAATATATTCAAAACATGAATACACTTGGAAGCATCGTGACAGTCAAACATAAGTGTGTCTATTGAGATTACAACTTCAGTTCTTTTGATGAACTACCCCTGTGTTTAGTTTAATGTAGAATATGAAATGAGGGAAAGGAAGGATAGAACTTCTATGTAATCACAGTTCTTTGTGGTAAAAATGGAGAATGACATTGCTGATCAAAGAATGCAAAGAAACAAGCCCAAAAAGGCTACTGAATCTCAAGAAAATGCACTGGCATTGTCAGATGCTTGAAGAGTATAAAGCTGCCCAGCTTCCAAAGACAGGCAATCGGGAGAGACAATAGTGAAAATGTGACCTGGCAGCATATTTCATACTGAAAAGGCCACATGTAAAATGATCAATAACCATTTTTGTGGCATCTCTAAACTGAGGATTATCATGTGACTAAAGAATTAATCACTTGTTCATGTTCTCTTCATATCAAAAGAATCCATATGAAGTCATAGAATTTCATCAGACAAGACTAAGAGAAATCCACCACAGACCTATAACAGCATGGTGGTCAGACAAATTATGTATGGGCTGTAGTATGTAATAAGTATATTACAGCTAATATTTTCACAGTGGGAATGCCTTTAAAGTATCTGATGAATATGTTCTTATGTGAAGTTAATGTCTGGATCCCTTGAATGATCACCAAAGAGGAGAGAAACCACAGTGAAATGACTCAGTCTTGGAAGAAGAATAACACTGTTTCCAGGAAAACCTTAGACAAATAAAATCTAGTAGAACCTAAAACATATATGACTGAGGCTTAGTGTTACATGTTAAGGCTACAACTTACTGAACTTATGAAATTTTTTTACTACCTGATGTTTGCCTCAGGCATCCTGAGTATTAGTTTGGTATGTATGCTCCTCAGTGAATTTAGCCTTTTGGATTTAATTAATATAGAAATCCTTCACAAAAATGTCAATACACAATTCTAGGGGACGTTCCTATAGCACTTCTGCCTTTAGTAGACAGTGTTCTGACTCACTGAACCTCAAATGCATGTTTCCAGGCACCTGTAAAGTGTGTTCAAAACTGATTTCTATAATCTCTTCAAACCATTTTGATGCTGACCTTTTCCACTTTACACATATACTTCCAGTATTTCTCAGGGTGTTATGACTATAAAGGTGTGTACTTCAGAATGCTCAGTCTAGACAAGCAGACACCTCTGGGCAGTCATGCATGATAATGCCAATTTAGAGTAGCTTGTTCTGTTCATCCTCTGTTTGGAGATGCCGCATGGGGGAAGTTGAGTTGAGCACCATATATTTTTATATAAACTTTATATGAGGCCTAAAATTCTGATTGTTAGTTAGTTAGAATTCTACATGCAAACCAACATGCCAACGTATGAAAGTTAATGGAACAGAAAATGGAACTGCAAGATGTTAATGCAGAAAATGCCTATATTTAACATTCTGTTCTCATCTGCTCCAGTACCACAGGATTTTACCTCTAATTTTGAATTACAAATCTCAAATGTAAAATTGCGCAATATCAACTGAACTACAAAGGGACAACCCTTTAAAAGCCATTGTATTTTAATTCCTAGGTAATATTTAATAACACATTTGGTCAATTGTTTTGTTTACATTTGTCATACTGTGCAAGTAGTGAGCAAAGTCACAGACACAAAAGAAATATTTTAAATGTCAATGTGTTATACATCTTTTCAAAATTGAAACATTATGGTGTAAAAGCTAAGCTGAATGTGTGCTGGAAGGCATTAAGACCTATTTTTCTTAGTATTGCATGAGGACTTAATAAGGTAACATCCACCACCTCAAGTGTCTAAATCAATGTTGACTGATCAAAAATCCACTTAGAGCTATCACCAATAAATCCAGATACCAATGTTATCAGGCATATTCTGAAGTAAATGAAATATTATCTGAGCAAAATAAAGCTTTTTGGGCTTCCAACTAATGAGCTACATTACAGCACTGCAAAAAGGAAAGGAGAGAAAATTATAGATCTACCCCATGGAGGTAGTCCCTGGTGCAGACAGAGAATATGATAAAATCAATCATCAGTACAATGATTGTCTCATTTGGAAAGGTTCAGTAAAAACAGCAGACTGTCATTCATCCAAGACCTTTGTCACTGTAACTTGCATTTCTATACGTTTACATTGCAGGTGTTTGAATTTAAGCCTTGGTTTAATTGGTGACTTCTTACATATCCCAGCTTTAATGAGAAGTTTCAATGGGTAATTACTTAATTTCTCTAGTAAGGAACAGCATAAAAGGGTGAAAACTGACCAAAGGGGCATTCCAGGGCTGTTGGAGAGGGTATCTTCAGCTCTTAGATAGCACCATGGGGTGACAAACAATAAGAGCATACTTTAATCATAAAGGTGTGACCAGGTAATCAAAGAGGGTGATTGTTTCCCTTCACAGTGCAGTTGCAAAGCTCTGTCTTTCGAAGTGGTAAAGGGAGCTGGAGCACATGCTGTCATAAATTGAAAGAACTAATCCAGCCTTGAAACTAAACCTGCCGTGAAAGGATGTCAGACCACATGACTTTTGCAGTTCTCTTCCAGGCTGAATTTTACTGTGATTCTATGATTTCAAGAATCAAAATCAAATTTCAGAGCTTTGCAGGCTCTGCAGAAAAAAATAAATAGTACCTTGGAGAGAATATATGCAGCTGAACCCATTCAATAACTTGTCTATAGGGTGATTCTCCCTTTTTATAGGCAAGTATTACCAGTTTACGGAGACTACAAGTAGTGCATTTTGTGTTGTTCATGCCTATGCTATACTTCTTGTACAAATCAGTTAGGCATACCAAAGCAGACTCAGTTCTCCTATGATTCCCACCATTGACAAGTGCTCATATATTTCTCATCTGACTTTCCTTGTGGCCCTTATTTCCTTTGTGTCACTCATTTTCTTATCCAGCTTAGCCATGCTGGCAACTTTGACAGCCTGAGTGCACACAGTCCAAAGCTAACAAGTGAAGCTTATCAGAAGTTACCCTTTTTTTGTGCCTCTGACCACAGAACTTGAGCTTTGGTCCCTTTATCTTTTATGAAAACAAACTTTCAAATCCTTTGAAGTACAGCAGCCTCAAGAGTGCTGGTATCAGCCTTTCTCAATCACACATGGCTACAGCTATTTTCTTGCTGCTTCTTTGTGCATGGTGTGGGAAAGCACTGCTTGAATGAGACAAATAGAAGAATGCTACAATATCCCTTTACAGCAAAACCATAAAAAAGGAAGAGTCAGCTGAGACTCTTGCACTTGAAAAGATGTCCTTGAATGATTTAAGGATAGTCTGACATATTATGGATGCAGTACAATTCAAAGATGAATTGAAGTTAGGTACTTAATACAAGCTGTATCAGAACTGAGAACAGACTTTTGGCTCAAACCTCCTGCCTCATTTGGAGTATTCATGCTGTTTAAAATTGCATATAAAGCATAATATTTTCTTCTGTTTAGTGTTTCTTCTTTCAGAACATGTTGTTGGGCAATATCTGTGCTTCCAAGGTTAAGCAGGACTGCTCACTACTTTTCACAATGCTCACCATCTTAAAGAATTGGACAGTGCACTACCAGAAATATTCTTTATTTTGATGAAGGGAAAAAAATATATAATTATGTGTGCAGAAGGTGAATGATGTCTGCAAATATTTAGCACATGAAATAATCAAAGCAGAAGCATATTATGGGCATCTAAAGGAGGGTATATCACTAAAAAAAAACCCAGATGACACACAGTGATAAACGTACTGAGGAGAAAAAAAAATGAATAACAACACTGATTGGCAATCTGTGACATGCCAAGTGAACAGCGGGAGTGCAGGAAACAGTGTGCACTTTTCAGAAAAAATTTACTATGCAGAGGTAGACCTTCCAGTCAGGCAGGAATGGAAGCATAAATGTCAAGAGACTGATGCAGAGAGCACCACTTAGGGCTACTATCAAGTCTGGAAAATAATGATGAAAAGAAAGTAAAAAAGAGAAAATTTATACACAATCTCAGAGGCCTTAGGACAAAAAAAAAAAAAAAAACAAAACAAAAAACTGTTTAAACTATATTATCAAATACTTTCTTAATTTGGCATCATATTTATCTGTTAAATTGGTGATTTTGTACAATGAGCTATAGCAGAAATAATACTAAAAGATATGAAGAAATACTGTAAAATGAATTATATAGGAAGTCTGTAAATACTATTCATAACAAATGACTCATAACAGGATGAAATATAATGCAGTATTTTGTGAAATCATTTAAGAGAGACAAATTTTCATCAAGATTAAAACATATAGTCTCTTATTCCTGTTCTTGTTAAGAAAATACTTTATTCTTTTCATTTATTGCTCATTTTTAAATTCTTGCTTTCTTTGTTAATGTTCAGCTTTACACAGGCACCACATTAAAGCCAAAAAATGTTTACAATTCTTTATCTGATCACACATTTGGGTTTTAACTCTGTGCTAAATGCAATGGGTCAACATGCATAAGCCATTAATCTATGTTTCTAAACAGATATATGAAAGAAAAATTTCACTAATGAAATATGAGTATGCAAAAGAATAAAGAGTAAAATGAAAAATTAAGCCTTCTATTCTGCTTTGTGCAATGCTACAATAATCATGCCTCTGTGTAACTTTATTAGGTACTTATTAATGCATTTGACCAGGGTGTCATGAAGACATTTTAATGAATATGAGGGTCTACGTGAATCCAAATTTTTATTACAAACATTCAAAGCATATTCTAGAAGGATAGATGAAGAACATTTTTCTCTGCACTGTAAGTAACCAGATGGATCACTATAGAATTTTTCACTAGGGAGAAGTCTGCACAGACTTTTCAGAGTTAACAAATAAATGGACTAAAAGGTACTGTCCCTTGATTCCTGTCACAGAATGCTATGAGTACAACTCTTGTCTGATTTTAAGAGACAGCATAGAATGATTTTGTGTCCCTCTTCTTCTCAGGAAGTTTCTTTTCTCAGTACTGTTACACCCAATGGTAGTATAATTTAACCTCTAGATATCTTAGAAGAAATTTGAATGCCTCCAGTAAAATCTTGAAAACTGATTTTATCAGTTACAGCTCCTTGGAGTTACTGTTTTGTTTGTTTAGTTGGGTTTTTTTGTTCCCTGACAATGCATTTAAATATTAATAGCTTGTCTTTTAGTGAAAGCTATGTATAAATTATAAATAGAGCATTTTGGAAGCCTACTATTAGATTTTTATTTTAACCAAATATTAATATGAAACATCTATGAGTTTACATTTTATATCCTGAATTGAGTAGATATTCTACCATAGACAGTAACAATTGGTGATCTACATAGCTAGCTAAAGAGTCAAACAAATCATATACCAAAGTAAAATAATGAGACAACAGCAGAAATCACAATTTTTCTATTTTTAACATAACCATATGCCCGTTTATTGTCAATTCTTCAAAGTGGGAAAAAGCTGAGACACAGTATTTCTCATAAGAGATTTCCAGTTGAAACTTTAATATAGTCAAGTTCATCTTATGGGATATATAAGGGAAAATATTATAACAGAGAGGAAATACCATGTTCCCTATAGGCTTATTCATTGAAGACATTGATGTAGAAATTTCTGCAATTAATTTGACCATTTCTAAAATAAATTTAACCACTGTTTAATGTCCAGGTGGAAATCAATGATGAGTCGTGCTCCTCAAGACTCCATGTTAAGACCAGTACTCTTTAATGTCTTCATCAATGACATGGACAATGGGATTGAGTGCACCCTCAACAAGCTTGCAAATGACACCATGATTAGCCAGGTGTTAAGAATCAATTTTGAGAGATGCCTCTGCCTGAATTAAGGTGCAAATGAGAGCATATGCTAAAATCAATAGTCCAGATTTTATTTGACAATAAAATGTGCGATAGAGAGACACAAAGAAATAGAAATGAGAGGAGAGAGAGATAGACAGAATAAGCAGAAGATAGTAATCACCTGTGGATTCAGCAGTGTCCTGTTGATCCTTCTTCACCTTGGGCCTCTTGGTGGTGAAGGGCCCTGAGTTTACTCAAAACTTTTCACTATTTATACATTTTAGCAAACAAGGGAATCAATGTTCATTGGCTTCACAGTTTTCTTACTCTACTGATTAAATTATTCCCTTACTTATAATGTTAATCAGTCTGCATGTTCAGTCTTTCTCTTCAGTCAGTGGGTTTTTTTGAGTCAGTGGGTTGTGGGTCAGTGATTGCAATCTCCCCCTGCCAGAATTACCTTTTACCCAGTCCAATCTGATTTCGGCACTGTTGATGAGTTGGTTTTCCTTATGGCCCAGAAATTCTGCATTCTTTGTGTCCATTATCAGTGACACTTTCTTCTCCCCCAGCTTTGCTAACCTCCTCCTGCTTCTGAGATAACATCTGGGTAAGAGTACCCCTTTTAGCTTATCTCAAGTTCATGGTGACTTAGTTTACAGTCCAAGTCCCAGGAGTCATTTTCAAGGGGGAGCTTCAGTGGTTGCAAATGCCATATATCCCATAACTTGAGATGATCTTTGTTTGACTGTTGATATGTGTATATGAGCAGTTGCTTCTTTACACAGTTTGCTACAATGGGAATTTTTGTCTGGATGCATTACCCAGGATGTGCTAACCAGATCTCCTGTCCACCAGGCCTGGAGTTAGTGCCATCCTGTTGCTCCAGTCTGTGCTTATCTCAAAGTGGCTTTAACACTGTTTGAGACAGGGGTTGTTCAGCGTGGAGGAGAAAAGATTTCAGGAGCCTTTCAGTACTTTTCATGAGAAAGATGGGGACAGACTATTTAATAGGCCCTGTAGTGATAGGATAACAGGTAATGGTTTAAATCTAAAAGAAGATAGATTCACATGTTTTATTATGAGAAGAATGATAGAACAGTGGAACAGGTTTCCCAGGGAGGTGGTAGATGCTCCATCCCTGTAAATATTCAAGGTCAGGTTGGACAGGGCTCTGAGCAGCTGTATCTAGATGAAGCTGTCCCTGGTCATGGATAAAGGGTTTTGACAAGATGACCTTTAAAGGTCCTTTTCAACTTAAATTATTCTATGATTCTATTATTCAGGTTTCAAAAGGACTAGTCTGCTATAAATAGTTTTAAGGCAAACAGCATCCAGGGACAACCAATAATTCCAGAAGAATATAAATCTCCAGGTATGCAATCAATTCAAGGGAAACATTAACCTCTCTTCTTGCCCAGTGTAGAACAATTAAGTCATGTTAACATTGCAACTTCTACAGTATTTAAGGGGTGGCGTTAATTAGGCTTAAAAAGGGAAGCTATGATTTCCTCACTGAGCACAGTCTTTCCTGTATATTTTCAGGATAATTTTCCCTGTGGTGCTATTTGCATCTCCTTCTATTCTAGTTCTTTTCTTTATTCTCCTTGTCCTCATCTGTAAGTTCACTGAAGTAGTAGAGTATTTTGTACATCTCCAGTTCTATTCAATAAATAATAAAAGTCAGAAAATGGACTTTCTTTTACATCCATTTGCTGAAGTCCATAAATATTAAGCTTTATTATAGAAATTTGTGGACATTTTTAAGGTTAGAGAAAAAAGAAAAAGAGTATCTGCAGTCTGTCAGAGTAACTCATGTAATCAGAACTGAATACTGAATGAAGTCAGTGAAATCTGTACACTGCCTATTGTCATTACCTTTAATACACTTCTCTATTGCCTTATAGCTTCAGAAAGGAGGATAAATGGCTCAAATGATTGATAATGCAATGTAGAAACTTGCAGTGCTAGATGACTAGTTTGGACATCATGAAATGGCATATAAGATATCTCCTCAGTTGCCTTGACACAAAGTCAGAGGGCTTTTCTTTTTCTTTTTGTTCTTGTTTTTATTTTTCATTTGCCCATTGTTTATTAGTGTAATTACAGTTATAAAAGACTGAGAAAAAAATCCAGTATTAACTTTCAGTTAGTGCTGCCATTTCCTAACAATAAATCCACATGGACTCTAGTAGCCTACCCCCATATTCTTATATCCCAGAAAACTCCAGGCAGAACTGTTTTATATCTCTGCTGGCTTTATGACCAGAGGTCAAGCCTGAAAGCTGAACCTTAGGGATTTCAAAGAAATCTGCACTGGAGAATTTAACACCTTAATATTTAGGTCTCATTCATGAATTAGCATTTAAATGTGGGTCAATAGTTCACATCTGAGTCAAGCATGTGCACCATGGAGAACAGAGTTCACTGCCACCAGTCATGCTGTGTTACTTGCATCCTTCATTATCCATTTTAGGTAACAACACATACTACAACTCTTTTTGTTGCCTCAAGTGTCATAGATTCTAATAAAACTAGCTTTAGAATATTTATATTTGTTAATATCTTATGTATATGATTATCTGATCTTTAAGAAGCTTCTGAATAGATTAATCTCCCCCAAACCTAAGTGGTATGTCTGTTCTGAAAAAATAACAACCTTTCATGACCAGCTGGTCATTATAACTGGTCATTATAGGGATGCAACCTTGAGTCCTGGGTAAAATCAGATACAGGGATAGCAATGAAAAGAGATAAGCATTCAATATATGTAGAAAATATTTGTGTAGCAAATTTCCAGTGTGATGTAGAGTCAAAAATTAGGGAAGAAATAACAAAGTAGAGTAGGACAAAGCATTTTCCACAAAGGAGTCCCAGCCTCATACTTTTCTCATCAAGGTGAAGTACAAATTTTAAGGAATAATTAGAACTTACCCTAGAATAGCATGTATCAATTAATTTCTAATTCTGTGCCTATCTGTAAATCATCATATCATGGCTGGGCTTCGCGAACGAAGATTTGGGAAGAGCTCTACCCATGTTTGTTGCAAGCGTGCTGGTGGCTAAAAAGGCCGATGTGAGATAGGCAAGTCCAGTTGTAAAAGGCACAGCAGAAAGTCTGCATAGGCAGTATTGGCGAGGCACAGTTCTTTCTTCACTGTCTTTTCTCCTTGAGACTGATTCTGCATGTGTTCTCAAAGGAAGCAGCAACGTTATGGATGGTGTGTCTCCATGTCTCCCAATTGGTGGCCAGAGTGGACCACTGATGGTAGTCAATATGGCCATGGCTGAGGGGTTGTTTCAGGGAATCCTTGTATCTCCTCTTCAGGGCTCCTCTCTTGCAGCAGCTGGTGGCAAGTTCACCATAAAGCACAATGTTAGGGAGGTGGTGATCCTCCATCCTGGAGACATGCCCTGCCCAGTGCAGCTGCATTCTCAGCAGCATGGCCTCAATACTGGTGACCTCTGCCTATCTGTAAATAGGGTTGTTTTAATACTCATAAATGTACTCAAGAGTCTAGTTTACCAACATGTACCATGAACACTTTGTAGTTGTAAATTAATAAACTTGTGTTCTTCCAGTATGACCACTTTGTCATTTTCTATTAGGACCAAGTAGAAATCCCACAGCAGAAAATGGTCATCTCAAGAAAGGGATGGCTTATGATTTATATTAACACTCTGAAGAAATTAAAAGGCAATGGACATACCCTGACAAAGAGGCTTATTGAGAGCACTGTAAAGCCAAAAATGAGGACAATATCTCCTCCCAATAAACAATTGTTTCTTCCACTGTTTCACTCAAAGAGCAGGGTTTAAAAATCCTCTGAATTTTAGACTGCATTCTTATTGTTTCTAAAATCAAAGTATAAGGGACAAGATTTAGAGAGAAATACTCAATAGAAAGATTGTGATAAGCAGTAATGATCTCTGGTATTTAACAGAGTTTTAAGTATTTTTTGTTCTAAAAAAATTTGTTCAAAACAAGAGACAGAAACAATTTAGTGCAGGTCCCTTCTTACAGAGTCACTGTGTTGGTAAACCTGTTTTGTATTTAATTAAATGATTGCACATTACAGTTAAAAATTAAAAGTAATTGTAATTTGGTTAACATCAAATTAATAACCTGGGAGAATTCACCTTAGTTTCGACTATGGTATTGTTAAGAGAAAATTATTTTCAAAAAATGCTTGATTTACTGAGATAGAAAATGTGAAAATATCTCCTGTAATTAGATGATCAAGGACAGAGTAGCACTACATTGAACTGCAAGGCAAGTCAAGTGGTATATGCAATAACATCAGTCCAGTGACATAAACCCTCTGTTGCTAGGAGCTTTGATATCAGTCAGAAATATGCTGAGAAAATTGATTAGAGAAAAATCATTAGTGAAGACATAATGTCACTGATCTTCATTACCCATCATCCAAAAAAGGGCTCACATAATTTGATAAATTTTGTTATTAATATGGAAACATAGATTAATGTTTGCATAATAATGATATATTTCACCACTTGCTGTCAACAACCTTAAAAAATAGCTACAACCTGGAAATGTAGCAAATTATTTAAATCACTACCTAAATTAGGCTAATTTGCAAAGAAGAAAAAATATTCATGTTTTCCACACTAGTTTGTCTCTTTTCAATGTGAATGTCACATAAATATTTGCCATATTTGGATGTGCTTCTTGTTTGTTTCATTTGCTTATGTTGACACACTAGCAGTTATTTTATAATAACTCTGTCTCTGAGGTCTCTTTTGCTGTCTTAGAACAAGACTTTATAACTATTGAAAATAAGAAAGGGAATAAATTTTATCTCCCCTTGCTTCAGAAAACTCAACCCGGGCTCACAGAGCAGAGTAGAAAGTCACTACTGACAGTCAGTGGGTCTGCAGCACACTCAGACTGCTTCAGTGCAATAAACTAGATTGTGAGTGATAATTCAGTAGCCATGTGATCTGTACGAAAGCTCATCACAGCGATGGTCTCTGTACTGGAACAACAGCAAAGGTGCTAAAGGCATAATTTCCAAGGGGGAGCAGGAATAATTAGATCATAAGTGGCACCACAGTTTTCCCAAAACATGAAGCAAAGTATACTAGGAACTGTATACAGGGTTTTCTGGAGATTTGCTTTTCTTTTATGTACTTTATTCTACTTTTTGAACAAAACTGTCATTATTGTCTCTCAGAAACTTTAATCTGTGCTACCATTGCACAACATTGTTGGTATATATCCAAGCTATTCCATGTTCTGTCCAATAGAGTAATTTTACATAATCCTAGCGGGCAAAAAAAAAATAAAAAAAATAGAAGTTGTCTAGTTTCTTCTCTGGAAATCCAAACTCCTAGTCAAAACAAGGCAAATTGGAAAATTAGATTAGGTTGTTAAAGGACATTAGGCTGAGTTTTGAAAAACTCCAAGAATGGAAAGTCTGAAAATTCCTTGAGCAACCTGTTCCATGGCTTAACAACTCTGATTATGAAATTCTCCTTACATTCAGGAGGAAATTCAAACAGCTTGTGTTTGTTGCCCGTGGTACTTCCCCTGTGAACCTCTAATATGGACCTGTCACCACCTCCTCCAAGAACTCCCCTCCTTTGGCCATGGAACACTGCAATTAGATCTGTCAGGAAGTAACAAGTGGAAGCAGGATGCAAGGGCAACACTAGGAAAGGTAAAGGTAGTTGTGTCACAGGCAAGTTTGCAGTCCACAGTTCCCCAGCAAGGCAAGCAGAAAAAAATCTGCTGATGATAAACAGTTAGCAAGAATCCAGGTAGCCAAACAAGTCCCTGGTGATAAATAAGGCCTGAAGTCAAGCCAGGAAGTTGAGTTTGCAAGTCAAGATCAGAATAGATCTGGAAATAATTGTCCAGGCTTAAACACCATACAGTAATTGCCAGAAAAGTCCATTGTGATGATACAAATATGAGGACAAACCTAGAAGATCTGTGGATTACTATTAGTGACTGGATCAAGGATGTGTACAGCCAGCCTTAACAACTGTAAGGCTGCTGCAACATAGCTCAGATCAGGATCATACATGAAATCTCAGCTTAAAAACACCTTCCACACAAAGGAAGCATTTGATGAGACTTCTTAGCAGAGGTATTTCAGGCAGCCAATCTGCTGGTGCTTCTTCCAGACTTTTCTTGAAGACCTCCAAAAAGGTCAGCTGAGGCTTCTCAAACAGTGCTCGTTACAGAGGAGCTGGCTTCCAAGCACAGGCAGCCAAATGCTTCCCCTTCACTACTGTCAGTGAAAATTGATTTCTTGGGCTCCCTACTGATAACATCTATACAGCATTTCACACCACCACATGAATTTACCAACTGAGAGTTCCAGTCCTCTGTGTACTTGTACACTTTTTGTTTGTTATTCAGTGAAAACCTTATGAGAGAAAGTTTTGGAGTTTTTTTCCCCACGAGGATGTGATAAAAACATAATTTAAAAAGGAGCTGATCTTACACAAAACGCTATAACTTACTATGAGTTATTCTTCTAGTTGTATGTACACATATAGCTATTGCCTGCAAATGCACTCATGAGTTCATGATTTCCATGTGTGTTTCCTTATTTCTTCTTAGGAAATCAGTACTGTGAGACATGAGCCTAGCTCATATATTCTTATCTCAGTGTAACTGTTGAGTTTAATACTGCACTTAATGCATAAATATTTATGAAAACACAGTGAAGTGCATGCTTTCTCCACAAGGTGAAATTTGACATAATTGAGGAAACAAGCACTGATTATCTGAATGTTAATCCTTTCTTCTTCACATGACTGTAGGCTCCAGTGTCACATCTGCCCATCTTGTACCACTCAGGAGCTTATTTTCCTTCACAGGATAGTAAGATTTAATGTTGCTAAGCTAAATGTTAGACCAGTAGGAGTGTTTACCCTATCAGATAGGACTGG
Organism: Scytalopus superciliaris; assembly: GCA_013400415.1. Lineage (NCBI taxonomy): Eukaryota > Metazoa > Chordata > Aves > Passeriformes > Rhinocryptidae > Scytalopus > Scytalopus superciliaris. Next base: position 26,470 of record VXBX01005902.1, on the reverse strand, counting down.
CATTTCACAGAGATTTATACAGTTCTTGTAAACTAGATGTATTGCAACATACTGAAGAGGTAAAGAGTAGATTCCAAGTTAGACACAATTTTGTGCTTGCAGAGCCAAACTTTAAATGTCATTGTTTCCTGTAAGAAGGTAGATATACTCTTTCCAATTAAAGGACTTTAGGCAGGGAGTACATCTGAATGCTTTGGCTGCTGTGTCTTGTTTGTGGTTTTTTTTTTTAAAAAAACAACCAAACAAAACAAAACACCAGCATCCACTTGCAAGAATTTCCATTTTTTTGGAATTTTCCTTTAAAGAACAGAAAACTTGTCTATTAGTAAAGAATTTCTAGAGAAAACTCTGTGTCTAGCCTTCACAACGCTGCTGCAGTATTAGAAATAATGGGAAAAAACAAGCTTCTTAGGTAATCCACTGTATAAAATCATGCTACTAAAAAACCCAATAATTCTTTTATTTTGAGGGGTGTTGCTACCTATAACTGTATTCTCTAATTTAAATCTAGAAGAAAATGCAATTTAAGTAAAACCGAAGGTCCTTGTAATATGTGACTGATAATGAACTCAGGATACGCCTGGGTACTTTCCTTTATCCTGCTCTTAGACATCTTCTCAGGGACCTTTAGGTGCTATTTTAAATACATACACAAATAAATAAACAACTCATGTTAAGATATGTATTAAGAAATAGCATTCATTATCTTTTGATGTATTTTATAAATGTGTATAGAGTCATTGAAATGGACTAACTGATCACAACAGAAATCAGATATCAGAAACTATTATGAGACTTTTCTGTGGATGGAAAATGAGACAAAATGATGGCATAATCTAGTTTTCTCCTATAGTAGTGGATCTTCCTACTGATGTTTGATGATGACCACAAGGGTGAGCAGATGTCAGTGCAAAATGGAATGCATACATGTATGTGCTATTAAACTTACATAACAGGGGGGAAAAGAAGAGATCTGTGTTTAAAAGCATCAGGCAAATGGATTTTTAAGACACTTTCTTACAAGCATTAGGTATGTGGATTGCAGATTAAAAAATTATATACTTGTGCATGCATTTTACGTATACATAAATGTTTCTGCATCTCTTTATAGGTATATACATTTTTAAAGACTTATATACATGCAATAAATTTCTTAGTCAATGAGTAGCAAGTATGAATATAGACTTTTTTTTTTTCCCCAAGGAAGTATTGTTTACAATCACGAAGTCTTCACTGCATCCAAAAAACAAGCTTATACCTGGGATATAATGATATTTCAGTCATTATAACAGAGCTTTGTTGTGTGAATCACCAGATTATGAGAGATTAATTTTAAAATAATCATCAGCTCTACAATCTTTCTTTATGCTTTAAAAATAACTTGTGCCATTAGCTGATTACTTTCCATGTTATTTCTGCAGTACGCTGGCTGTCAGAATTACAGTGCATTGGCTGACAAAAGTTTGTTTCTCCCCAGTAACTTTTACCATACATCTGATCACATTCCACTACATTTAAACTCAAAGCTTTTCTGAGACATACAATTGCTAGTATGCCTAACCCACAGAAGGCTGTTAAGGCACATCCATATGCAATTATATGCTCCATGTGTAAGTAACTGTATCTAGTAATTGCTTAGGCAAAATTTAGGATTCTAAGTAAACACTGACTTGAAAACGGGATTTCTACAATTTCCTGCTTACTGTATTGTTTGGAAGCATGGGAAGATTTCAATCTTATCATTACTAAAAGGAATCTTTCCATTGATACATAATGGCTACTTCAGTAAGAAAAATACTGGATACCATTTCTGCCTCTTTCTCTCAATTCTTTATGTAAAGAAGTGAGTTGCTTAAGACAGGCTTCTGAGCTTCATTGATTGAGCCTCAAAATAGGAGTCTCTTCATAGTTCATTTCTGAATTATGGGTGTTGCACTGAGAGGAATTATTCTTTAAATTTTCTTGTAGGTAGTAAGTCCTCTTTCCTTTCATCATATATACATATTGTTGGTAGTGGACTGACATGGACATCTTCACTTTGGAAAGCAGATGCTCACACACATGCACAACGACACAAGTCAAAACAGAAATTCTAGTCCTTCAGGACTTAGCATTTTACATTTAAACAAGTTTGACAGGGTCTCCTGAAGAAACTAAAAAGGAAATGTAATAATAAGACATATATTATGTTTCCTTCTTTCATATTATAAAAAGTAAACTGATGAATATATGAATAATGAAATAAGTAAGATTTCTCTTTCCATAATGTCTCAAAAAGTAGTCAGTAGTATTTTACAGTTTTAAAATGTGCACGTACAAGAGAAGAAAACATTTCTATTTTGCTTTTAGATTTCAATAACTTCTCAAACAGATTTTTACTCGCTTTTCAGCCACACTAGTAGCCTCTGTATTACATGACACAATAAATTTGTTCAATTAATCATTAATTAATTAGAAAATATACATTAGAGTTGACAAGGATAAAAAAGTTCCATGAAAAACATTCCTTAATGAAACCATGTCCTTATAAGAAGCAATGTTCAATTTTCCACTTTTCTAGGCATTGTTTTAAATATTAAAAAATATTTTAAAAAATGGTTGATAATCTTTATACTTAAATATTTACTCAGGTACTGTATGACAAATTCAGCCACCTAA
>VXBX01005902.1:0-22385 GCA_013400415.1 Scytalopus superciliaris | reverse complement strand
ACTAACTTCTGGTTTAACCCTTCAAGGGAAAAAAAAATAGGCAGAAAGTAAGGAGAGCATGAAAGGAATTTTGAAGAAAGAATTGTATCTAGAAGCTGTAACAGAGAAAGGGAGGTACTGAAACAGATCTTTATATAGCAAAATAAGTGCTATTCAACAAATATAAAGCATCTGATATAAAGCATTGGAAATATTTGCAGAAAAAAAACTACTTATGAAAGACACTTAAACATAGAAAAATCAAAAAGACTGGATTTATTTAAACTTACTATTTTTAGGAAAACAAACAAACCTCCACAACAACAAAAAGAGCCCTCGCTGACATCTATGGTGAATGGATATTTACGAACCAAGTTATAATCTAATATTATGTTTCATAGATTGAAATAATAGCATTGAATTAGAATGAATCACATTTTAGCAAGATGGTTAGATGAGAAATAGCTAAAGGTATTAAGTGATCACAACTTTACAAAAGAAATTCCATGTTTAACAGTACAACTAACTGATTCATGGTGTCATAGCATGAGAAAAAAATTCAACAGATCAGTTCTGTGTGCAAGTAATACAGGGATCAAGTACTGACATGAAATTAAGGGCACTTGTCTAAGTGCAAGTGTATTCACTAATGAAAGTGTGATTTGTTTTGTTCAGGTATCAAATAAGAACAGTATCTATTTTCTTCCCTAGTCTCTAGAAAAGAGAATGAGAACAAAATCAGGCACAAAATAGCTTTGCTGCTGTACTTATAGTCTTAGTTTCAATATAGAATCATATTTAAATCCATAGACTGAAGGGCTTATGTTCTGCCATGGTTCTAATCAAGAACACAGTAATGCAAATTCTAAACGCTTTTATTAACACAGAGATTACTTTGCTCATGCACTGCTTCCGTCTATTGCTTTTTCTGAATCTGCATAGCTAAGGTACTGAGAGCACAAAGTATTCCTGAAAATTCTTCTTAGGAAAAAAACAACTTGTTCAATATGTTTTATCTGGTGCAAACTCCAAAGTATTATAAGGAGACTAAAAATACTTTATTTTTAAAAACACTTGATATGTATTTGTGTGGTATCATTTTGTCCAGATCCACCCAGAGAATCTATTTCCCCCTGAAGATGACAGACTGACTGTAAATCACTAAAAGAGAAAGCCTCCGACTTCATCTGCATGGTGACTTTGGTGATTCTCTGAAGAGGGGGAACGTTGTGCCGTGTCATTGCTCTCAGGCATGCTGATGTAGCTACTTTACTTGCTATTGCAAGTGAATTGAGTCCTTCCTCAGTCATAGAGTGAAGACATGCAGGGAACTCCTCTGAATGTTGAAATGAAAACAAACTGATTTTTCAAAGTATCCTCTGAAGCCCAAATGTATCTGTCTTCTACTCAAAAGTCTTTCTGTTGAGAAAGCTCTAAGGCATAGAAAGGAGGGCAAGGCCTTAAGTTACTACAGATGGACTGTACAATACAAAGGCTGTGCTTTCTTACACAAGTTCTCTCCATAGTGTTTTGGAGCAATATTACGTGACTGGGATTAGATTGAATTTTTTTTACCAGTCAGCTAGGACCTACAGGAAGATGAACAACAGCTATCTCTACCATTTTAATGTGGATCTGAGATACAGAAATCAATGAGATGTAGTAAAACAGTCTGCACTACTAAATCCAAGGTAACTGTCATTGGCTAAGAAGATCCTGTCTGTACATAGTGAATTGCCATCACCAACTGGGCAAGAAATACCCTCTCCCTTCGTTTTGGTTACACAGCTAAATAGTCTAATATTTCTTATGGTTCTCAGGTATTTGGCTATTCCTCGGCACCTGGGGCATAGTAAAAACCCAAGGGCATTTGTTTAATATTTCCTCTGAAAGGCTTTTTCTTTCATTTCGTTTATGACCTTGGCATGCTTATTTCTCCCTTTGCCACATACTTGATTGTTTTTGTAACCAAGGGATACAGAAAAAGATTTCCGTTGTGCTTGGTTTGGGTTTGGCACTTTTGTATTTTGTTTTGGGTTTTTTTGGTGTTTTTTTTNNNNGTGTGGTTGGTTGGTTGGTTGGTTTGGTTTTGAAGTTAATAAGTATCTTGAAAGGTCTAGCTGTACTAAAACAGATGTTTCTTTGAGACTTTCTGTTTCATATCAGCCTGAACTTCAGTACTCTAGATGACAGTCCTACACAAACATCCTTATTATTAATTGAAGTGTATAATGGAGCCTTTGTGCATTTTATTTTTAAATATGATGAAATTAGATATGCATTTGTTCTATGTACATAGGTATTCAGTAACTAAATCTTGGCAAAAGAAACTTGTAGCATTGATCAAAAATAGTGGTATGTTCCTAAAATTCTTTACTGTTTCACTTCACACAAATTTAGAATTCCATTTAAATTCTAATTTGATAATTTATATAAAACATTAAAATATCAAAATAATTTTGGTTTAAATGTTCAATATCTACAAGCACACAGCATGAGTGTTTCAGTGGAGCTTTGTTTACCTGTCTGATTTATCATGATGCTATGGATATTATTTTGCATTCCAGTACAGATAAGAGTGCCACGAGCAGAAATAGAATTATTTCTTCAACTCCAATTTTAGTGTTTTGACCCTGGCTGGATGCCAGGTGTCCACTAAAGGTACTCTATCACTCTCCATCTCAACTGGGCAGGGGAGAGGAAATATAACAAAAGACTCAGGGATTGAAATAAGGCCAGTGAGAGGCCACTCACCAATTACCATCATGAGCAAAAGCATGTGGAAATTAACTGAATTTATTACCAATCTAAATCAGAGTAGGGTAATGAGAAGTAAAACAAATCCTAAAAACACCTTCCTTCCAACCCTCCTTTCTTCCTGGACTTAGCATTATTCTCAATTCCCTACCTCCTCCCTCCTAGTGGCACAGGGAGACAGGGAAAGGAAGTTGTGGTCTGCTCTTTATATTGTTTCTGCTGTTGCTTCCTCCTTATGGAGAGGAGTCCTTCCCCTGCTGCAGCATGGGGTCCCTCCCACAGGAGTCTGTCCTACATAAACTTTTTCAACATGAGTCCACTCCCCATGGGCTACCATTCTTCAAGAACTCTTCCAGCATGAGNAACTTCAATTTTCTCTTGCTGCTTTTTGCCGTTTCAGGAGAGGGAGGGGGGAATCTTACTTGTGAGGTTCGGCCGTTGGCAGAGAGCCAACCCAAACTTTCACAAGCCCCTTCCATGGAGTGCAGTCCTTCAGGAGCAAGCTACTCCAGAGTGTGTCCCTCACACGGTCATAAGTTCTGCCATTAAACCTGCTCAAGTGTGGGCTCCTCTCTTCACAGTGCCACAGGTCCTGACAGGAGCCTGCTGCAGTGTGGTTACAGCCTGCTTTGGGGCATCCACCTGCTCCAGGGTGGGGCTCTGCTATGGCTTACATGTGGATTTCTGCTCCCCCGTGGACATCCATGGGCTGCAGGGGCACAGCTGCTTCACTATGGGCTGCACCATAGGCTGCAGTGGAATACCCTCCTCCTCCTCCTGCATCACTGACCTTGGTGTCCGCATAGTGGTTTTTCTCAGATATTCTCACTCCTTTCTGCTCTGGCCAAAACTACTTCTGTGCTTATTTTCCCCCTTCTCAAACACAGTATACAAGAGGCTCATCACTGTTGCTGATGGGCTTGACCTTGGCCAGCGATGGGTCTGTCTTTGAGAGGATTGGTATTGACTGTGTCATACATGGGGGAAGCTTCCAGTAGCTTCTCACAGAACCCGCACTTGCAAACCTACCTGCTACTCAAACCTTGCCATACAAACCAAATACATCAATAAATAAATAAGTAAAAACTGCAGTGAGAAATATTAAAAGTAAATTGCAGTAGACTTAACAGTTGTATTTGAAATTTACTTCTATGTGTTTGAACTATCAACTGGATAATAAATTGAAGTGAAATGTGACAATTTAAAATGAGCTGTGCATTGCTAAAACTAGAAAAAGAAAACATAATAAATGTCTTCTGTAGTATTCAGATTTGGAGTTGTGACTTCAAGGCTGTCTTCACTGGTATTACAATATCATCAAAAAGCTTAAAAATGAGACTGAGATCCTACAGTGACAAGTAACATAAAGAAATTAAGTTTTGTCATCATCACTTTCTTGTATCAGTACACATACATTAAAAAGAAAGAAGAAAAATATACTTTGGCCCCATTTTCCTAGAAAACTGTCATAAAGAAATACATTTTCTGCCCTTATGTGGGCAGAATCCTAGGCACCTCTTCCACTCCAACTGTAAACAAAAGCAATGGTTTTATTAAATTTATTTAATAAAATTTTTTTGTGGTAAAGTTTAGTCATGTTATTTTTGAAATATCTGATTAAGTGTGCCCACATTTAAAGATGCTGAAGGATGATATTAGAAATAATTTTGCAGAGTGACCTATGTCTACACAACTGTTGCTATTCACTTTTCCATATATTAAATTATTTTAATGATAGCATCAGAATTAGACATATGTTTATACTTATAGGATAGAAGTACAGTTTTATCTGCCAACTGCTCTACTTCCAAGAGTTTTATTTTAACCATCTTGTTTTGTTGACTCAATATAAAAAAATAAATTTCAAATTGAAAAGTGTATAGATACTTTTTAAGATGGCTATTCATATTGTATAAATTACTATCTGAATCTTTCTCTTTCCTTTCTGAATAACCAAAGAGTGTATGTTTTGAAGCTGTACTGAATGATGTCCAGTATTTGTAGAGCTTCAGAAACATTTAAACTCTTATTATGTGGAAATGCAAATAAGTATGATTACATTCTCAGAAAACTTATGGAAGCAGAATTTAAAGCACTAGTTAGAAAAATGCCAACCTTTTCTTTTTGAAAGAATTACAGAAGAAATTTGGAAGTAAGAATTATTGCCTGTATTGGGCATAGTTGGCAGGATTTTGGTATCAGGAAGGTCGTCTGGGTGGGGGGAGGTCAGGGGGTTACCATATGCTGGTGACAGTTGCACCTAACTGCAATGAACAGCACTGACCCATCTGGAATCATTGAGAAGAGGCCCTTATAAGAGGTCCCTCTTCATCTCTCTTGTAAGGCCTCCTCAAGTACTGATGCTTTCTTTTCTCCAGGTTGAACAGTCCAACTCATTCAGCCTGTCTTCACAGAACAGGTGCCCCATCCCTCTGATCACCTTTGTGTCCCTCCTCTAGACCCTCTCCAACAGAGACCATAGATCCGGTTCTTAACTTTGTCCAGGTGGCCCTGGATGGCATCCCTTCCTCCTGTTGTGTCAACTGCACTGCTCAGCTTTGTCATCTGCAAACCTGCTGAGGCTGCATTTGATCTCACTGTCTATGCCATTGATAAAGATATTAAAGAACACTGGTCCCAAAACGGACCCCTGAGGTACATCACTTATACCTGTCTTCCATGTGGACATAGAGCTGTTGACCACAAATCTGTGGCTGCATCCATCCAGCCAATTCCTTGTCCAGCAAGCAGTCTACCCTACAGACTCGTATTTCTGCAATTTAGAGAAGTGTCAAAGGCCTTACAGAGGTCTAGGTAGGTGGCATTGATCAGTCTTCCCTTGTTGAACATTGCCATCACTCCGCCACAGAGTGCCACAAGATTGGTCAGGCACTATTTGCCCTTAATAAAGCTGTGCTGGATGTCTTGGATCACCTCCTTGTCCTAACTCCATGTACCTTAACTTTGCTGGGATTTGTTTCAATGAGCAACTTCAATCATGAAGCAAGTCATTAAACGCTGGGCAAGCAACACAGAACACAGGGGGAAAAAAAAAAAGTTGCACATAGTTTTACATTCTCTGTTTAACTGACTTAGATTTATTAGGTTAATATACTAAGCAGGGAACTCCACCATATTAGCTAAAAGTGGCTGGAGGGAAAATAAATAAACATTTTCAAAACAAATGTACCATAGTTATAGTAATTTTGGCAGGCTTAAATTTAAAATACAGAAATAGTGAAACTATTTGCTTGTTGACTAAAAAAAGTCACTAAATTGTTTTCTAAAGAAAATGGCAGATCTCAGAAACATGAAGTAGAGAAGTGTAGTATAAAGTGGTCTTTTTTGACTGCAACTTGAGCACTGTGAATCACAAGGTATAGCACTACTTCATGCAAATGTAGATTAAATCTAGACAGCTCTGCTTCCCCCAGGTCTTACAAAAATGTTGAATATTTTCATAAGAAAGAAGGTAAATCTCCAAAGAGGTGTCTGAAGCAGAATTGTGGTGATGGTACTGAAACAGTGGTGGCTCAGCTAAGAAACATATAGCAGTAGCGCAGTTCACCTTATTAAGTAATGTGACAAGCAGAAAAGATAATAGCTACAGTAACACTGCAAATTTCTTTACTATCCTAAAGAAAATTATGACTGTTGTTCCTGACCTTGGTAACTCTTTTGGTGGTGGAGTTGTTCCTCTGGAAAGACAGAAGAATGCGTGTATCTATCAGAAATCAAAATCCATTCTGTTCTCACTGTGTAAATCCCTCCAGTGTAGGGCTGTGAGAAAATTGCAGTATCTATGTTCGCATCTTAAATGTGGGTAAGTAGAAAGGAATTAAATGACTAGAACTGTCAATAGCACTTTTCACAGATAATGCTCATGAAAAAAGCCCAAAACTTTAAGGAAAGGTACTCTTTTGTTATATTTTTAAACTAATTTGCATATTAAATTTCCATTAATTATTGTGCTTGATACATACAGGATGATGAAGCCCCTCTTTGAAGCCCATATATCGTTAATGCTAATATATGTTATGTAATCTATTATTTTTAAATCTAGTAAGTAGTTATTTCTTACCGCAATAATTGATTTCTACAGTCTTAAAGCTCCAAATACAGTAGTCACACTGAAAGAAAACCACAGTTCTTTCTGTGATTGAAGAAGAAATTAAACTGCTTTGTTCCAAGGACAGTAAAATGTACTTTTTTCTATTTTTAACACAAATAAACATCAGATCCATCATATGATTTCTGTGTTTCCAGTCTGTATTTTGCATCCCATGTCAGATTAATTTGGTAAACTGCAGGGTAAGAGACTCTTCACTATTGCTGTCAGATTGAGTGACTTGTCTGGAGGATTTATGCTTTTAGCCAATGTACCTAACGAGAATGCAAAAGTACTAGTATTGACTTTCCTCCAGAAGCAATCACAATTGCCTGCATTTATCTTCCAATTTAATTATCTTCACTAGACTGATACAAAATGATCAGAGTATATCAGTATGTAGCAATTAGTAACAACACTGCCATTTTAAAGACTGATTTAAAATGCCAAAATCTATGAGTCTTATCCACTTGGCACAGCACTTCACTTCCTAAAGTAGACCCACTATACCATGAAAAGCTGCTGATTTTTCAGCACAGTTGAAAAATCAAGTCACTTGCAGGCTCTTGATTTAAGAATTTCTATTTGTAAATGTAGTTCATATCTCATGAACCAAAATCCTTCAGCTGAGATTCTACAAACATGTGAATGTTCTAAAAAACACAGAAAAGTGAAATATCATGGGAATAAACATAATTATTTTGCCTTTCTGAGCATTTTACTTCTCAAAATGTTCTAATTCTATTACTTAATGTTTGACTATTTGTTTTGGAATTGCAGTGCAAGTTCCAAAATTTGAATTTAGGCCTATTTTTCTAAGTTGTGGCCTTTGTCTTTTCTCCTTTTCCTTAAATATGATGAACACTCAGTTTTGTGAAAAACCCTCTAAATTTTTTTACAGTGAAAAAGCATCCAGTATTTGTCAGAAGAATTATCACAATTCAAAATGGACAAAAGTGAATTGACAAAGGGAAAAACAATCTTCAAAACAACCTTACAGAGAAAAAATTTCTCAGTTGACATTTTTATATTCCAAGTAGAGTAAAGGAGACATAACAAGGTAAAACAGTTCAACTGGAGCAAAGAAAGAAGTTTATATTCACTTTTCAAAAAGTCAAATACTCATTTAAAAGGAGAAAAGTTGAATATTGATTTAAAGATTATGTGGAATTATTTTAACATATCTGGTGTTCCTTTAAGTCATGTTATCTGCAGAAGGTTTTTCATTCTTTTCACTGAAACAAGCAGTGTTCCAGGCTGTTTGAGAGTCTGAAAACAATGGATGTGGGCTACAATGTGTAAGTTAGTCATCAGACATTCTCTTGCATATTTAACCTACAGATTTATAGATGCAGATTGAAGTTCCTTGTATTTCAAGACTAGTAGCATTTAATCCTCCCTCCTTTATTTGTCAGCTGATGTCAAGAGGAATCCATGCCAGCAGTTCCCAATCAGAGGTAAATCCACCCCCAGCTGCAGCTTCTGCCATCACTGATGTGGTTTCATTTTGGTGTGGAATCAATTTGGTAGTCCTGCTGCTATTCTGGCAGGGCCTACCTGCTGGGTCTGCACACTGCAATGAAACTAAGCAATGATGAATTTATAATTTGTGTAAATGAGGCTACAGAGAAATGTGTTATATCTTTTGTTTTCTTCTTTTTTTTTTCCTGCCTACATTAAGGCTGCTGAGTTCTATTCATCTAACTGTGCTAGCTCTGCATTTGGCATTTTGATTTTTTACAGCTGCTTAATCCCGCTTTAGGTAGCAAAATCTTCTCATTGTGTTTTTCTGTTTATGGTCTGTCAGTTGTCTGCTCCCACTGCAAGTGATTGGAGTTTTGCCATTGACTAAAACAGAAGTTGGTTTGTGCCCAGAAGGACGTTAATTCTTTCAGAAAATATTTTTAAGTCTAGTTCATCAGAAACTGTCAGTCAACTTCCTGTTTTGGTATTAAGCCTAAATTAACTTTTAATTAATAATAAATATCTGATGTTTATCTGCTTAATTTTATTTTAAGCTATAATATTTTTGTTTATTAATATCTAAAATATTTCTCAAAAAATGCAAACTGTTCTGGTGAAGTAAGCTCTTTAGTCAGTAAAATTTCATCTTTTTCTAGTTTTTTTTCCACTGATGGAAATCGTTCCATACTCATACTAAGGGATGTTGATATCTCAGCAAGTAAATACATCTCATCGTACCTTGACCTATTTGCAAAATTGAAAAGTCTGAATAAAATTTGACTAAATGTTTGTAGGAACTGACTTTCTCAGGTGCTATATGTATATTTTTATGGTGACAGCTATAATTATTCCTGAGATACAACCATCAGAAAATTACCATTTTGCACTGTGTATGAGAATAAGCCTTTCTGCATTGCAAGTTGTATCATTGTATGCTAAGCATAATGCCAGTTTTACCTGAACCTATATTTGCTTTCAAATAGGGTTAAGAATACCCATTAACTGTGTCCTCATAAATTATTCCTACTTATTATTGCAGAAATATAATGTGGCACAGAAAACGGAGAAGTCATACAGCACGAATACACAGATTGAGTAGTTAAAATACAGAGAGAACATGTTCAGGATTCTAAATACATATTTATAATATATTCTTCACTGACTTGCTCTGATTTCAGCATGACTGCTCTGAATATAAGACAAAGCAGAATTTAGCTGTTGAGTTTAACCATCAGTCGCTCAACAGCAGTGGTCAGAAAGCCTAATTAGAGTTTCACAGAGAAGGTGAGAGGGGTGCAACATGGTGAAAGAGCAGCACTCTTTGAATTCCACCTTAAAGCTTGTTTTTTGCATTCCATAACTGTTATACACTAGCTTGAAACATGGTTCTGAAATCTTCTTCATACACTATATGTGTATAGTCTTTTACTGTAATTCTCTACCAGAGATCATTGTTTTAGGCATTTTTAAGGTTTATGCTTGCAGTTTTGATTCTCTTGGTTAGTCTGAATATGTTGAAGTACTGAAGGCTATTAAGCACATACACATATAGAGTTCTTGTGTGTGTCTATTGATATCATTTGCAAAAGAAACCACTGTTAAAGCCAAACCTTTGCTCTATACTAAAGAAAAAAAAAATCAAATAAAATCTGAATTAGCAAAACTGATACTAAAGATCCATGTCTCTTTTCTTTTAGCTAGCATGTGATTCATTCCATCCTTGCCCTTTCTTACATCTCCCTATTCTACAGTTTTTACTGTCCTTTTCAGAAACTTCCCATCCAGCTACTGTATTTACTAGGCTAATTAAATGCTACAAGAATGGCAACTGGTAGCAATACAATGGTGCTGTGGACTTTCTAGAAAAGGATGAGTGCAATAACAATCAAATCATCAGCACTCTGATGAACTGAAAGTCTCCAAGAAGAACCTGCACAGCTGTAACATAGCCCTGTCTTATACAGCTTTCCACAGTAGCTGCTCCGACTGTTACCCTTTGCAAAGGCAGTGACTGACTGTGTGGATTTTTTTCTTCAAAAGTACTGTGAATCTCATAGCAATCAATCATGTTAGAGCTTAGATGATGCTGACCAAGCACAGATGGCCTTGTGAGTCAGCACTAGATTTATAAATACATACCAGCTCTTTGAATCTTGGACAAAGCTTACCCCTAAAAAACTTGCTGCTTACTTTGTTTCTTAAAACCTTTACGATTCTACATTACAATGCTTAAATTAATCTTCTTTATTTGTTGCAGGAAGAAGCCTATCTGAAAGCCTTGATCAAACAAAGAAGATCTGGACTGTATTTGCCAGTATCTGATTAGATTGCTGCTGTAACCTACAAAGAAACATGGATAAGGTTTGCTGTGCAATTGTTTACATTCTTCACAATCAATTGAGAAAGAAGCCAAGGGAAAATAGTCACAGAGGTAACAATAACAATTTGCCATTATATAATGGGAAAGTGAGAGAGACCAGATTGATGTTACATAACTTACAATTAAATTGGCTTATGCCCACAATATAATTAAAACAAACAAACAGAAGAAACAAACAAGCAAACAAGACCCTAAAACAAAATAAAGTAGAGGCACTTGATTGACATGAATATGAAATTTATGAGTACAGTATCATGATGAGACTCACAAAGATTAACAGAAGTAAACACAAAATTCTGCACCTACAGAGGAATAACCTGATGCACCTGCACATGATGGGGCTAACCAGTTGGGAAGGTCAGAAAAGGCCCTGGTGGTCTCGGTAGGCAACATGTTGAACATGAGTAAGCAATGTACTTTTATGATAAAGAAAGCCAACAGCATCCTGGGGTCTCTCAGCAACAATTTAGACAACAAGTGCAGGGGAGTGATTCTTCTTCTCACTGCTGGTGAGAGACTCCATTAGAGTTCTGTGTCTGGTTCTGGCCTCCCTAGTGGAAAAACATGAGTGCACTGGAACAAGGCTGACCAAAATCATGATGATCATTAAAGGACTAGAACACCTTTCACAGCAAAAGAAACAGAAGTATTGAGACTTCTTAGTCCAAAGGAGAAGGCTCAGGGAGAATCTCATGACTGTAGGAAAATATCTGTTTATGGGAAGCCAAAACCTGAAGTCAGACTCCTCTCAGTAGAGATCACTGAGAAAAAGGGGCGATGGGGACAAATACATAAATTTCCATTTAGACATAATTATTTTTTTTTTACTCTGAGATATTTGAGCCCTAGAACATATTGCCCAGGCAAGCTTTGGCGTGTTTACTCTTGGAGATAGTCAAAACCTGACTTAACACAACCCTGAGCAATCTGTTATAGTTGAGCCTGATCTGAGTAGTGGGGCTGCACTTGGTGATCTTCATAGGTTTCTTCCAGCTTCAAAGATTTTGTGATTCTATGACCAGAAGTAAAAATAGATTTTTATCTCAAAGAGGAACTGCTATCCACTCACTTTGCCCATCCTGCTTAGTAAATAACTTTTAGGTTACACATCACAGTGTGCTGTGGCCTGAGTCTTGCAGCTGCCCTGCACCAAGTCCTCAATGACAGTATTCCATAAATATTTCCAGAAATGGTCTTTTAGCAGAAGTGTTTCTTTTTTATATATTACGATGTTTTTCTTAAACTGCTTCCTTAAGAATTCTCTTAGTTTTGAAGTCATGCCTGGAGAAATGTGAAATTTAATAATTCTTATTGGTAAATTGCATGGCAGAATGTGTTGCTTATGAGATTCAATTACTCATAAATAAAATAAGCCTCTTATTCCTACCCAATTTATACCTCTGTCTAGTACAGGAGTTTACAAATTTGTTTTGCTTTCAGACTTAGTATCAGTGTGCCTGCAAACCACAAAAATATGAAGGTTGAATTTAGGTGTACTGGCAGCTCTTGCGTATTCTGCTTTGTGAACAAAATACATAGGAAGAATTTCCCTCTAACATCTGCTATCTGCACTAGTTTTGCAAAAGTATTAACAATAGCATAATAAGCGCATAAGAATGCACAAAGTTTTTATGCAGATTGAGTGAATTTATAAAATCTCAGGGTTTTGTTTTACAAAAAAAAAGTCAATCATATAATGTTTCGTTTCAGCATCAGCATTGCAACTCAAGTTACAAACATATACAGCAAATATTCTCTCTTGCAAATGTTGGTAAGCCTTTTTATCTGTACCTTACTAAATGACCCGTGCGTCTAAATCTTGTATACAAACCCTCAAATGAGAGATTACATAACTACTTCACATTGTTATTGACAGATTATCCGTACAACTCAGATAACATTTCTCAAAAGGAGAAAAGAAGTTAAATATGCTAAAAATAGGAGATCCAGAAACAAAATGACACAAAGACAAAAAGGAAGACTAAAATCAATGTATCAAACTCCTTTCAGACTTAGTCTACATATTATATTAATTTCTGTGGTTACCTTATTATTCTCATCACAATTATCATACAGACTTTTCTTCTGCTCCCACTGACAAGCCAAACATTGATATTGTTAATAAGGTATTTTTAATAATGGGAACAGGTTTTTCTACTTTGTTTATTGTCTGAATGCATCATAAAAAATATTGTTTTCATTATGCTCCCTTTAAAAATCTGTCTACTCTAGTTGATCTTAGCAAACCTCAGATGTGGGCATAAGGCCCTAGATATTTGTAATAATTATAATCTAATTTAATAATTATTTCTCAGTGAATTCACAGAAACTCAGCCTGAAAATTCTTCTAAACTTCATTATGAATCCAGTTGTGGTCATTTATTCCTTTTAGGATGTGTTACTTCTATTTTATTTGAATTAGTCACACATACTTTGACATTTTAAAAATCAGTCTTAACTATAAAACACAGAGACCAGTCCTGTTTTGAGAAGCCATGTCTAAGTTGATGGTGATGTCTTTACTAGTCCTTAAATCTCTACTGCTTTCTTTTGTCTTAAATAGAATTAGTTTACTATGATGCTTCTAATTGGAGTATCACAAACATGGTATTTGTTCTTAGACAACTGCAAGAGAAGTGTAGGGAACAGAACAAAGGTCTCTATGTGGCTTTTGTTGACCTCACCAAAGCTTTTGATACTGTGAGCAGAAAAGGCCTCTGGCAGATTTTGGAACGATTAGGATGTCCTCCCAAGTTCCTCAAAATGATCATCCTGCTGCATGAGGATCAGCATGGCCAAGTCAGATATGGCAATGCACTCTCTGAGCCCTTTCCCATAACCAATAGTGTGAAACAAGGTTGTGTTCTCGCACCAACCGTATTCACAATTTTCTTCAGTATGATGATCCAAAGGGCCATGGCAGACCTCAATGAAGACAACGGCATCTACATCCAATATCCTACCAATGGAAGCAAATTCAACCTAAGGCGACTGAAGGCCCACACTAAGACCCTCAATCACCTTGTCCACGAGCTACGNACCTGCGACTCCTCGAGTGCTTCCATCAGCGCTGCCTCCGTACAATCCTAAACATCCACTGGACAGACTACGTGACTGATGTGTCTGTTCTTGAGCAGGCAGAGTTCACCAGCATTGAGGCCATGCTGCTGACAACACAGCTGCGCTGGGCAGGGCACGTCTCCAGGATGGAGGATCACCGCCTCCCTAAGATTGTGCTCTATGGTAAAGTCGCCACCGGCTGCCGCAAGAGAGGAGCCCTAAAGAGGAGATACAAGGACTTCCTCAAACAACACCTCAGCCTTGGCCATATTGACCACCATCAATGGTCGACTCTGGCCTCCAGTCAGGAGGCATGGAGACACACCATCTATAACGCTGCTGCTTCCTTTGAGAGCACACACAGGATCAGTCTGGAAAAAAAAAGACAGTGCAAGAAAAACTGTGCCTCGCCAACACCACCTGAGGAGACTTTACACTGTGCCTTTTGCGACCGCACTTGCCTATCTCGCATTGGCCTTTTTAGCCACCAGCGTGCTTGTAGCAAGTGTGGGTAGAGCTCTTCCCAAATCTTCGTTCACGAAGCCTAGCCATAATGATGATGATGATGTTTATTTTCCATTATTTTTTTTAAATGAAAGAAAAGCTTTCAAGAAGACTGAGCCAAACTTATTGTTATTACACTTATAGCAAATTTTTTGACATTGGACTATTCTCAAACAAAATAAAGTAAAATAGATAATAAAAACTTATATTTATTTTTAAACCTGTGACTGCATTTACGAGACCTTATACATCTGCTTTGAGATGCAGTAGAGTTTTCCTTAGAAAGCTCTATTTTGTTTCAGAGTTGTGTTAAAGGAAAAAACAAAAATAAGTTTACTTTTGAAACTACTATGGAAAATTTTATTTTATAAGTGAAGGATTGCCATGCAAAATACTTTGTACAAAACCTAAATGCATACAATTAAAAATTTGTTTCCAATTTTAAGAAAGATGGAATTTACCAGATTTACCCTCACCTTTATCCACTGACTTGCATTTTTCTCTTCCTTTTTAAAGTATTATTTTCATAATAGCATGTTTTCTTCTCTCTGCACAGGAAATTAAATGATATTCCCTTCATTACTGGACTCTATTGGATACTGACCATCTTCACCATTTCTTGCTATGAACAGAAGGTGTCAGGACATCATTTCCTGCTCTAGTTTAAAGAACATGGGCCAGCAAAAAAATATTCACACTATCTTACACTAAAGAAAAGAAAACCAAAAAACCAACCAACCAAACAAAAAAAAAACAAAACCAACCAAATGAACAAAAAAGAAATCATCTTAAAAGAATAAGGTAGGAAGAAAATGGGTTATTCAGAAGGATTTTGAATCTAAAAGTATGTTCACATTCTCAGCATATATAGACATATATAGACATCAGGAATATGATGAGAGACTAATTGAACTTTCGGGTTTTTTTTGTGGGCTGGTAACAGTATCTGCTTTAAAATATCCTCCATAATGAAATAGCAACATTTAACAAGTACTCTAAGAAGTCCTTTGCAGAGTCAACAGTTACATCAATGTTTTGGGAATACGTTCTTACTGAATTTATGACAGATATATATATATATATTCTGTTGCCTGGAATTCCTAGGAAGAAAACTTCCACGACAGGGCAAGGCAGAGAAAAATCCTTTACTAAGAGTTTAGCTATAGCAATCCATAACACACACGAGCCGAGATACAGAATTCTACAGATTTATGACCCTACTTAATTTCCCTATCTAGAAAATACATCCAATGTCTAATTAGCCCTCCCCCCTGCTATCTCAAACCACCCCCTGGAAACACCCCCTTAGAATTGAGTCGGTGGTCCTGAGACCACTCTTTCCTCTCCATACCCTTGTCTTCATCACATTACGTCTTCTATTTGGAGTTCTTCCAGTACCCTCTAACCCCATCCTTATACTACGACTAAATNCTAGTACATCTCTCTCAAAAAAAAAATCCAACTCAGACCAAACGAAATCAAACCAAACAAAACCAGCATATTAACAAAGCTAGAAAAAATTCTTCCCAACACACCATATTCCAAATATCCCTTGAAATTTTTGTCTTAGAGAGTGCTTTTGGATCTAGATCAAAACTGTGCACAAGAATGCTCTAACACCTAAACAGTATAAAACTAATCTTGCGGTCTGGATCTCTTTAGTTTTTAAGGATCTATATAGTGTCGTAGGTCTGGGTTCCAAGTAGAGGCAGTAGATTACTAGACAGCAGTCATGGAATTCAGGTTAGCCAACACTGAAAAAGAAAGATAAAAACAAAAAATCCACCAAAACCAAACCCCCCATTTTAAAAGAATCTGCATGCAAAAACAGACCCGATGCTATTTACTGGCAGAGTTGTGTTGCAGTTTTCCTGAGATTTTGCAGCGTTTACACTTCTGACTAATAAAAACAGGGTTCTTTAGATGTAACTATAAGGCATTCTTATTAAGGAGATCTCTTATTTGACCATTACCTAACCCTTGGTTCTCCTTTTAATGAGGTCGAGTACTTTCAAAATACAGACAATAAAGGTTGTCTCTGCTACCTGTTTCATTCTTTAAAAAAAATTAAATAAAATCCCAAAACTTTGTTTCTAAGAACAGATCAAGAATTTGAAGCTAAGAAACCTCTAATGTTTTGGGGTTTAGTTAGGTTTTTGATCTCTATTTTCTGTTAAGTGCAACTCACAATTTTTTCCATTCTAAAATGTCCTTGTTTCATGATGGAAAGCATTCTTATGCTGCAGTAATGAACAGAGACAATATTGTTAACGTGCTCAACAAAAGAAAACCCTTCTCAGTACTTAAAAATCAGGTATTCCTAGGACAATGAACCTGTTCAAAAATAATAATTAATATTTGCATTGAGTTTCTCCATATCAGATTGTGTTTTTTGCTATTTCTACACCTTTTGTTAATTTTACTTAGATTTAAAAAAAAAAAAAAAGGAATAACCACAGCCTTCATTTCCTTGGTTTATATACACAATCTGGTGAGATATATGAATATGTCAGCAGACAACAAGAAGCATTCATAAAAATAATTTTCTTAGTGAAAAACTCACATGTATGAGGAAGATTTTATTTTCACAATTTAAAAAATAAGAATTTTGTTTTAATATTGTTAGAGTATCACTTGGAATACAAGTGAAAACAATAGCAAAATAACCATCTAAAAGAAAGACATGCCAGCTTCTTGAAAAAGAGATTTTTTTTTTTTTTAATGGAGATAATTTGTATAACTGAAAAGTCAGCGAAGCAAAAGAATCTCTTCAGAAGCAGCTTGATGTAACTTTTCTGTCTTCTGGACAGCAGTAATGTGAATGAGCACTGAATACATATATAACCAGAATCCTGTCATAATCTGTGAACTGAGGTATAATGAGCACAGGAAAAAATCAAAATACATTGAAAAAATATATAGAAAAGATGCAAATTTATTTATTCTGATAAAGTACAAGATTAAAGTAGCTCTATTTTGAGCAATTTCCTTACAGTTTTTCTTATATTTTATATATAGCAAATCAAATGTAAAAAGTTCCTCTTAAGAGAATATATGCAGAATCATATTAATCAAAAGACTCATATTTTACTCTAGCACCCCTGCATATGGCCTCTGAAAGCTCGAAATTATCTTCCTGTTGACTCGTCTCAAAGGGCTCTATCAAAAGCCTGGAACTTTGCCGTTAGTCCAAAATAAAGCAGTATAAAGCCAGAAACCTATAGCTCCAGTGGGAGATTAAATGCTTTTTTTTTTTTTTGAGGTTGGCAAACTTTGCCATAGGTACACTCCACAGCCTGTTATACCTCTGTGTTGTTTCTGCATATTTGATAAGAGATGGAGTATTATTTGTTGTTTTATAGCAACTCTGATAAGCAATTTCCTATCTACTTTCCTATTCAGACCTTCAAACCACCTCATATCTTTCTATTGGATTGAAGCAAAGCAAAAAATGTTTTCAGAAATGGAAATATCCCACGTTTGCCCTCTGGAAATGGAGAACGTGGTACACAGTCTCCTGAGGGAAAGAGTCTCATTTAGTTAATGTCATTTTTAGTGAATCAGAAACAATTTAGAAAACAAACATGAACTGTTTAAAACGTTATCACTCCTAACTTGAGACAAAACAGTTTTCAGAGCTTTACTGAGTTTGGATTTGAAGCAATTTCCCCCTTCCTTTGTTTTTGCCGAAATGTCAGTTTATGTGTTCTTCATTGAGGAAAACTGAGATTTCATAAATTTTGAGGTGTGACAGATATCAAGAAGAAACTGCATATTGAACCATCATTTCAACAATTCCACAGTTGTACCCACAGATTAATGGAGTTAATATTGCTTCTCTATTTAGACATAAAAATTCTTCAGTAAATCTTATTAAAGTAGTTGGGTATAAGACAACTTGAAAGAAGTGATTAGGGGCAGAGAAGAAAAGCTAATCCATTGAGGAGGAAAAATTTAAAAATGCAAAAGGTACAGAAACATGATAATAATCCAGAATTTTGTAGGGTTTATCTGACTATTTCTGAAGTTTGCTTGTCACTAATTTTCCTGGAAAAACACTTGTCAAAAAGTATATTTTTTCATCCAGAGAGCAATGTCAATCCAAACCAGCAGTGCACAAGTGTCGCTAAGCAGTGAACCAGATGAAAGAGGCTATATGAAATCACATTCCTTCCCCAAACACAAAGCATTCTTCCTTTCATCTAACTGGTCTTGGAATATTTTCATTCCTACCTTATTTGATGATATTTCTTTTATTTTGTTTTTCACTCCAGCTGTGTAAATCCCTGCAGTACAGATTTATGGCTTAGACTTCAAAGTTTTGCTGGAAATTTATTCATCTTTCCTCTCTCCCTTCTAAAAACAGTTCTCTTTTCTGTATAGGTGGTAGTTTGAGGGAAGTAGGCAAATTAAGAGAATATATTATCTGGAAACTTCTGCATTATACTTGTCTGCAAGTGATGACAGGTTTCTGCAGATTATTAAAGATTGGCACAACTGTTGTGGATGCCTAGAGTACCATTGTCAAGTGACAGTAGGAGGTTGACACTGGGACCAGAAGAAAAGCAGCTCAAATATTATCAGTCACTATGATTTTTAAAAAGAGGTGAGGAGGAAAAAAGTGGGTGCCCTGAATTCATAAGAATTGTCAGACAAGCAGAGATTTCGAGAAGATGATACATAAACAGAGCCCTGAGACAAATGGTGTTCTAGTTCAAAGCTGAGCCTGCAGTGTTTTCCTGCCTTAAAAGCTTAGCCTTTATATTGCCAAATAAGTTAAAACCAACATGAGTTTCTTTCATATGGATAGAAAAACATATCAGTGTCACAACTGTCAGTGGCAATTTCAAAAAGTTTACCTTCCAGTCCCCTACTCCTGACTTTTTCATAGATTAAGAATTTACCTACTGGTGATTTAAGCTTGACTGCACTCTCTCTGTCACTGACTATTATCCTCTACTGTCCAAGGAATTTTTTGACAGAATTCAAAATACCAGTTTCAGTTTATATATGGATGTATTTGTCCTTTCCTAAATATTTTTTTACAATTCCTTCTTACAAATGTGTTCTTCTCATTTGCTTTGATTTATTTTTTCATCTAGGCCATGTTTATGATTATATTTTTCCAAAGTAAAATTTGAAATTATGCATTTCAAGAAAAGGTAAACATGTTTACTGTTGTCAAAGTGAGAAAGCAGAGAAGAAGAATGAGACACTGAGCAATCATCTTTTTAAATGTTTTCCTGAAGAAGAATTTGCTGTCCTATTTCTTATTGTAGGGCACAAACACTGGATCATGCTGAGATCAGATTTTCAAAAAGTAGGATGTTCAATGTTGAATCAACAATTATTCTCTAAAAAATTGGAATATGTCCATATTTTTAAAATTTAGAATTAATTTTATTTTCAAAGTATTCCATAATAAAACCATTTTCATTAAATATCAAAACAAAGAACGCATTCAAGACCAGTAATAAATAATATACTACTATCAAGTCACTTTGTTAAATGCAGGGATAAATGGCGATGCCTGATAATGAAAACAACACTGTGATTTTGGGACAAATACCTGGACAAGAGTTGTTTTGAACAGAAAAGTGTGTTGAAAAACAAAAAAAGGAGGTCCTGTTTTAAACTTTCTTGTCTCATGCCTCTGAAAGGAGAAGAGTTAAGTGGTCCCATTCAGCCAGCCTATGGTTAGTATTGGTTCATAATTGTCCCCTAAACCTTTAAAAATTGTTATGAAGTCTGAATGTTAGAAGATACAGTGAATATTTTTACTTATTGGGAATGCACAAAAAATACTTTTAATAGAAATAGTCTAACTGTCTGCAATTCTGTTTGACAATTGAAGCTGTCACTGCTACAGAAATGTAATTACAGTAATTTACAATATTGCACCATCACATGCATTTAGAGGACTTCTCATCTATTTTACTGTAACTCCAACTCAGCTGCTCAGTCACTCACCCTTCTTAGTGAGGCAGACGGTGCAAATAAAAAGAATGTGAAAGCTCATTAAATCGAGATAAAGAAAGTGAAGTTGCTTACAGAATTGATTTGGGCTAAACTAGTTTATTTATTGCCTGTTCAGGGAACATTCAGAATTGACATGAGAAACATTTCTTTACAGACAGCGTGGTCAAGCACTGAAACAGGTTTCCTAGAAAGGTGGTCAATGTACCAAACTTGTTAATGTTTAAGAGGCATTCAGACCATGCCATTAATAGCATGATTTAACTTGTGGACAGCCCTGAAACAGTCAGGGATTATGTGGTCAGATGACAGTTGTATGTCCCTTCCAACTGAAAATATTCTATTCTACTCTACTCTAACCTATTAAAATAGATTCACGTACTGAGAAACAAGGCAAAAATGGAAAAAAATTAGTCTTCCCTCCCACCCTCCCTCCATGTTCAACTTTACTCCTTTGATATCAGTTACGCTCCCTACCCTCTTTTAAGTGGCAGATGGAATGGGGAAGTTATGGTCAGTATGCAGTGGTTACTCTCTCTCCCTTCTTCCTTCTCACACTTTTATCCTGCTCTGGCATGGGTTCTTCCATGGGCTGCCAGGGGAATTATGAGTTTTGGTGCCTGTAGCATCTCCTTCTCCTCCTTGGACTTTGATGTTCTCTCTGCAATTTCTTACTCTTTTTATTCTGTTCTCTGATATTTTTGATGTTTCTTGAAAGTGTTAACACAGAGGTTCTGACAACTTGGCTGGTGGGATCAGCTGTGTCCTGTGCTGGGTCTGTGTCTGGCCCAGGGTAATCCCTGACCTCTTCTCAAAACAGCCATCCCTGCTAACACAGCAGACCTCTTGCTACCAAAACCTTGCCATGGACAGCCAGTACTCATCTAAATTTGTTTCAACAAAATGAGATCTGTATTAAGTTACAATACACAATTGCAGCTCAGATCACATAATTCAGTTCAGATTCAGAAAGTAAATCTTTATATTCAGAAAATACAGAAGATAAAAATTCTAATAGCTGAAAATAGAATGAATTTAATGCAGAGTAGACTCACAGCTATACATTTTATAATCTCCCTTCAACAGCAACAAGTACACCTGACATTTCCCCATGACTCCTATAGTTTCTGCCCTTTCCATATGGACAAAACATGTGATGTACCATGTAGACGGTTCTATTTTGCTTTGGCAACATCTAGAGATATTCTTGAGCATAATCAACCCTTATAGATAATTTCATATTGCTTGTTGACCCATATGGAAATAAGGTTACCTATTCCTGTCAGGAACTTGAGGAGGAGGACAGTGTAGTATAGCTAGAAGAGACCATTAAATGTCAGGCTCACAGTAGGAGAGAAGTGGAGAGGATAATAGTGGTCTGGTATTATGATTTTCTTACTATTCAGGAATTATTATATTTAATTGGTTAGAGTATAATCATCTTCAATACACATATTGGGTATGAGAACATACCAGAAAGTTAATTTGTTTTTAATTTAGGTCTTAAATTCTTATGCTTCTCCATGGACAACCCCTTGTCACGGGGGAAAAGCTTACGTGCCCTTATGAGGTTGCGAGCTATACTGGCGGTGGTGTGTGCCTCCGGTAGGGTCTCCCATGCTAGTCAGGTGTCAACTGAAGAGTCAGACAAAGGGGCCTAGAAAAGGTGGCCTAACCAAAGTTCATTTCCACCCCTCACCCGGTTGGCTAACTGCAGCCAACAGGCATCTTCCGATGCGGTCGAACAAAAGCAAAGAGTCAAAGTCATACACCTGCCTCCAAAGGTGTGTTCAAGTTCACACTAGCATGTTGGAACATCAGAACCATGCTTGATACTGCGGAGAGTGGATGTCATGAGCGTCGTTCTGCTCTAATTGCCCATGAACTGTCATGACTCAACATTGATATTGCTGCTCTCAGTGAAGTTCGTCTCCACAAGGTAGGCAGCCTTAAAGAACATGGTGCCGGCTACACACNATCCAAGCACTGGCACCTCATTGACTATGTCTTAGTGCAACAGAGAAATGTTTGTGATGTCTGTCATACCTGAGTGATGCCTAGTGCAGAATGCCAGACCACTGCCTTGTGCGTTGCAAACTTAACCTTAACCTAAGAGGGGTAGCACTCTAAGGAAGAGGCTCAAGGTTCACAATTTCC
>VXBX01005900.1:123881-140927 GCA_013400415.1 Scytalopus superciliaris | reverse complement strand
TAACTGCAGTGAGGTCTTCCCTGACTCTCCTCTTCTTCAGGCTGAATAGACCAGATGCCCTCAGATGCTTCTCATGTGGCTTCCCCTCCAGGCCCTTCACCATCTTCATTGCCCTCCTTTGGACACTCTCTAAGAGCTGAATATCTTATATTGCAGTGCCCCAAACTGCCCACAACATCCAAGGTGAGGCCNTGATGCCCAAAACTGCACAGGTGAGGCTGCCCCAGTGCAGAGCAGAGCGGGACAATCCCCTCCCTCACCCAGCTGGCGATGCTGTGCCTGATGCCCCCCAGGACAGGGTTGGCCCTTCTGGCTGCCAGGGCACTGCTGACTCAGATTCAACTTGCCATCGACCAGGACCCCCAGGTCCCTTTCCATAGAACTGCTTTCCAGCATCTGATACTCTGTTTGTCCATCCAGGGTTGCCCTATCCCCAGTGCAGAATCTGGCATTTCCCTTTGTTGAACTTCCTATGGTTGGTGATTGCCCAGCCGTCTGATTTGTGGAGGTCTCTCTGCAGGGCCTCCCTGCCTTTGAGGGAGTCAACAGCTCCTCCCAGTTTTGTCTCATCTACAATCATGCTTAGTATCCATTTCCACTCCTGTGTCCAAGGAATTTAGGAAGTTGTAGAAGAGCACAGGGCCCAAGATAGAGCCCTGTGGAATCCCACTAGTGACAGGTCACCAGTCTGATGTCACCCCATTCACCATTACCCTCTGTGCTCGACCCGTGAGCCAATTGCTCACCCATCACATGGTGTGTTTATCCAGCTTTGTCTGGCATTTTGTCCAGAAAGATCCTGGGAGAGACAGTATCCAAAAGGATCCCATCAACTGGCTTCCTGTGATCAGCTGGGTGGGTTACCTTGTCATAAAAGGAAATCAGATTTAATAAGCAGGACTATCCTCATATGAAGCTGTACTGGCTGTGACCAATGNTGCTTCCTGTTAGTTTCTGTCAAGTTGAAGTGTCCCATAATGACAAGGGCTGTTGTTTTGGAAGTGTTACCTTAGTTCCCTGAAAAACAATTCGTTGGTGTCATTGTCCTGGGTGGTAGGTCTAGAGCAGACATTCACAGCATTATTTACATCAGGTCTTCTGTCTTCTAGTTCTTTCTCAGAACTAAATCTAGCCAAAAATAAATATAGGGTAGCAGAGCATAACATCTCTTGCCATAGTGTCATAAATGCCACCTGCTGAGCAGAACCTGCAGAATCTTCTTCTGTGGAAGATTGGTTGGAACAAAAGGGGCACTGTATTGTGCGCACGTGTGCTGAGGGAGCAAGGCCACCATGAATTTTGAGACTGATGAACGTTATTTTGACACTGATGCACATTGCTAAAATAAGAAACCACAAGGTCAAAAAACAGGAGCTAAGAATGCAGAAACCAGACATAGTCTGGGAAAGCTGGCAGAATAAGGGAGGGTTAACATTTTTGCTGCTTAACCAATGATGAACTTAGCTTTTGCACTATGTATGAGCTAGTTATCCATGTAATAAAAGTAGCGAATGGCAATCAATAAATGAAGTCTGCTGATCACTCATACTGAGTGGTCTCTTTCTTCCCGTAACCCAACATTCTTCTTCATGTCTAGTTTTCTTGGTTCATCAGGTACATGCAAAATCCCATATCTACCCCTCTTTTGTAGCCTCTTGAGGGCTCTGAACTCCCTCCTCTCGTTTTGAGTGCCCCACAGGCTTTTTTGCTGGACTGCAAAAGCTGCGTAATGGCACAGAATGCCACTCTGATTCCTGCAGAAAGCAGTGCCATGTCTACAATCCCTCTGCAGCTGATGCATGATCCCATTTTCCATGAGGAACTGTGCATTGCTAAGGACATTCCCTTGAGGCTTGTGTCTGCTTCTTCTCCCATTTCTTGCTTCACATCATCTGAGTGCATATCACTATTGCAGTGCTTGCTTTTAAATATCCTGAATATGTTGAATGCATCTTTTGGATAAAGATCTGCCATTTCATTAAGGAGACATACCCATACATTTTATGCTAGTTGTGGTGCTTCCAAATAATACAAACACTGTTTGCTGTTTAAATAGCAGCCAACGTGATTGCTGTAGCAGGTAGATATTGGGATGGTTCAAAAGACTATAACCAAGAATGTCTCACTGAGTGAAGTTCATACTGGGACCCAATTTCTGCAGTGCAAGCCTCTCTCCTGTAGAAATGACTGGGATGTCACCAAGGATTATAGCTTCAAATGAGCAGCAGGTGAACTCTAAGAAATAAAGATCACAGGCAACCTTCTGCTCTCAGTTACACTCCATTGACGTCAGTGGGGTTGCCTGGGGTTAGCTCAGAGCAGAATTTAATTCTTCGTTTTTAATCTGTATAGCCAAAGCACCCCAAAATGTTTTTCAGCACATGATACAGTGTCTAAAAATGACATTAGTTACTCCTCAGCTACACATGCTGCAAAGTTCTTCTTGCTATCACAGCAACAAAAAAAAAGGTATCTTGTCTGGAAAAGGCTCATGGAGCTGTTTCGCATGTCGCAACATGCTGCTCACGGTTCAGTGAAATGAAAGGGGATAGGATACCCCTGGCACCTGGGTGTTGCACATCTCCTGCAAGCACTCATGGCAACCTGCCATCAGCTGGCAGGATGCGGCAGCTCCATTTCAGGTGTCCAGTTCCACTTGCAGACATGCTATTGCATGGGTGCAGGTACTTTTGAAACCTGAGTGTTTCCTAATATCACACCCATGTGTTGTAACACCTCTTGGATCCCATTTAGCTGCAGAAAGATGTTGTGAGTTCCAGAGATGCCATAGTAATGGACGGAAAAGGTATTTACAGGACTATGATTCTATAGTCACTCAGAATAGTTGATTTCTGCACTGTGTACATGTCCATAACCCTTCCCTTGAAGTCAGTTATGCCAGAAGATGTGTATTTGAAACCAAACTGGTTGGCTGCTTGTGACATGTGAACTCCCACTTCTTGACTTTTGCTACTCCACAATCTAAAACAACAATCAAGAGTAACAAATAATGACAGGCAAAAATTGAAAATTGAAAATTTTTCAATCTGATATGAGACATCACAGTACAAATATTTATTTAATTGTGCTTTTCTTTGGTTTTAGTTTTGATTATTTTAAAGAGGTGTTGTCAATAATTAAAATATTACTCCTGGAAGTTCTTTTATGAAATAGCCAGAATTTGTTTTGAAGTGACTGTGTTTGTGCAGTAACTGCCAATATTGGATCTGCCAACTGCCAACAGTTGGATCAAGCTGAGGTTGAATTTACTTTTTGTTGAGAGTGAGATTTTATGTGACACAGTATTTTGTGATCAAAATCAATGGGATGTATTAAATCCCTAATGTATTGCTGTCCTGAAGCACCTCCTTGTTTCAGCAAGAACGGATTCTGTAGGGAGATGTTCTCCTTCACGCAGTTCCCATGACCTGGAAATCCACACTGTCCCTTCTTGCCCCTGTTCTCTGGGGGTTTCAGCCAGGGCTCTGCTATAACTGTTTCTAAATGCAGGTCTTGTTTCTTGCATGCTGGGTTGTGATACCATGTGACCAGGTAGAACAGGTTTTCTGTTGCCAGCTATCCTGGCCCCACAGACTGCACTCTTCTGACAGCAAACATGGGAGAAAAATTGAAATCAGGGGTTGGGGTAAAAGGGTTGCACTTTCCTGTGGCATCCCTGTTTGGGGAAACAGGGGTATCTCTGGCTTACCAAGTTCAGCACTGTGACAGCATTATCCTCTCAGAGAGGTAAAGAAGTACTGAGGGTGGGATCTTTACCTGTGTTATGGCATGGAACTGGAAAATGTGGGCAACAAGCTGAAATAGGAGGCAGTTACCCCCACAGAGGAATTAATTCTATATATTATGAAATAACTACATTCAACTCACCCTCTGTGTTATATACATTGTGCACAGTTAGCTAGATGCATGACAAGGGATATTCTTCTTTCATGACAGTATTTACACTATTTCACTACAGTAATTACATCTCATAACACTAGATAATTTTCCCTCAGCACAAAACATAGTACAGCAGCTTAGATTGTCCTTAGTCACTACTGTCCTGTGAGCTGAAAAATGACAGGAAAGTTTATAGCAAGATGATAGCAAGAAATTAATGCAAATTTTAGGTTTCAAAATTACCACAAAATCTCGAGAAAAAAAAGAGGACCATTTTAGATTCAAGCATCACAACTCGGCAAATGTTGAAATATTAGTAGGAGATCAGAGATGAGTCCAGATGGCTGAGGGTAGAGGCCAAGCCAAGTGTGCCTGAAACCCTCAAATTTAAACACAGTAAGTGGGGCTTTGGAATGGGTCTGTGTTTCTTAAAGGACTTAGAGAAAAGCCTTTCCTTCATTTTGACAATTAAAACCCCAAAACACAACAAAAAAGCCTCAAGTGCAGGGCAAAAAACAGCAGAAGCACAGCTTATTCCTATACATGTTACACTGAGTACAGCATTCACTATTCTGACACAATCAACAAAACCTTACTGATCATGTGTGTGTTGCAGGTTGGGCTAAATCCCTTGGACCCTGTGGCTGTAACAGCTGCTTCCACTCAGGATCACTGTAAAGAAGTGATTTGCAACGTGCAATAAAAGAGTTAAAATGATGTTTGTCTCCTGTCTTGGTGCTGGCATGCGTTGTCAAAGACACTCTTTCCATACCATACACCCAGGAACTTGTGCTGCCTTTAAGTACTGCTGGCAAAGTGAGCAGGGTGGATTGGGAGGACTGGTGTGACCATAACCCTATGGCAATGTGACTTTGATTCATTTCTGTGTAAGAAGGCACATGCATAGCCCCAAGTGATCAGTGGGTTTCACTATCAAATGTTTTGTGGGGATGTCTGCACCTGAGAGGCCAGCAGCTTTGAGGAGGGAAGCAACAAGGGTGCACCAGGCATCAGGCAAAGCATGCCCTAACATGCCAAGGTAGCAGATGTGCACAGACGCAAAAGACAAGTGGTCTTCAAATCCCAAGCTCCCATGTCATGGCTCCAAGCCTCTTCCATCCGGCAGAGAGCCTAAAAGGATGTACTGTGTGGTCTTTCCCTGAGGCGTATGTATGCACTAACCTGATGCCTGCTGCACCCTTGCTGCTTCCCTGCTCAAAGGTGCTGGCCTCTCAGATACAGACATCTTTGCAAAACATGTTGAGAATTTTACCCTAAAAGATCAAGTTGCATTTCTATGTAGCAGACTAACTGGATATGTCTGGACTTAAAAAAAAGAAATACTTGCAAGTTCAGCCATGAATCAGTATTTCTCTGATCCCTGGTAGGATAATTGTTGTTTCATTGTTGCCTTCAGTTTTGCTTTGTTGTTATTACTAGCTTCAGAATTCCTGGAATATCTTTAACATCCTCTGTGAGTGTTTAAAGCTTTATTTACCTTCAGAGCTGTGGCATGTCCCCAAAGTAACACTGCCATTAGCAAGCCATGCTAAACCATAGGGATTCACACACTCAGCACTGGCCAGTTTTACTCCATTTGCTTCTCAGAAGAAGCACTGCAGAACTATGTATGTTCATGGCAGAAACAACTGTTAAGCAGTGGTTCAAATCAAGAGTTTCAGCAAATAAAGGATATTCCAGAGATCTCAGAGTACCTCTTACTGTGATATGCTATGACTGTGCATTCTCTTTCCTCAGACAATATAATTTAGTGTAAAGCTCTCATCCACTCTGCTGGTAACATGATGAAGAGTATTTGGAGTCACGTTCTAGGAGCATCATCATAAATTGAGTTTCTCCCAGCTTTATTATGAATCTTTTTCTCTTCTAAACATGCAGATGTTGCCTCCATGCCAGCCTTGCAAAGTGGGGAGCCTCTTTGCAAACACTTTTCATATAAATATATATACTGGAAAAACAGACAGTACAAATGACTTGATATTGTGTTAGGATGGGACAAGATGGAGTGTGTCAGGAGATCTCCTTGACTCTGATGGTCCTCTAAATCTTCATGGAAAATAGGCACTGTTTTGCAGTCCTTCACCTTAGGCAGAGACTGGTGATTAAAAAGATATTTCTGAAATTTAGTATCAATATCCAACAGTTTTCTTTCCCTATGGCAATTTCCCTGCCTGTGCCCAATTTCCCTGGGCTGTTGCTGATGTTGAAACAAAATGGTCCTTTTCTCCTATGCTATAAAATTGGTTTCTGCTGTGGATGTTTACTTATTCTGGGGTCTATTTCCAGGACAAGGTTTTGTTTTTTCAGTATACTGCAGTGGTTCTCCAGCACTGCTAACCTTCTTGGCACAGAAAGGCACTTACAGCCACCAATGCCAACCTCTCCTGCTCCAGCAAATGCATCTGTTAAGAAAAGAAATACTATCAGCAGGACAACAGGTGGCATATTGCAGCCAATCTCTAAAGGTTATTATAAGAGGGGATGTGTGTAAGAGGGAGAGGAGAAAAAATGGAAAAGAGGGTGACTAAGCTGCAGGAAAATCTAGTGGCAAGCATTTTTTCCACTACTGCACTTATATAGTGCTGGAATAAAGGTCTGCTGACTTTGCAGCACTGAGGTACGGTACTGCCCTGGAAATACATTTGCCCATTGTACTGCTCTCTGTTTGCTTAGAAGGAATTCAAAAGGGATTTGCTTTCTCTTGTTTCATGAGCCCCACGCTTTCACACTGACCAAAGTGGATAAGCACCAGCTGGCCACGTCCATCATCACCGCTGGGTGGGAGAATTCCTGATTATACTTAGATCCCTCAGACCCCACTCTGTCACTAGCAGAGAAGCTCTACTTGCACACTGCTTCCGAAATGCAGCCGGCTGGAAGGTCCACACGGCTTGCCTGAAGGAGCCAGATGCCTTTTGGATCAAACATGAATGACCTGCTGAAGGTGTCCCTGGTGCATGTCCTCACCCTGGCAGCCCTCAGCTTGGCTGAGACACTCTTGAAAGGTTTGGTTAGAGGGGCTTTTGCCCTGCTCTTCTGCCACTTGCTGAAAGAGGTGTTGCAAAGGGAAGGGTGTCTCTGGTAATGGTTGGGTGGATGGTGCTGTAGTGTTCTCAAAAAAACAAAAAATGCTCTGCTTTTACTGGTCAATTCACTACTTTTAGAAGAATAGCTGTGATTGTATTCTCGTATTTGTGTCTGGAATTGAAGGTTCTTTGTCTATAAAGGGCATGTAGTCCATTGTAATGGGTGGGGGGATCTTTGAGTTCAGTCTGGGCGGGATGTATATTTCTAATGTCAAAGGAAGCGCAGAAGAGTTAGTGGCTGATCATAACCGTTGCTGCAGAGCCTAAGATTTTGGGTGGTGTTTGGTGTGCCTGTGTGTACTTGTAAGTATATAAATCTTCAAAAGGAGTAAATAGCTATGATGTCTTTACAAAACATATTTATATAAATATGAGTGTGCATTGTTTGTACAGCATATAAGATAGAAGTTATTATACCTTATTCCTATCTTGTGTGTACACACGCACATGGACACATGCACATATACTTTTAACCAGTAAAGAATTGGGGAAAAAAGTCTGTTTAGAAAAGTGTCTGAGGTACCAAGTGCAACTGTGGTCTTCTGGACATACCATCTGATAACACTGTAGACAACAATTTTTGCTACACAGTGATTGTCAAAAGCCATTCAACACATACTAGAAATGTTGCAGCTTCAGGAAAACAAAACAAAATAAAATCTTAAGGGGGTTGCCAGTATTCACATGTTAGGCCAACACTGCTGCTCTTGCAGGGTTGTGCTTTTAGAATTGTTAGTCAGATTGTAAAAACCTTTTGAAATAAAAACGTTAATATTTTCCTAAGACACTAAAATAAGTTGGTGAACCCTGGTCTTTTTGAATGTTGCAATAAGACAGGATTGGATAAACAAGGAAAAGAAAGATGACTAGGATAGATTTTTTTTTCCTGTTGTCACAGTGCAATTAACAGAAACATATCCTTTTCTAGAACATTGCATCAGGTGGATGAATTGGCTTGTTCCCTGAAAGAGGGTGAAAGATGACTATAGTCCAGTGTTGCCCTGTAGAAATTTTGCAGCATTAGCTGGAAACACAACTGGTGCCGTTTTTGACCAGAGGAACTGCAGTTTCTCTAGGTGTCTGCAATGCAGGAGGGATAGCTCTGCTTTCTGCATTATTTTGTTTGTCTGGCTTGTTTGGTCTCAAAAGTGTGAATCCAAATCCAAAGCCAAGCAATTTGGAAGCTTCTGGTGGGCTGGGGATAGGAGCTGATTTGGCTTTCTCATGGTCCTGTGACCAGCCTTGGGTCATTTTGCTATCTCGGGAAACTACAGCTGACATCCAGAAAAAGGGCACCTGTGTGGCTTTACACATATGTAAGTTAATTGATTTCAATGTTATTTAAAGCTACAGGGCTGTCTTAAAAATGTCAGAAAGCCCAAATGGATGCACATGGAAAGGCTTGGCTCCATTTCTATATGCTGATAGATATGTCTGTACACTGTTCAGATTTTATTTTCCCATGTTAAAATCTGGTAATGCAGGCATCATAAGTTTTGAGTGCTTTCTGAAGAAAATATGGACTGACAGCAACACCTGATCTGTTTGGATGTCCTTTAGAAGTAAAAGCAAGCACTACATCAGCCATTTTGGGGGCTCTGTTGCCTCCTCACAACAAAATGGCATCATGCTCCACTGCTCGTTGTCTCCACTTGATTTTAATATCGCTAAGGTAAAAAAGAACATATGAGAAAATGCCACATCATTGTTGTTGTCATGATTGGTCTTCAAGGATTCACAATTTGGGGAGACAGCTGTAAAAATACTCCTTTTCTTTTACGTTGTGCTGTTGTTTTGGACAATATCACCTGTCAGTATGAGGCTTAATTCTGCCCAAAGAGCTGTATGCTGGCTTTCAGGAGGTACCAGATCAGACCAGGTGTAGGCAACATTCTGTCATCTACTGATTTAAGGACACCCCGTAAAAGTATGTAACTGTTTCTAGATAATTTATTTAATATATAAAAGTGATGGTGCTTGTTTACCCAAAAGAATAAGTTATTGTCATTATGCATATTGGTGCTTGGTACAAATGTAACTATTCCTTGTGAGAATGGCTGTGCTTATCCTGACAACAGTAATAAAACTGGCTGCTTTGAATTATTATTACTGTAAAAAAATTACATTTCTCAGGGTTAGATAAGCATCCTTCCAGGATCAAGGCATGCAGATGAGCAATAAAAACATACTATATAAAATTAGATTGCAAATCTCTGGGGTTAATGCCCTCAAACCCCAATAAACTCTGTCAAGAAATAGCAATGTCCCTTCTGAAGTAGACAGGGTAGCCATTGGTGGGGCTTATTCTCCTAAGACAACCTTCAGTAGCAGGAAAATTTAGGCTTTATGGAAATCTTCCATTTGGCTTCATTTGGGGGGCAATACAGATGATTAATTCTATCTAGTGTAATCCAAAGTGACCCAATACATTGAGGTGTGATACAAATTGAAGCAGTGATCTTAACCAATAACTCTGTCATGGACTTGTTTTAATTAAATTTTCTTTAATATAATGTTTAGTGTGAGCTTAGCTATAGTTTTGAGATTTATGTAAGTGTAGTCATTATTGCTACTGAATGATGCAACCTGAAGTTATGTAGTCTAGATATAAAATTGAGGCAGATTTGTTCTAATGGAAAGTCAAACATGTTTAGATTTTTACGTAAACCTGATAGTGGAAGCTGATCCTTTCTTCCCCTAGCTTCACTGGCAGAACCCTAAAGATATTCTAATTTTGACTCCTATGTAAATCGAAAAAAACATTAATATGTAGACTTTCTATTATTCTCTGTCACTGAAATCTGAGTGTTTTCTATTTTGCCCTTTCCTTAGGGAGAAAAGAGTAAATTGATATAGTTTATTTTTTTCTCCCTGAATTTAAATTTTATTGCACTAAGAAGGTGATAGGAAGAATAGAAACTTTACTCACAGTATCCTGGAGTGCCCAAATAAGGAACAATATAATCTTAGAGAAGTCCTAGAGAATTAGATAAGGGATGTAATTCAAACAAATTGGATGCAAACTAAGGTCTGTGTACCCAAATAAGACAAAGAACAAACATTAACAGTTTTGGGGGATGAAGCAGTATGATGCTGTGCCTGCTCAGGAACTGAGGTCAGGATGATGAAGAAGACTGGGAAGGATCAAAGGGACTTTCAACAGAGGTATGACTATGTAAAGGCAGTTAATGAATATGTATTAACTAGATAAGGACATTTAATGAATATTTAAACAGTATGTGTAATAAAAGCCCTGTCTAACTGTCATTTGGCATGTTTGATTAGACGAGCTATTCTCTGAATGCCCAGCATGCTGAATAAAGGATGCCCTTTTTAACACCTACAAATCGATGTTAAGAAGTTTGCTTCTGCTGCTTTTTGATATCAGAGGGTCAGCAGATACACAGCAGCTGGCATTCTCATGTGAAAAGACAAACAGTGGGCCAGAT
This sequence comes from Scytalopus superciliaris, assembly GCA_013400415.1. Classification (NCBI taxonomy): domain Eukaryota; kingdom Metazoa; phylum Chordata; class Aves; order Passeriformes; family Rhinocryptidae; genus Scytalopus; species Scytalopus superciliaris. Next base: position 130,471 of record VXBX01005900.1, on the reverse strand, counting down.
ACTGCTACAGTCAGTGAGGAACAGGACGACTCCTGCATCCATTATATATTTTCAAGGTGGTGTTTAGGAATATGGTATGAAATTAGTTTATCTCAGCACAGAAATCAATGAAATCTAGTTCAACAAATATGGATGTGTCTCCCTTGCAGCCATAGATTAAAAGTCATTCAAGTGTCTTTGGAGGAAGTGGCTGCAATGCATACCATGTGAAGGGAAAGTGATTCACTAGGTTTATGCTTTAATCCCTTCCAGCTGTGATTCAAGTCTTTTACCAGAGTGATGGCAAGTGTTTCTAAAGATACAATCAAGTATCACAACAGGTATGATTTCAGGTCTCTGATAATAAGCATTAGACATACCTATTAGACTTCTAACTCTTGTGCTACTGGGCTAGAAAATGTAAGAAAAGGAGAACATGTGCTAGTCATGACACAAATCTAAAAGACCCAAATCACCTTTGTGAGCCTGGCTTTGAAAAATACAGTACTATATGACAGGTTTGGTGTGGGGTTTTGTTTGTGTTTTTTTAAGATAAATAATGGAGTGGAACAAATCCTGTAATAATGACAAAGAAGCCCAAATCTCATGCATTATGTATTAATAAGGAAGCACTCTGCCCACTCCAGGGACAGGTCAAGCTGGGCTTCAATTGGTGTGCTGCCCCTTACACTTCCAGCCTATGCAATACCACCCTTGTAGCAGGGGGACGGCCTCACTTGTGGCCTTGCAGAATGCTGCTAGTGCTGTGAACCTTGGGGGAGAGGGGTGTTAGAGACACAGGATGCACTGGGCTTGTTGGAGCTTGGTTTGCCCTGTTTTGCACCCTGTGGGGAGACCAGAAGGCAAAATGCTGTTGAGGGACAGCTACCTCCACCAAAGGTATCTGGCAGACCATGCTCCTATCTCCAGGAGGCACCATAAGGCTTTCTCATTTTCTCTTCCTTCACACAGCTCCCTTGATCAGCACTCCTCTGGAAACAGTGGATGCATTGGTAGAGGACATGGCCAAGTTTGTCTGTGTAGTGGAGTCATACCCTGAGCCAGAGATTACGTGGACACGCAACAGCATTCCCATCAGGTAGGGAGCACACTCGGTCCTCTACAGCATCTCCTGCCAAAACTGGCAGTGCTTTCCTTCATGATAAATGAGATATTTGGAAATATAAAAATGGGTCTGTGACAGGGAAGAGGGTGAGTGACTGTAATTATATAGGAATCTGTGTTTTTTTATGGAGTGGTGAAAGCACCTGGGGATTGCTCTTTGTACCTTCACTCACTTGAGCTTCAAGTCAGTTGGTTTCTGCTGCAAGCTATGCAAGGAGTTTTCTTTCTAGCTTCATACAGTTCAATCTGCTCTGTTCCTCAGCCCATGTGTTTATGAAGTGAAGGATGCTGTATAATATTTAACAGGAGCTTTGCAAGACTTGTTTCCTGTCTCAGTGTTCTCAGAACCTTTACATGGAAGAGGTCATGCTATGCTATTCTTTGCTTCTAGTTCTGAATTTGATTGTGGGAAAGTGTCTTCTCATTGTTACGCTTTCAGACATTGACCACTAGGCATGAAGATGCTCATGAAGAAGGTAGCCTTGGAAACATGTTATGAAAGTTGCTATTACTGCTTTTGCTCTTTTGCAGTAGATAGGCTCTTCTACTTCTAAAATCATGTTACATCTGCCACGCGCCTTCGCATGAGTTTCTTATTCTAGATTGCTGTTAGGTACTCCCTCTGTAAAGGAAAATTACAGCACATGATTTGTTGGTTAATGCCTGTTCTCTACAAGAGGTGTCCATGTTAGGCAGATGGTCACCTGAAGTGTGGGTCTCACTATTGTGGTCAAGCATCCAAAAAGCCTTCAACCCATTGGCTTGGGAGACTCCAAGTAGGTCAGCAGCACAAGGAGGTTTTACTGCTTGGAAGACCATTTTAGAATAGGAGGAAAGCAGCAAGTTACATGCATACTGGCCTTCAGAAATTCGGGTTTTTTTTCATTGCCTGCAACCTCAGCAAAACCCAGGTCCTAATCCTCTGATCTTGATTTTGTTGCAGCCTGGACATCTGAACTTCCATGAATTTTCCAAATCAGGTCACCTTTCTCCTAATTCCTTCCCCATCATTGAGACCATGACTGAAACTCAAAGCTGAGAGAGAAAGCCATTCATGCAGGACCATGCCTTTCTCTCCCCGTGGTCTTTCAAATGGTCACTGTCTATGTGCTCTTAGATAATACGAAAACCAGATCATTTCTCACCTCAATCCTCACTTCCAGAAGCCCAACACAACTTTCTCTCTGAGATATAGTGCCTTTTCCACAACATTTACCAAAAAGGAAAATACAGATAAATACACCTCTGCTGGTAAGGCCAGAGAGCTCAGTTGCTTTGTTACTTTATTGGGGCTTCTGGAGCAACATTAACAGCAGCAACCATTTCACTTTCACAAAGCTGTATGACATTAATATTCAGTACTGCTAGATAGAAAAGCTCAGACCAAAGACAGGTAAAAGGATAAGCTGAATACATTTCTGTTACTTTCTAAGAACTCAGATGAAAGTATTTGCACAATGGAAAAGGGTCAGATCGGTGGACACTTTTTTTTCTGAAAAACCCCCACCATATAAATATATTTCTGTGCCTCTGTGTGTATCAAACTTCAAAGGGCCCTTGTTATTGCAAGCAATTAATATCAGTTATTTTATTTACAAAATTTTATTCTCTTGCCAAGGTCCCAGCATCCTGAATGGACAGCTAGGCTAACCTTCAAAACAAAACAGTATGTAAACTTTCAACTTCAATGGAAATAGGGCCAGGCAGACACTGTTGTCAGCACCAGTCTTCTGCATAAGCCTTTCCTTTAGGCACCAAAACTTGTGCAAGTGGGCAAGCAGGTGCTCTGTGTCAAGTGAAATGTTTACCTGTCTCATCTTCCAGGACAGGACTACCCATAATGAGCCTTCCCCAAGAAAATAAGGGAATAGAATTAGCATGTCTTTTACACTATGAGTGAGTTCGTGGCACTTTTTCTTCCCATGGTGAAAAAGTGGAGGGAGTTATAAGACTGAAGGGTGAAAGCCTGCTGAAAGGACATACATGCCTCTAACATTGTAAATGGCACATTCAGATTAGTCAGTGGCTACAGTACAATTTCTAACAGTAAAAGACAAAACAGGACATACTTAGGGGTCAGGTATTTTTGATGGCTTGGGAGCCAGTCCTCAGGTCAGAGCTGTTCTGCTACTGTTCATCAGAATCCAAGTCCAGTTGCATGAAAGTGCTTCCAAATATCATCTGTGAAGGTGTGAAAATCAAACATAAAGGAATTTATGAAATTTTATGCAAATGCTGTTTGACTGAATCTTTCTTATATTTTTCTAATATTCTTATATATGCAATGAAAATCAAGTTCAGTCCTCTGACTCCTCTTTTCTGCTTTTCCCTTGCTCTCACCCACACATCCCACTCCCACTTACCCTCTGTGCCCCCATCATGCTCACATATAGAACTCGTCTTTGCTCCACATGCCTTGTTAGAATATCCTACATCTTTGTTGCTCCAACTTCAGGGCTTCTCTTGTCTCCAGGTTAAAGCCTGCTATTGTTAAAACCATAGATATCCTTGTACCCTCAAGCCTTCAAATGGCTTCAGCACATTTCTTTGTTGTTTGTTTGTTTGTTTAAAAAAAGTAGGCAAACCCACTCCTGGATGTAGGCACAAAAATACATGGTTTTTGGTTTGTGTCTATTTTCACAACAGTATAAATCTTCCGTAACTTCATTGGTTTAGTGAAAAAAACCCTTTTCTTTTTAATCTGAAGAAGATTTCTTCAAACAACTTCAGCTGGTTCTAGTTCCTTCCTTTACTGCCCTTCCTTTACAATGAGAGTAAAGGTAAAAGCTTATTGCCATTTGTAGTGGTGTCAGTGGTCTGCAAGTTCAAATGCAATTCCCCGCTCTGTCCTCCCACCCCTGACAATCTGTGCTCTGCCCTGCAGGCTGTTTGACACCCGGTACAGCATACAGAGGAATGGGCAGCTCCTGACCATTTTGAGCGTGGAGGACAGTGATGATGGGGTGTATTGCTGCACAGCGGATAATGGGGTTGGAGCAGCTGCACAGAGCTGTGGAGCTCTCCAGGTGAAAATGCGTAAGTTGGAATGCAATTTCTTCCTGACACCATGTGAGTATTTAATTGAAAGCCTGAGCAGGCCCCCAGCTATGGCCCCCAGGGATCCATGTTCAGGGCAGATACATGTTCTTGTGAGGCTGGTTGCAGTCCTTTGCAGCAGAGACATGGCATATTGGATTATATCTTGCTGCATTTCTGATTGTTGACTTTAAGTAACACGCACTTGTGCTAGAATCAGGAGATAAAACCCATTACTTTCAAGAATACCTTTTGTGAAAAACTCCATAAAAGAGGCACATTTTGATATATTAGACCTCCATGGCAATATTGAATAAATCCCTTGTGAATTTTAATTGTAAGATTTCACTAAGAAGAATTCTGCCTGAGGATGACAAAAGCAAGTAAACGATGTTCAGATACTTTCAGTAGCCATGTGGAATAGTCTGGAGCACCATCAGATAGATGCCTTCATCCCACATGGAAGGCAAAGTACTTGTTCTTGCAAAGGACTACATTCTGAACTCAGTGAAGCTGAACGTATATGACTTCAGTAATTTACACAGACAATTTAAAGGGCAGCAGAGATATGGTCTGGCTAAAGTATCTCTTTGTAGGAAAGGATTTGTTTGTGCATGAGCATGACCCTCCAGGTCTGACAATTCTGGAGATCCACAGCACCCCAGTCAGTTGCAGGTGGGGACCAGGAGGGGATGCTCTCTTGAAGTTTGTCCGCTGGTTCAGTATCATGCAAAGGAGTTAAAATGTCCAGTCTCCCACAATACTGAGATGATGACCTTTTTTACTTCCTGGTCAGAGTGAGCTAGGCCCTATTCTTCTTTGGGTAAAATAAATTTAAATTTATCCCTTATTAACTTTAAGGGATTTTGATTGCTTTTTGCTTTAAGGATTGTTTCTCCTTTTCACTAGCATAGTTATAAATCCTTCAGTTAGGGATATTAATTGAGTTTACATGCCCTTCTTATTGAGCTACAGGCAAGACTGGGTTAAAATAATTTCAAAATCAATTCAGTCCAGATCTGAACTTTCATACAAGGCAGTGTTTATACAGTGAAGAATGTCAAAACCTGGAATGCAAACATTCTTCAATACTGGAAATACTCTTAACTGAATTTGGATTTTAGCCCAGACCCTACTTTAAATGACTGTCGAACTCCACTCAGGAAAACAAATAACCCATGCAAGTTAGCTGCTTTTGCATCCATAAACTGAGACTGAATGCTGTGCTAAAGGAAGTTCTTTCTTTCCACGGCTGCTCATAACCAAGTAAGACTGCTCTACCTTCCAGCAACATACAGAAAAAGCAGCATAATTTTTGTTGTAATTTCTAAATTTTTCTTGTTCTAGTATCTCTTAGCTTCATTTCAACTTTACTTTTTGACTTTTAATATTTCAGGACCCAAAATAACACGACCACCCATAAATGTGGAAATAATAGAAGGTTTAAAGGCTGTTCTTCCATGCACTACAATGGGGAATCCAAAACCTTCTGTTTCGTGGATCAAAGGAGAAACAGTTGTAAAGGTGAGTTGAGAATGATTTTGAAGAAATAGTCATTATTTGCTAAAGGTATTCTGTTAAATACTGTAATAATTCAAGGTATTTGTAAATTCTAGTTGCTAGAGAGCAAGCATGTAGAAAATCCAGGGCTCATCTCATAAATATCTTCATCTGCAATAGTTCTGCATAGAAACCAAACATTCTCTGTATATCTATATCTTATATTTCCTTATTACTAAGTGTGAACAAATGCTGATGAATGCACTTGTGAGTGTACTCATAAATAAGACCTCTTTTGAAGCTATAATTCGCAGATCTGCAAAATCAGGGGTGGGTAAGTGAGTAATGACAATGCTAAGCAAAAAGAGCTGGCCCCAATCTTTCAGTTGTAGGACAACACAATTAATGTTCACGCATGTAAACCCAATATTTGTAAATAGATATTTGAAGCTGCTTGTATGCAGCCTACAGGTAGAGGCCTGACCTCAACTGTTCCTTCCTCTGGCAGGAGACCGCTCGCATTGCTGTCCTTGATTCAGGGAATTTAAGGATACACAATGTTCAGAGAGAAGATGCAGGACAGTATCGTTGTGTCGCCAAGAATAGTCTGGGCACAGCCTACTCGAAACCTGCAACTGTTGTAGTGGAAGGTGAGTAACCCTTGCACCAGGATCCAGCTCCATGCACCAGCTGCTCATGCATACCTAGTTAATTTGAAATAACCTAAAGTATCATATTGATGTTGACAAAAACATCCCAAGAGGGGGAGAGGAGAGGAGAGGAGAGGAGAGGAGAGGAGAGGAGAGTTCTTTGCTTTGTGGACTTGAGTATTTTCTGTACATTAAACTGAATATCAGATTGACTTCTCAGTTTTTGGTCTTTATGTTCTCAGTGTCCATCTCTTACGTACAGAAGATATATTTACTTTGTTGTAGGAAATATTTACATAT
>VXBX01005900.1:27746-123800 GCA_013400415.1 Scytalopus superciliaris | reverse complement strand
CAAGGCATTCTGTCTTCCTGAATCCTGTAAGAGAATTTGGATTGTGCAAGGGTTTGTCGAGTGGGTGAAGGAATGAATGTTTCAGTAGATAAACTAATTTTTATTTCTGATTCTGCTCCATACAGCCTGCAGAAGGGTCTCCATTTGCTAGTAAGCTTCAAAAGATTGTTGTAGGTTACATTAGGCCTCAGACTATCAGAGGTTATGGTGTGATCTCATTTCTAAGTGGACTGTTGACATTCTTCTGGGAGCAGAATCAGGTACATTAAATCCAAGTACAAATTACTGTAGGTCTGCTGTTTCCCAAAAAAATGCATTAATTTTTCAGGTGGTTTTTTTTCTCTCTTTTTAATATTTATACATACAGACTTCAAGTATGTTAGAAATTCCTTAAATAGCTTTAGAACAGGAAGGTAGGTATTCCTAATCTAGATTCAGAGCTGTACTTCTCTGAGCTAAAAGCAATGAGGAATAATGAATACAATTGGATCTTGATGTGAACAGCTTGGGTCCTGGGTTATAGTTTGGCCCTTGCCATTGAGACAATGAGCAAAGGGTTGTCAAGGGTTAAACTGTAAATGACAAATACTTGGTGCCATGCACAGAAAAGCCCTCTCAGGGCCTCAGGCCCTGGGATTTTGCTGCTCCAGATCCAGAGATAGAGAACCTAAAAGCAGGCTGGAATTGCACCAAAAATCTAGGCTGCTAAGGTGGATAACTTTTTTTGTCCCTATCTCCAGAATTATGCAGTGGCCTGTTAATTCAAGGTAAGGCAAAATAATCCACAAATATCCTAATTGCAAAGGAGAGCCTGTGTATGCTCTTTTTAAAAAGAAGATAGTTCCTAATTAAGCAATGGGAGCTCAGTGCCCCAGCACAAAATGTCCGCTTGTATTCCCTACATCTGTTGGGTGAACAAAGAAATGCTGTTGTCTATGCTCACCTTGGTTTGTCTGGTAGAACACCTATATAGTATATCTAATTTCAGGCTGCCACCCAAACTAGATGGACGCATCTTTGGCTTACATTTTTGGCTTCCAAAATCCAGAGCTGTTATTCCTGACTGCCACTTGCTGTGTACACAAATCTTTTCCCCTCATGGTATTTTAGATTAATTCTCATGGACACTGAGCATACATACATATGCACACACATACCTGTGTACACATGCAGATGCACACATCCACACATGCACCACCCTCACATGCACCACTCTCACACACCTCTTTTATTATTATCTTTAGTATCCCTCCCTTCCTCTATTTTAAAATAACTCCAAGTAAATAATATAATAAAATTACTCAAAGCAGAAAAATTACACTCCAGTAGTAGTGTTGAACATTCACTGTATCCAGAAAACTTATGAAAATTGCTGTTTATTGCTCCTCTCATAATACCACAATATTTTTCCTTAAATTTTGATGCTAGTATTCACTGGAGTCACCGCACAGTGTGGTTAAATATTAAAATAAAATGACTAAGCATGGCTGGTTAACTATGAATATTTAATTCCAATGCTAATGCCCGTTCAAAGAGTAGTGCAAATATTTATGCCTAGCTAAATCTAGATCACACGGGATCTGATTTCTGTTGTGAGCCTTCATTTTAATGGATTGAGTATTATCCCTGTGTGGTGTCCCACAGTTAAGGGAAAAGAAGCACCCAAGATTCGTAAGTTCTCATTGAAAGTAATGACAAAAGTCAGAGAGTCTGCAAAAGCTTGCAAAGTTTTATTTGTAAATAATGCATTTGGGATGAAAATTTGTTAATCCCTGATCTCCTACATAAGCACATAGCAGTGGCTTTTGGATAAAGGAGTAGGATGAAAGGGAAGGAAGCGTCAGAGAGTGAGACAGATTAAAGAGTGGAAGAGAGAGAGAAGTAACTGTGAAGTGCTTCCCCACTAGTGTGCTGGTTTACAGCTCTGCAGAAGCTGTATGTTTGTATTGAGTTGTCTTTCCCCTGGCTGGTTCTTTTAGTTACAGCCCACTCAAATTATGCAAAAAGGACTAGTAAAAGTATTGGCATAAAGCAGAAATGCAATAGGCAGAAACAAGCCTTTCCCACACAACTCTGCAAAGCAAAACAGATAAGCAACAATGAGTTTGCTGGGTCAGCTAAAATTAGCATGTAAGATGACTTCCTCTTGCTAATGTACATCCAGAGATGTCTACTGAAGGTAACATGTGCATTGAGATAAAGGAACAGTATTGAAATCTTGGTTGTTTGCCAAGAAACTTGTTTTTAATTTCCTGGAGACCACATTTCTGACCTGCAGTTTGTATTCATTTTCTACCATCTTAAGCATTTTGCTAACTAGCTGTTTAATTACTACTTTATCAGTTTTGATAACGTACACTTCTGCTAACCATAGAAAAACATTTATATACTCAAAGAGGTAGCATATTGCCCCAGGATTTCTACAAATTTCTAGTTGATTGCTATATAGACTCCCAAAGTGAATCTGGCTGAAGGATTCCTGGATGAATGCAAGATTCAGGAATATGGTAGAATAGAAGCATTTGTTTGCTTACCTGATCTGTAGTTCACACAGAAGTCTGAAGGCTGAAATTTATTGACAAGATATTGGTTGAGATGGTTAAGATGGTCAATCCAGTTTTGCCTGAAGATCACTCCTTTGGAAATAAATAGGGGAGCGGCTATTGCCTTCAGTAGTGTTAAGAATTGTCCTCAAGTGCATAAATTCCCATTGATGCCAGTGAAAATTCAGGGCAGGGTGAAGAGTTTCAAGCTCTGCCAAGAATGTATGTTTTGGACCTTGTTTGAGTATTTCTAGTCTGTAGTGTTTGCAAGACCTTTGTCTGTTTTTTCCTTCATGCATTGGTCAGTTGTTCATGTACCATAGGCTATAGAGCAGGAGGAATTTTGGTTTTCATTGGTATTTGCAGTGACATCAAGTCAGTCCATTACTAGGACCAGTTTCACCAAAGCTCCTCAGGTTCAGCTTCTGGGCCTGCAGCCTTAAACTGTGCACCCTCTGCAGTCCCCAAGGTTTGACATGTATAACAAAGATCTTCTCCATATCCATTATGTATGAATTGTATGATATGAATAAATTTAAAGTCATGAGCTCTAGCCTGGGGAGAGGCTTGGGAACATTCCAGTTATGAGTATGCTGATCTTTCAGACACAGAGAGAAGCTGCCTGGTGGTTGTTTTTTTTTTTCTTAGCATGAGAAATAAATTCCACTGCTTTAATCTCTTGTTGTCTTTTTTGGATGTTGTGCCTGTAATGAGTATACAAAGTATATGTAATTCCTGCATCAATTAAGAAGTGTCTGTTGAAGAACAACCTTAAATGAGTAAATTTTTTGACAATTTGTAGGTTTTATTGTCTGACCTGGGCTCAGGTTTTTGCTGCCTTTTGGAGAATGTTTCCTTCTCTCCTTGGGGAAAGAAAAGTGCCAGTTTGTGAATTAGTAAAATAGGCTTCTACCCTATATGTTCTTCATTCTTAAAATAAAAAAGTCACAAAAGAAATTGAAGAATTGATAATGAAATTCTTACAGTTTAGAAGTAATAGCTATTTATAAATGAGACATAAAGCCATGAGCCACGTTTCAGCCTTAGCCTTACTTTTAGCTTCAGGTATGGAAAGATTGTTTTCTGGAAACTAACGGAGTTACTGTCATTGAAATGCAATTTCAATGTGGATTAGGTACTAGCACAATTGAAGACTGAATGTTCTTCTGAGAGGTGTACTTCCAATCCAACAGAAGCATATGTATGGCAGTCTTCTGATGCAAGAAAACAGTGTGAATAGTTTACTGGCACTTTGTGTGCAAAAGTTTTTTTTCACCTGAGGTTGAAAAACAACCTTACTGTTGTGCCTTTCCGGGTGTTGTACTAGTGAAACCTCTGAAATCCCAGTTTGGCCAGTGATGCATTTTTAATGTTGAAAAAGAAAGAAAAAACCCAATAAATACATGGACTGTAATGTGAAAGGAAGGAGTATGTGGATGGTCCTGTCTGTTGTGTACTGAGTTAGATGCATCTCCATCTTTTGGTTTGCATGAAACTGAGCTTGAACTTCATTCAGCCTGTGGCACCAGGGAGGTGTAGAATTCAGGAATTTTGGAGTATAATGCATGATAAGGTTTAGTTTTGAAGGTGTCACTCTACAGAGACACGTATAGAAATAAGCAATCATAAATCTGTAAGGAAACAAATAAATGAATTAGCCAGGACAAATGCTGGAAGGTCCAGTGTGTTTTACAAGAAACTCACTGGATTCCTCATGAATTTAATGAGGTTTTTGGATCAAATATTCTCTGTAGTTTACAACAGTCAGAATGGGCTCCTTTGGGGGCTTCTGATCTTTTCCTTATCCAGACAGTTTCATTCATCGTTCTGCTGAAAAGTTGATGCCTCATTTCATCCTGTGCTATGATGTCATGGCACACAAAGCAATCAAACCAAAGCAAAGGTAGAAGCAATGCTGCCCACACTCCCCTGACTTAGATATTGTTTGATTTTGCTTTCCAGCTCTGGTAGATAGAAGTGTTTTCCTGCCTGGAGTCTATTGCTTATTGCTAAAATAATACCCTGCCACACACCACAAAAATGTTCCCCTTTAAGCCACTTCTGAGAACAGCCTTAGCCTTAAAAATAGGAAGGTTTTCCTTGGAGAATGAATCATTCTTTCAGAAGAAAGGATCTGACAGGTTTGGTCTAGATTTTTGATTTTTTTTTTTAAATAATTTTGTCTATTTCTTGCGTTAATGAGGGGACAGCAGACTAGTTGACAATAGAAAGCAATGTCATTGATATTTAGTCAAATGACTATCCCCATAAAGTGTAAACCATTAGCTTCCATCAGCTGTTTTTTGAACTGCTTATGTAGTCTTGGGACAAATTTGCATCATAGATAACAACAGACTGGAAAGTCACACCAAAATTCAAGTAACAGGAATGAAAATAGGTATTTAATGCAGGTAATCTATCAATTTGAATGGCCCACAATTCAAAGATGGTCTCTGTTTCAAATGAAAGCTGACTCCTGATGTGTCATCCAGAATATTTTTTACAGTTTTGTGCCAGCTTGTCTGTGCTTGGCATAGATTTTTGTAGAAAAGGGACATACCAAGAGACCACCAAAGCAGCCAGTCAGCACTGCAACTCTAACTGTTGCCACATTTCCCATAGGTGAAATCAGAATTTTTATCTATGCCATCGTTTGAGGTAGGATGTTTTGGGTGAGGTGAATTGCCAACAGCAGACTGGCAAGGAAGTGTATAGATCTTCATTTAAGTACTGGGTGAAGTTTTCCCATGGAAGGTCTGTTACCGACACTGAGGAGGAGTCTTTGGCTCTGTCATGAGCAGAGTGGGAAACTCTGGGGAAGGATGCCTTCCCTGTCTGCACTGATGCTGTTGTATGTACCTACAGGTCATGTCCTAAGACAGTAAGTAGTGAACACTGCTGTTAAAAATTACGAAGGGTTTTGGGGGAGGCAACATTACAGTGAAAGACAAGCTTGCCTGTAATTATGCCAAAGTATTTGACTTCTCTCAGTGGGGTGGCATGGGCGTAACTGAAAGGCCAGAATATCTCATTAAATCTCCTCCTATCTGCGGCATTCACCATAGTCATCCGAAGGATCTCAGATGCCGAAGATACACTCACATCCCTAATTACAGGGTAAGAGGGCAAGCTGCAGGAGAAAGAAAACAGCCCCAGACTTTCAGCAAATGAACAAATAAGTGTGAGCTGTTCAATTTACTCCCAAGTCTTGCTCTGCTGTGAGACTGGCATGAGGTGCATGCTGCCTTTGAGTAATTGTCCCCGGGTGCCCTCCTGCACTGAGGAGCTGCAATGCAGGCCTCCTGGGAGCAGAAGGTTTCTGACAAGGAATATACACACAATTCCTCTTGACGGAGCATTTGGGCCTGCTATTTCCTTTTGGAGAAACCTCTTTCCCCTGACAAAGAGTTTGGAAAGGTTCTTAAAAAATATACAAACTTCTTGCACCATTGCATGAATTGTGGCTTTAAGAAAAAAAAAGGCAGTTAAAATTCTTCTGTGTTTTACACTGTTGGCTGGCCAGGAAGCATGTGCTTCCCCCACAGCAACAATGGGAGTAGAGGATAGAGAATATCCATAGCTATCAGATAAAGGGGACCAGAGCAAACTGATACAACTATCCTGATGTGACTGCAGCCCCTGTTAACCCCTCACAAAAAGGGCAACTGGGAGTTGAGAATTTGGAACAAAGACGGACCTCTGAGGTAGGAGGAACTAGCTGAGTTTTCAACATTGAAAATCAATCATGCATGATGGATAAAGTGAACAGGGAACAGGCTACTTGCTATCACCCAAAAAAAGAAACATCCTAGAAGCTCCTGCTGGCCCCAGTTTAACGTAGATTAATGGAAGGACTTTTCATATGACATGCAGTTAAACTTATAGGACTGCTGTTGCCCATTGGTGGAGACCAGCTATCAGTATGCTGTAGGGCTTATCTCAGTTTTGGGTATCTCAGTGAATCCCATAATGGCCTGCTCAATTCCTGAGAGTGGGAGAGGGAGGAAGAGCTGTGTATAACTGTGGAGATCTTAGTATGTGCAGACAGATCGGTAGCCTTGGCAGCAGTCGTGGTGGGTTGTAATCACAAATGGAATAGGCAAAGGAATTACTCCTTGACTCAGGATGCTGGGAACTTCCTTTGCAATTTCACAAGCAGTAACAGGTAATGGCAGAGTTAAATGGCACATGCTATGTCCCTGTACTGTAGAAGAGACATGTCGAGGCTTAAAAGGGTCTTTCCTTCAAAGAAATCAAACACATATATAAGACCAGTACTGACATGAAAAGAATTTCCTTATTCATTTCCTTGGGAAGTAATTTGAACAGGCTATCCTCACTTGTCCTTGAATCTGGTGTTTGCTCTGTATATAGAGATGAACGCTTGTACAGAACAGGTTTTATATAGTTACACAGGATATAAGCTATCTATTTACATTTTACTCCTGGTTATTACGTCTTTGTATATTTGCAGTGTCTCCTTTAGCATTCCAGGGACATCTACATGCAATGTAAAGTCCTTCACAGCTGAGAAATTAGTATCTGCTATGCTTAACATTATATGAGGACTTCTGCTGATGCATATTGTCCTACCATCCTGAGCTCTGGGAGTTCACCATTGAATAAAGTTACCTTGAAAAGTTATTGCATTGCTAGGAAAAATTTGCTTTGATACTAGACGCTAGAGCTTTCAATCTGAAGGAATATGTCTCAAGATGGAGATGTTATGCTTGCTCTATCTCCCTTCCACATGGATCTTGAATTGTTTCTGCTGTCCCTCTTAGGTTCTATGTTGAGTGTCTATGTATTATTGTGTGATCTGGACTGTGCTCCTTGTTGTATTAAGGACTATTACAAGCTTCAGGCCAACAAAATCATGTATGGAGGGCAGAAGAGTTTGAGGATTTTGAGATTTTTGTACAAAATGCAGATTATTTCAGATGCATTGGAGGGTTATCCTTCCAGGTTACCATGATAACAGGGTGAAGGACAGGTGAACGATGAAGTACTGCTTGCTTACAGCTCTTCCTCAACTTGCTCTTTTGGGGCCCACACCTAATAGTGTTGTTCCTTGAGAAATAATACAGTGGTTGTGTGTATTTGCTACTGCATTTGTACATTTTTTTTTTCTTTTGATAATTTGTATACACATGGTTCTCTAGCAATTGAAATGTTTGGACATGGATTAAATAAAAATAGGTGAGCAGTTTGATAGAGATAAGTGAAAGTGTCTTGTATCAGCTTTGGCTGAGCCATTTTGCACCTCTTTATGTTTCCTTGGTAGGATTGCAAAAAAGAAAAATATTGCCATTTTGGTAAGAAATACTTGGAGATCAAAGTGAAACTGACCTCACAGTTATCTTGGGATTTAATTGTTAACCCATCAGTTTTGGAAGTGGTAAGCCATGTGCAGAGCCTGCTGCTGCTGCTGCAAAGGGAGTTGTTGACTGCCCTTACTGAAGAATTTCTTTGTTCTACTAGCTGGGATTTGGTCCTGTCATGTCAGCTGCAGAGACTGTGCCTTGCTGGCTCTTGGAATGTGATTAGCTGCTGCACAGCTTGGCATGGCTGTCTCTGTGACCTCTGATCCACAAGCATGGTGTGTGGCCTGTTCTTAGACCTGGTATTTCAGGGATTTTTTGGATTTTACACAGGTTGATTCATGGCAGAAAACACAAATGCTGTGGCTTTCTATGTGCTTAAAAACGCATTTGTCAGACCTTCCCTCCCTCATCTCTCACCAGTGGGAAGGAAATGTTAGACTCTCTGCTTGTTACCTCTCTTTGACTGCATAGTTTAGACTTGTCAGGAAGTGTGAATGGGTATTAGATGAATGAATCTGAACGGGGATTTAGAAGACTGGACTTCTCATTGGCAAAAGACTGCAATCACCGTGACACAACTTCATGGTCCTTCAGAGCATATAGGTGGCAAGCATAAAGGATTTTTTATGCGTTAGTAAGCAAAGTCCCAGACCAGAGAATGCCTCTGTAGTAGAAGTAATTTTGATATCACATGCTTCAGGTATCTAAGAGCTACAGAACAGTGGCAAACACAAACAAAGAAACGCTTGCAGTTTTGTGCCTAGTGCTTACATATGAATTTTGCACAGTGCAAAGTCTTTGCCAGGGTATTTTTATCAGGAAAGACAATATGTAGTCTATTCCTGCAGCAAAGTAGACACACTGGATCTCAGCATGGCAGGAGCTGTACCAGAGGAAAATGTTTTCCACAGAGAATTTGCCTTATCCACTGTGTTCTGCTGCTTAGCTGGAAAAAAAAAAGAATGCATAACACCCAGCTGCAGTCACCCCAAAGGCCTTTTTACATGATATAAACAAATGTTGGGGAAAATGGAGCAGGTTGAGCTATCAGATCTGGCAGTATGGACATATTGGGTCTGGCTTATATATCAGGGCACACTCAGGCTGTGGTAGGAAGGGAGTGTGGACACCCAGTGTTGCCAGGTGGTTGCCAATAGTTTAACTCCTGGTGGCCTTATCTTATGGTTTGGACTATCAGGGATGCTTTACAGTGTGCCAGGACTAGCAACAAATGTGAACACATGTGGATGTTGACAGGCTGGGTTTATTCATGTACATGGGCACGTGTTGCTTATGTTTTCTGAAAGCTGGGGTCCACCAAAGCCACTGTAGTCTTTGGCCATCACTTTGTGCTTTCCCAAAAGCAGCAGCATGGCCCCAGGCCACCTAGGCAGCTGTCTGGCTGTGACTGATCCAACCCAACCTGCTTTAACAAAAAAACAGACCTTACTCAGATAGAGGGCAGGCATCTGCTAGAATTGCAGGATCAGGCCCCAGACCCAGGAAATGAAGCATAGCTCAATCAAAGGCAATGAGAAAACAAAGTCACCTGGAAAGAGTTAGCCATTCAAAGTGGGGGCAGGAGAGGTGCCAGAGGGAGGGAGTGCTGCTTTAATCTTTATATAATATAAAAATTTTGTGACTGAATTAAAGCCCTACTGTTTGGACTGGATGATGTTACCAAATTCTCAGAAATGAGAGCAGCTGGCCACAGTACAGATAACTCCTAGCAAGCCCTGCAGTGCACAGCACATCATTTACCAGGGCCATAAAAAAAAGGACATTTATGAAGGGGGTTGGGAGTGAAATTTGACATGCTGGCTTTGCTGGATTGTCTGGATTTCATTTACAGCTCCTCTGATTTATTTTCCACTTAAATAAATAAATAAATCCCTCTTTGCCTGCCTTCCCTAACTGCTTCCTGGCATGCATTTGTGTAAACCCAGTGCTGAAAGCCTTGGGGGTCTTGATGGGAATGTTGCTAACCTTGTGGCAATCTAGCTAAACAGGCAAAATCCACATCCAGAAGGATCTGAAAGGGATGACAAATAGTGGAGGTGTTAAAAATCACCTAATTGTTAGGAATTTTCACAACAAGGAAAAAATGAGAACAAAACAAGTGTTCAGAGCCCACTAAATAATGCAAATTTTACAAACATTTATTGCTATTTACTTATCCTTCCTCTCTTTCACTCACCTCTTTTTGGTAGCTGCACCATCAGATTTGTTAATTCTTCCTTGCCTTTGCCTCTTTCTGTCTTTCTGTAATTTAGTGGGGGTGGGGGGGATAGGGGGAGTGAGAAATGGGTTTTGAGACCTGGGTTCTGCCACTTAGCTACAGGACAGATTTTCCTGATGATGCAGTTCCCATAATGGACCCTGATCTGATCCTGGTGGTCTTGCCCTGCTGTGCACTGGTAGAAGGTGACACTGGCTGCTCTTCTGCAACCTGTCCTGGCTTTCCCACAGCACCCAGGTCTGACAGCAGTGGCAGTGTTTTGATCATCCAGCGATATATGATGTGGGTGAGACATAGTTGATATTATTTTTAATGTTGTTTCCCACAGTGATTCACAGCTCTTTGGAAAATGTGTCCCTGGACATGCCAATGAACCATGCTCCAAAGCCTGCTGGGACCTGGGGAGTTCAGCCCTTGTCCCAGGAAATTTCTCATTAAAAAAATAAATAGTAGAACTCCTTCACCAGGTAGTTGCAATAATAGTATATACAGCTAAGTTCTTAAGTTAAATAGCTAAACTTCAAATAAAATCCTTGTTAAAAAGATGCAAATGTAAGTTCTTTAGATATTAAGGAATTAAATTGGTAACTTCAGTTTTGAAGGTCCTGAAAGTAAACAGTGACACTGGGGATAGCAGGAGCTTCAATTCTCCACACTTTGGAAATCACCTTACGGCCTTATAGGCCAAATTTTATTTAGCCGTCCCTCCATGCAGTACTCATCACAAGAAACATATGAACATTTAGCAACTGTTGCTGGATTTTTTATTTCTGTATTTGGTGTTTTAACATTGAATAGCCTGGCCCTTTGCCTTCCCTGTTCTGGCAGCTCTCACACCAGCGGTGTGCTAGGCTTCTAAAGCAAGTGTGGTGATCGGTGCTGGTGGGAGGACCTTGAGAAGTGGGATGCAGCTTTCTGGCCTCTTCATAGGCACCATGCCATGCCAGAGTAGGACCAGCCATGGCACTCACTGTGGCTTTGCAGGCTGCCTGTACTATTGCCCTTTTCTAAGTGTGCCTTTTTTATTCCTGGCTGAAAGATCGTGGCAGATTTTGGGAGAGCAGCTAGCACAGAGGAGAGTGTAAGTGCCACTGTCCAGCATCAGCTGACTGGGTACTGGTAATTTGTCACTTTGGAATTAACTAAGACAGGCAGGATCTGAGCAGCAGAGCCGTTAGGTGGGCAGGGTCCCAACAGCACACTGAGCTGCATGAGAAAAGGACTAAGGGCCACATTCCGACTCTGGGAGCTAACGTGCTGGCTTCAGCAGGAGCCTTGAGAATGTAACTGCTGCCAGGGGACAGGCCCAAAAGTTTAGTATTTCTCCAAATGAAGTATAAAACTAATTACGAGCTTGGCCTGCAACTCTCGGGTCCGAATTCATAACCATCTGGTGCTAATGGTCTGAAGAGGAACTTAAGGCAAAGGTTTCATTTTACTTACTCTTCATAGAAAAGTCCCTGGCCAGTGACTGCAGCTTTACTCATTAGTGATGGAACCTCATACCTGCTGTCTCTCTGAGGGGTGGAGGTGGTGCAGAAGCCTGGTGCTGCTCTGCTTTGACTTTAAGCAAGTTGCACTGAGCACAGACAGTGCTTGGAGTACACAGAAAAATTAACAAACTCAATATAATATTTACCCTCTCATCATTTTTATTTTACTGATATTAATCTTCCTAAAAAAACCTGCCCAGGAACATACTAAATGACTGTGCTCCTAATACAAAAAGATTTACATGCTGAAATTAACTTCTAAACCTATCCATGGTTTAGGCTCTTTGTCAAAACAAATATCAGCGCCATCCCAGGCCAGAAATGGGTGGAAGGACTATGTGGAAAGCATATACTTTTTTTCATTCTGACTGAAATTTTGCAAAGCCTTCCCATCTGACATAGTGGGATCAGATGTTCTGTTTCTGAACAGGGCAAACAGAAACACAGAAGACTGTAACATGATCAGATATGTTGATAATATACAGATAGAAAAAGTACCAAACAAGATGTCAGGCTTGTCTGACAACTCCAAGAGAAGCTCCCCTGCTTACTAAAGTTTCTGATGGAGACTTTTAGTCACTGCTGTGCAGTCCAGAAGGTGTTGCTTACTAGGCAGAAGAAATTGGAGTAAGAAATGGCAGACCTATGCAGCCTGTTTCTGTACAGACATTCTGGCATCTCCATTAAAACTTTTGGATCAAAACTCAAATGTTCCAGGTGGGAAATATCTCTTCTCTGCTTTCCTCTATGTGGTCCAAGTACAGCAGCTTGAGAAGACCATCACAACTATGTTTCTGGATTGAAGGAGGTTTTCAGCAAAAATACTTCAGTTTTTATTTCCACCCCCCCCCCGCCAAAAAAAAAAAAAAAAACAACCAAAAAAGAATTTTCTTAGAGACAGAGGAGCACTTATCTTCAAATTGCTCAGTAACCATACTGCCACAAAAGAAGCACTGGCAGTAGAAAATATCTACTTAAAATATCTACTTTCCCATCATAATCTCATCTTCCTTAAGTCTTTGCCAGCCATTCCCTCTTAACTTGATGTTAGGCTCTCTCCCCTTAGAGCAGCTTGTTGTGGCATGGAAAATGTCGCTGTTTGTGGCACTCCATGGCAGGTCCTAATCAGGTTTAGGAGTTTATCTGACCCTTAACCTTCATGGTATGTGTCCACACTGGTGGTCCTACTTGATGGTTTTGAACAAGTTTCACAGGAGATCACCCTTGGCAGGACAGTATGGTAAATGGTGGAGTATTTGCTGTAAGCGTTCCATCTGCATGCTACTGATCAGTTTGCCCTTGGTTTTCTTGTACATTATCTCCTCCAAGTAATCAATTTGATGTAGAAATTTTCAGAGGTAAAATTTTGGTCTGTAAGATGCAGAATGCAACCACACTGTCCACTTTCTTTCTCCTTTTTGTCCCTCTCCCAAAACAGTCACTCACTGGGAAATCTGTACTATGTTTCTTTTATTAATGGAGCTGTGGATACATAAGCCCTGCTGGGGAGGAAGCATCCCCATGCCAGCACCCGCCTCAGCTTTCCATTACCACTCAACTAAGCACTTTGGTCTTCTCTTACAGTGTTTGCCAGAATCCTGAAGGCTCCCGAATCCCAAAATATCACCTTTGGGTCTGTGGTGACCTTGCGGTGCATGGCGACAGGACTTCCAGTCCCTACTGTCACCTGGCTGGAAAATGGGAAAACCGTAAGTGCTTCTTTTTCATGCTTTGGTCCTGGAGGACTGCTAGCAGCCGGAAGAGAAGCTCAGGGATTAAAATGTAGGGCTGGGAGCCAGCACCAGTGATTTCTATTTCTGCTGTACTTAGCAACTTGTTGTGCAATCTGGTTGAGTCCACCTCACCTCTCTGCTGCAGTTTTCTTCTCTGAAAAACACTCCTTCTCCTTCTTCAGGGTGTTGCATGAGTTAATTTGTTAGGATCTGGAAAGGTGCTTTAGATGCTTTTCAACCTTCCTCCAAGCCAGGGTTTCTAAGACTTTATTGTGGATTTAAGTATTTCTGCAGCTATCTTCCCTTTCCTTTCTTCTAATGTGGTACAAAAAATATGGCAAAAAATGCTTATTTGGCAATATAATGCAAACCAAGGAGTTAGATAGAGCCAACTGTCTTGAGGTAGAATACCCATGTTTCCAGAAGAGAATAGATCTGAAATTTTCTAGACTGACCTAGGTGGCACAATGAACTATGTCACCAATTTGTTCCTGGCTAGAAGCATGACCTCAAGAAAGGCACAGCCCTTCAGTGGCAGGCAAAAAGAGTTGCAAGCCCACTGCACCTCATAGGAAGTTGTTCTGTGGTCTAATGATCCTGATCATTTAAAGTAAGTGCTTGCTTTGAATTTTTATGGATTTCGTGCCTGTGTGCAGGCCATTGCAATTGCTTTCATTTCAGCTGAACTGAAGAGCTGCTTGACACCCAACTAGTGCCACCTCAGGAGTGAGCAGTGCACCACAGTCACAGCAATTCTGCAGTCTCAGCCTGTCTTGGGTTTCCTCTAGTCTTCATATGGTTATGGTGAACATGTTTTATACTCTCTGTGGTCTTTTGATAGCTTTTTAAAGGATGTGAGCCTCATGATGTGATACTGTGGAGGCAGGTAGAGTGTCCTCAGAGTGCAGGCTGGCTATTTGTATCTGCTCATTCTCACTGACCCCCTGTCAGTCCCAAGTCCTTCTGACCACAGGTTGGTCATGGCCATTTCTGTGGGCTTGCTTGTCCAACAGGACCAATAAACCCTCTTGCTCAAGTTCCTTACTTCAAGGGGCCTGATCTGTATGCCCTCTTTCCATGTATTAAAATTCATTATCGAGGCCACTGGGCTGTACAGCAGGATGTCTTGCCTTCCTTACCTCCGCTAAAACTTAAGTTGTCCTTCAGTCTGATCAGGGCTAGTCATATCTGCTGTGCCCCATCCCTGCTCTGCAAATCATAGCGCAGTCCCAGGAGGGTGATAGTCCAGATTGTCTCATTTTAAATGTAGCAAGGAGGCCTTAATGAGCACCCGTTTCTGGGGAAGTCAGCAGGAAGTGGTTGGACTGGTGATCATGCATTTGAGGGATGGTTCACAACAATGGTGAGTCGTTAGAAGAGGCAGCATGCCTGTGGTATTATGGTCTCTGAACACTGGCCTGTAATTGTCCTGAGGCTTAAAGAATGGGATTCTGCTGAGTTTATTGAGCAGCCTTTGAAGAGAAGGATGGAAACTACTCTGTGCAGCAGCTGCCTTGACTACCTAAATAGAAACACAATTCATTTTCCTCCTGCTACACACTACAGGGCATCATGGACCTTATAATGTCATTTTCCACACCAAAAAGAATAAATGAGCCAGGTGTGAAGATGTGAAGAGGTCTCTGCCTTGGTGATGGCTGAGAGGGTGTTTTAAAGGCTAAAAAGAGACCTGCTGGAAACAAAATCTTAGGGAATGTATTTGAAAAGAGAAGGGAATCAATTAACAAAAGGGGACATCTTGAGGTTCCCAGTAGAAAAAACAACAGCTGGCCAGTGTGGAAGTCCTATGCACCACTACCTGACACATTCATCTGTTATTGATGGTACATGGTGCATAGTGCTCATACTGCTTGCAGTTACCTGAGCAACCTCTCCCTCCTGTGTCCCAAACCATAAGGAAAAATCCCAGTTCTCTGTGCTCACCAGACACAGTCCAGTGCTGCCAGACATAGTGCACTCAAGGCCTGAGGAGCAAGAAGGCAGAGAAGACTGGGTCAGCAAAAGCTGCTCAGGGCAAGCAGCCACATGTCCCAGGTGGATGCAGGGAGGCAGGGGCAGCCTTTAAGAAATTCCTCATTTCTACCAAGAAAGTCCTGACACTATTTTAGTGCTTAATGGTTTCTGGAGAGAAAAGGCTCTAAAACAAAATCTGACCAGCACTGTAATAAAAGAGAAAATTGTCTAAAAGTATCCCCTGAGCTTCCACCTGCTTGAACTGACTTCATGGCATAAGGCCAAAAATACCCCTGCTCCCTGTATTAGCACAGTGAGTGGCATACCTGCTACAATACTTACAAACTGTTCTGGTCTGCTTATTTAGTGATGTCTTCCCATGCACGTTATTTCACCACAACTTCAAGTGGAGCTTGAGTGAGGCAAAATGAATATATTCTTTTCAGCATTTTCTTTTCAGAGAGTATCCACTCTGCTTACAAAAGATGTGATACAACACTGATGTATTCCTTCTTGCTCTTTCAATTATTGCTGTTAATATCTATGGGTGTTTCATCTTGTTGAAAGATCACATGGAAAGCACATTTCCACTAACCTCCTGGGAGGTCAGATTGATATTTCTGTCTTCTCAGTTAGATACATAGGTAGAGTGCTTTGTTGGAATGAATCCATGGACACAATTCTCACTATTCTGCGTCAGGTCACACTTGCGGGAACAACAGTCAAGCACATCTCACTTAAATTATATTTGTTGCTTCCTATCAGTATGAAGGCAATGCTGCTTCTTACTGCCCTTGCAAGGTAGAGTCTTGATGTACCGTGCCTTCCTACTTTAATGAATTCCATATGAGCAGGAAGTAAAGCCCAATTGGCCAAAATCAGCAGGCTTCAAGCTCATTTACCTGGGAATTTATGATCTGGGAAAAGAGCTAGCCAAAATCACCATATTTACAGCCCCTTCCATATTTCCAGTTGTGAGATAAGAAAATCTACCAGGTGTTTGCTGAAATATTGGAGTCAGAGTTCTTTCTTTGCTCATGACTTCTTTGAAAGTGCAGCAGTGATATATTAAATCAGGAATCAATGACTTCCAAACTATTTTCCTTTCTTCTCTGTATAGTGGATGTCCACAAAGTCACCTCATTCCCTTCCTTCCTAAGGCATAAAGAGACAAACGATCTACTAAAAGAAGTCCTGCAGTAATTAGCCAGATGAATTGTATGTGCCGAATTGTCACTATGGCCCTCTGAAAACTGAAACTGAAAACTAAATTGCAAAAATATTGCTGAACTGTGAAATAGGAGAGATCTTTAACATTTACTTTTGTCTGTGAAGTTAGGTGCTATGAAAGCACCAAAGTAACCCCAGCAGCTTTAGCTCTCTGCCACTTTTGTGTGCTTGCCACATCTCTGCTAATCCAAATGCTTGGGCCTGTCTCTTAGATTTTTCCTTAGTTTGCTTGTTTGCCCCTTTGTTGGAAATATCACGGCACTGGGCTTCCCACTCTTTTAGGTTTCTTCAGGATCTGTAATGGAAAGTGTCATGGACAGAGTGGTTGATTCCAGACTGCAGGTGTACGTCACCCGACCTGGCCTGTTCACTTGCCTTGCCACGAACAAACACAGCAAAACTTTTGGAGCAGCTAAAGCAGCAGCAACCATCAGCATTTCAGGTAGGCAGGGAAAGAAAGGGTCATTAGTGTTTTACCCTTGCAAACACAGTCTTAGTTTTCCTGCTGGGAGAGAGTAAAGGGGTGTGAAGTCCTCTGCAGGAAGAGGGGAAGTCTTGGAGAGCTGATGTCATGCGGTGGCTTAAATTTAAGTACAAGTGCATCCCTCACTAGGCTATTTCCTCATATATTCTTACACTTTGGAGACTGCCACAGCTGTCATTTCCTGAATGTTTGATGCTGTCTTGTACTTTGTGTCCCAGAAGTGCACTTGGTAAATTCCATGTGAAGGAAGTTATGGCCATGACCCAGCATTGGTATCACCTAACAGCAAAGTGAAAATAGCTTTGAACAGTTTAGCTTCACAGGGAGTAGCATCCAGAAAGCAGGGACTCTGCTGTTGGAGTAGTATCCCACCATGCCTGGAGTAATCTCTGCTCCCAGAGACATCTCCTATATGTGAAAAGTATGTTCCAAATGGGAGAAATACCAATGGTCAGAGCTAGCTTACAGCATTTGGCACACAGAGAGAAAGGTGACATCTTGTGCCTCCCCTCTTTGGACATTCAGGAGGTTTAGTTAGAGGAAAGAGGAATCCCACAGGACATAGGATGATAGCTCTGGTCCTTCTTTTAACCAGGCATGCACCTGTTCCTCTCTCTGTGCTTTAGCTTTTGCTTTTTTGAGAAAAAAACCATGCCCTTTCTTAAATTGGGCATTGAAACCTAACAGCAAGTTTATGCCCTGTAAGAGACTCAGCACTTGGTGCTGTATTTCACAACCCCACTTCTGCTTTTAGCCCAGGCAAGTCTCTGTCCTACAAAGCAGAGCTACAAAGGCAGTGAGGAGGACAGGTGCTCTGGGCTGGTGGGAGAAGTTGCACTGCTCTCCTCCATGCTGTGTGTATTCAGCAGGAGGGGAACAGTGCCCTAGAGCTGAGCAGGAGACTTCTTCAGCTTTCTTCTGTCTCACAAGGGTCCCAGGGCAAAGGTGTCCTGGTCCTTGGCTGATGCTCAGTACCTCCTCCTGTGCTGGCACAGCTGAGCTCCCTGTGGCACTGGCAAGAGAGGGTCACTTATGTGTGCCAGCACTTCATCTCCAGTCCTGGTTTCTCCTACCCATTGTAGCTGCTGCCTAAAATAATGGGTACATGGGTGGTTTAAACAGAGGATGCTACCTGCTGGTTATATAAGACCCAAAGGATCAGGGTAAAAAGGTGGGTTAAGGGTGCAACACTCCACTTTAGCCAGCATTGCAGTCAACAATCCACTTCCTCCTTCTCATTACCTCTCACTTTACAGCATCCAGTGTTGCCCAACATTTATTTCTCAGAAGAAGGGAAAAAAAAAAAAGGCCAGAATTTAGGTGCATTGTTTTTCATACAGCTTACTGTTCTCAGACAAATTTCCTAGCATGGAAATCTTAACTTACACACCTCAGAAGGAGCAATGAAGTGTCACTGATGTCTTTTCCATTTCTTCTTTCTCCTGGTTCATCACGATTCCTGGATCTGGTGCCTCTCAGCAGAGTGGAGGTAAGAATGACTTTCTGTGGCTTTGTGAAGGTTTTTTCTGGACCAGGGAGAAGAAGAATAATGAACCAAGGGGATTTGCTTAACTTAGTTTAAATGAAGTGAGAGGATTTCTGGATGCCAGTCATGCAGATGAGGTTAAAGGGAACACTGAGCTCTGTTATGGAAGCAGATAGATAACAATGATTTTGTATCAAGCAAACAGTGGATCACAGAGCGGTAAAGGGTGTTCAAAATACAGTAGTGGGCAGAATATTCTGGAATAAATTCTGTTCACAGTTACAGATCCACACTTTCACTTGACCATATAAATTTACATGGCAAAGCTTAACTGCAAGTTAAATTCCTGCCTGTACACAGTTAGTAGATGTATTTGGTTTGATGATGACCAGGTTAGCACAAGAGAAGTTTAGATTTGTTCCAAGCAGATATGAATGGGTAAAGCCACTTATATGTAATGAGAAATACGCTTCTGTGTAGTAATTTTTGGAGTACTGAACAGTTTAGCTGGATTTTTCTTGTCACTATATTTCTACATGTTGCACTGGCAGATCAGTCTGGAAAGAAAATGAGAGGCTCAGCCTGGGAGGTGGGCTGGAAGCTTCTGGCCCTTAGAGAAAAGGGCAGGGCCTGAGAAAATCTGAGCAAATAGCTTTGCCAGTCTGCTGACACAGGCTTCCTGCAAGGGTCATTGCCTCCATCATAGGGGTTTGCTAGATTGATTTAGGAAGTCTGTAAGTGATTAAGTGACCACTTGATGGTGATAGCAGACTTATGCCTTACACCTGCACCTGTGCAGGTGGGACAGGTGTGAGAACACTGATCAAATGGTCAGCCCTATTCTTAACATTCACTGCACGTAATTCCCTGACATGGCATTGTGAGAAACACACAGTTGCTGCTTCTCCATTGCAACTTGGTCTGTGTGTCCCTACTTTTTTCAGAAAAGCAAGGAAACAATATTAGCACTGGTGGCTCTTGTCAGGCTGCTTCTGCAGCCCACTGAAGTCAGCAGCACCATAGCTCCATGCACACCTGCCCCTGTTTTTGCCTCTGGAGCAGAGGAAGAATGCGGCTTTCAGATTAAGCACAATGGGCATCATCAGGAAAATGTAAATAACATGACCCTTGCATGTTAAGAACAGTTCTAGCATGGTGCTGGGGTCAGTGCTTTGCTTTTGGGAAACCTGCTGTGTGCCAGGGTGATGTCATGGTCTGTGAGACTGGTACAGCATGCTGGGGGACATCTGTGTCACATGAAGGCATGTCCATGGGGTCTGGGATGATGCAGGGTGTTATTTTGGTAATACCTCAAGGGATAGGTGCCTTCCTGTGTTTTTCAGCCAATGTGAAATAGAAAAACGTAGAATTTAAAAAGAAATTCACATGAACCCAAAGTCTAGCAGCTAAAACAGATAACAGAAAACAGGGCCAAGGAGTGTCATCTGCAAAGAGCACATCTGAAAAGCAGAAATGTGAGCATACTGTGTAATCCCTTATCCACCAGTTTTCTGAGGAAAAAACAGTAAAAAACCTCAGAGTTAACAATGGGTGATTATTTGGGCAGAGGAAAGAAATAAAAGGCAAAGATACAAATAGCTCTGTTGACTGCTCCAAATGGTTGGCGTGTTGTGAATTGAACTCCCTGACCCCAGTTACACTGACCGAATGAGCAATGGGGACAGCTGCACCCTGCCCTCCTCCCTCCCCCGATTTGGCCATCCCCCACACGCAGTGGGGGTCTGTTGTCCCACGTTTCCCTCCCACACCAAGGGCACTGCATCCTGCAGCCTGCCTAGGCAGAGGGCTCCTCCTCACTTGCAGATCTTGGGTGACTGTGGGAGCTACAGCTGAACTGTGCATTGTCCTTGCCCTGCTGCTTTCCTTTGATGGCCACAGGGAAGAAGGGAAGGAGCTCTTTCTAGATGTGAAAACTACAGGAAAGAGAAATAAATGGCCCTTAAAGGAGATAACCCTACTGTGCTTTTTATTGCTCCTGCTTAGCTCTGTCATCATGCTTTGTGGCAGCAGTCTGCAGTGGCAGATGAAGTGAAGTGAGAAGAATGAAGGTGAAGAGAGAAGGAGATGGACCTTGCAGGGAAGAACCAGGAAAAAAATGCAGAGGCTTGTGCCTTCCTCCTCTCTGTCTCCCACCTAAACATGTGTGGAAGTGAGGCAGGGTCAGGAGGGGTGCAGGAGCTGAGGAGGGGCAGGCAGGAGCTTGGTCTGACCTTGTGAAAAATTTCCTGGCACATGGTGTATTGGACTTACCTGGCTCCCACTGAGTGAGTCCATCCTAAATTAAACTGACAGCAGAACAAAAAATCCTGAGTTATCACAGGGCTGCAGAAGCAGCACAGCTGATGCCTACTGCAGGGAAAATAAATTTTTTTCCCATTAGAGCCTAGGAGCAGAGGGGGGCCATGCTAGGTCATGGTTGTGTGTGATCACTCAATCTTTTTTTTACTTACAGTGTTAACAACACTTGGCCAGATTCTCATCCCTGGAGCTCACCAGGGCTCACACCCGGGTACTTTGCAGAAGTTTCATTTTTGAAATATATTAGCTGGTTTTAGTGGTCATAACCACCTAACCTCTCCTCTGCCCTCTGTTAGCCATACACTTTCTACTTTATTCAGAAGCAGAGCCCAGGCATTGTGAGACTGCAGCTTTTTAGGACAGTGAGCTTACTCTGTATGTGTATGCTCTTGTCCTCAACAGCAACCTGTACAAGGGTGATGCAGGTTACTGCAGCACATACAGAGGTGAGGTGTGTAGTGCTATCTTGGCGAAGAATGCTCTTGTTTTCTTCAACTCCTCCTATGCTGATCCAGAGGAGACCCAAGAGCTGCTTGTGCACACTGCCTGGACTGAACTGAAAATGGTGAGTTCATTCTGCCAACCGGCTGCTGAGTCTCTGCTGTGTAACTACATCTTCCAGGAGTGCAATCCCTCGGGAGCTGGGCCAGCTCCAAAACCAGTGTGCAGGTAAATGAAGAAAAAAATGCTCATATTTTACTTTCATGTCATGGGGATGTGTAGGCAGCAGAGGACTGTCCAGGCTTGCAGTAGCACTGAGTGAAGTTAGGCCTTCTAGGTTTGGATAAGTTTTCCCTTTTCTTTCTTCTCTGTACACACAGAGATGACTGATTCAGCTGTCTCTGTGCTCGCTGCTAGGGTATGGACTGAATTCCAGTCCCAGACCTTTATATCAGGCATTTAGCAGACAGTATTGAAAAGACCTATCCATTCAAATGACATAATTGGTTTAAATAATTAACATATTGTTGTCAGTTAAATCATACTAGGTCAGTATATACTTACTACCACT
Organism: Scytalopus superciliaris; assembly: GCA_013400415.1. Lineage (NCBI taxonomy): Eukaryota > Metazoa > Chordata > Aves > Passeriformes > Rhinocryptidae > Scytalopus > Scytalopus superciliaris. The sequence goes on along the minus strand of VXBX01005900.1, from coordinate 101,963 downwards.
ATCAAAAGTAACTGCCTATTTTGAATTTTGACTAAATATGGCCCCAGAGTGTGCAACAAATCTGGCCAAGGCAATCACTTAACACTTCCCACTATGACAAAGATGAAAATAAAAATTATGAAATCAGAGACACTGCCAGTGTAATTCTACCTGCTAAACAAAACCTCCAATTTGGCTCTTGTATCCTTCCATATGCAGAGAAATGCCTATTGAAACCGGGCTGGCAGGGACCCTGAGGAGTCCAAAGCATGTCTCACTAATCCACTGCTGACAGGTATTTGTGCACACATCCCAGTGGCAGAGAAACTGTTCCTTCCCCATGCAACATCCTGAGCAGTCCATGTTGTTCCTTGTTCTCCCACCATGGCCACGGAGGCAAGCTTCTTCCCTTCCTCTTTGCAGTGAGCTTTTACATCTTTCCCAGGGTCTCTGTCTAGAACAAAACAGGGTTTTCCAAGCTCTGCACATAGCTCTTGATTTTCTGGCCAGTCCAGCTTCTGTTTTTGTTAACTATAATGGAGTTATAATTGCTTGGCATGTCTTGCCAAGGATAGCCCCACATAGATCAGGATGAAGTTTTCTTTTTTTCCTAGCATGTTCACTCCCTGGAGGACTAGCCATTACCCGTTTCACATTTAGGCAGCTGATGTCCAGGCTTGAAGTGCTGGGCTTGGTTCTCATCTTCCTTGAAACAAATTTTACAATTTTATTCAGATCTGGGTTTATCAGAAGGGTAGCTCCAACTCTACTGTCTCGACTGAAATACTAGCCTTCTCTGCAGACATGGCAAGCACAACGCCAGCTGGACTTGGGCTAGATATGGTCTACTGGCAATCATTTTTCCAGTTATGTAGTGGGTTTTTAGGGCAATAGAAGCATGTTTTTTTGTAATCCGGACCTTTCTAAGATAAGCTCCTCCTTTAATATCTCTAAAACAAAGGCACAGAGGAAAATCCCAAATTGAAGCTTGACTATACATTCAGTTTTCTATTTGGCACCTATGATGTTCAGTGTTCCACCATCAACACAGCGGTGGCATATATGCTACAAATGAAGTGTATGTGCAAGTACCCACAGATAATCATGCAGCAAAGTACTGAAACTTGCTTTTTGCTGGCAGACTCCTCCCTGCCACCTCGTTATTCTGCTTTTTATCATTGTGCTCTTAAGTACCTGATCTCTCTGCCATTTTTCTAGATGTGTGTCAGTATTTGTATTTCAGCTACACCTGCACAGCACATTTGTCAGCTAAGGATTTTGCATGATACTCCACAAGGCATTTCAGTTAGATCAGGACCTTACTTCATTTACCCCTACACAAAAGTAGCCCTGCTGGACCAGAACTCATGGTGATTGACTGAAGGCCTGAACTTCTGGGGCAGTTCTAAAGTCAGAGTGATACAAATAAACATAAATCTGCACTTGAGCTAACAGGTACAGCATTTGCAAATATGTCTAAATGTTAATGGACTTGATTGACATAACCTTTCTTCCAATTTATAAAATAGTGTTGGCTCTTTTTTAATTATTGCCCCCTCCTCCACCCCCAATTTTAATTAAGTTTTCTTCATAACAAAAGCCCTGCAACAACATCCTTTCCAATTCATGTTCCCAGAGGACATCAGCTGGACAGCAGTTCCTCCAAGGCCCTAGCCTTGAGTAAGAATTTAACTGTCTCAGAAATGGGAGAGTTCTCTCAGTTTTTGAGGCACATATTTCCCTTGATATATTTTCATGTGTTTTTGTCTTTTTATTTATTATCTGCGTCACTTTTTCTGTCTCTATGTAATTTTTTTAATGTTTATTTTGGTTTGTAAGCTAGCTAGCAAGAATAACAACTAATAGACTAAGTAAAGCTTTTATAAAAGTCACTGGGGTTAAAACAAGATGAAACAGAAATGAAGGGGAAAATTTCACTTCATGTAAACTAAGATGCAAATTGATTAAAATGAGAGTTTTTAAGGAAAGTGATGTCTCATTTCATAATTCTTGAATACATCTTCCTTTTGCCACTGGGTGCTATTGTGATAGCAAAAGAAACATGCTCAATTTCTGTTTTAATCACTGCTGAGATGAAGTGACTAGGCTGCAGGGAACAGTCTTGTGTTGGAAAATGTCTCACTTTGTTTGGGCCTATGTGTCCCCACCTCCTCTTAAACAGTCTCTTGTGGTCCCTAAAATCACTACTGGCACACTTGTTGTCTTCTGCAGTTACTGTTCTTTGTCCATCTGTCATTTACATGACATAAAATTTCTAATAATAATCTGAAGTAATCTTTGCATATGATCTCATCAAGCTCTTGCTGCTCAGCATTAAGTGTTACAACAATGGTATGAACCCAGCTAGAGGAGATTGACCTTCCCTCCCTCTGGCTGCCTTCTGGCTTCCAGGGTGGGGTTGTGGTGAAGATAACCTTCCTTTAATGCCTAAGCAGACAGCATTGCAGAGGAATGGTCTTTTGTGTTTTGCAATTGAACACCAAATAAAGGGCTTATTTAAGAGTGCTCAGGCTCCGTGAGTGACAGAGCTAATTCAATCCAAATCTCCCAAGTCTTAGCCAGTGTTTCAAATGCAAGTTTTTCTCATTTCCCTATCTAAGCATTTCTTACTTCAGAAGGTCATTCCTGTCCCATGTGTTATTTAACATCAAGAAGATAAATTATGCCATCTGGCCTCATTCTGGTTTCCATGGAAGTGAGAAAAGAAATCAGCACTGGCTAAAACCAAGCACAGAGCAGCTGAGCTTTGACGCCTTCAGCCTACAGACTTGAAGGGCATCCATTACTGTTGCAGAAAAGATGCTACTCTGGCAGAAATCCAAATGTCCTGCATCTTTCAGGTGCTTTAGAGGGGTTGCAGTGTTGATAGTCATTTCCAAATGTTATGGCCATCTACTCTTGCCAAAACTGTTGTATAATTAGAGAGATGGCATCAGGTGATGAACTTGGCTAAATCCTCCGTCACAGACCCCAGCAGTACCTTTCTGCATTACTGTGTGATGGCTGCAAAAGTTGTCGATCTGTGAAGGACTTCAGCTGAACTCAGTAAAAGTAACCTCTGCACATAACCTCAAAGCTGGTTTTGCAACTTAGGCTCTCAAGAATGACTACACAGATAAACAAATCAGTGATAAATTGACCAATGCAACAAATCCACAAACTTTCCAGTTTGGTGCATTTTCTTTCCTTTCTTTCTTTCCTTTCTTTCTTTCCTTTCTTTCTTTTCCTAGAGCAGATATTTTTGCCTTGCCCTTCTTCATACACAGTTTCTAATCTAAGGCCCATTTAAACTTCCACAGCACTTCTTGTAACCGAGTGTTTCAAATTGTTATGGAGGTAATACGTTAGGTGGGAGACAGGTCTCTCTTGTACCAGGCGCTCAAAAGCTTTCAACACAGACAGCTGACAGAGAAAAAAGGAGATTGGAAGTCTGTGGAGAAAAGAAAATTGAATGAGTGATTCTGTGACATTAAAAATACACGCAAATACCTAATTTAAGAAGATTAAGAATTGCAGCTCACATCTTACTTTCAATAGATGACATTAAGATGTACAATTAAGAGAATACAGGTGAGATTTTCGGAATGTACTGAAAAATTCTAACTTCAGACAAGAGAGACTATTTACAAGAGCATGTAATGACAGAACAAGGTGGAATGTCTTCAGACTGAAAGAAAGTAGGTTTGCATTAGGTATTATGCAGAAATTCTTTATTGTGAGGGTGGTGAGGCACTGGAACAGGTTTCCTGGAGAAGCTGTGGATTCCTCATCCCTGGAAGTGTCCAAGGCCAGGCTGGATTTGGCTTAGAGCAATCTCATCTAGTGGATGGTGTCCTTGCCTGTGGCAGGGGAGTTGGATCTAAATGATCTTTGAGGTTTCTTCTAACCCAAACCACTCTATAATTCTATGATGTTTATTAGTAGAAGACATCAAAAAATCTGTAGGCAAAGATGGGATTAAACTTCTCACAGACTGTGATGTGTGTTGTGTCTTAAGCATAACCCTGCTTCATTAAAAATGTAGCTTTGTTTCTTTCCTAAAGGAACCTCTTACATTTCATAGTTTCCTTTATGGCTTATGAGCCAGACAGACTGGCTTTAAAGGAGTATCACCCCATTAATGGATTTCTGTCAGCCTGCATAACCCCTGCACATCACTGCTAAGTGCAGCTATTGTTATCTATGCTATCATTGACTGCTGTATTTCACTGTTTTTTGCAAAATAATGTAGAGAGAATTGCCTTGCTGTAAAGGATCTCTACTGCTTTAAGGAACTGCTCTCAATGGAGGAAAACTCTCAGAAGGGGATTTACAAGCCGGGGCTGATGCTACTCACTCTTCCTGAATGCAACAGGTTGCCCAGCCTGCATGAGGACCCTAGCTCCTGCACCCATATCCATTTCTTTGGTAAGGTGGCACATGCTGCCTTTTGTCCGGAGAGCTGTGTTCTTGGTAAGGGAGGTGGGAAGGATGAAATCCGTAATTTACAGTTAAAGTGAAAGCTAATAGTGGGTATCATTCTGTCAGCACCTGTGCATGAAATTGTGACAGCTGAATTGGGTGTTTGCTTGTCTAGTCCTTGGGATGTGGGAAAAAATTCCCCAAGAAAATAAAGCCTGGATCTTTATTGAGAAGATCATAAAAATCTCGAAAAACAGTCTTAATGACAACAAAATTGCCATTCAGGTGCCTTTGCAAAGAAATTAGCTATTTAAGCACTGCTAGGGTGAGAACTTTTTCTTATAACATGGTCCTGACTAAGCATCCAGTTATATCCATCCTGGATAATCCCTCCTTACATCTTGTCTTGTCTTTTTACAGATTTTAAGAAGGAGAATATAACCAGTAAGTAAACTGCTCCAGGCTCTGTATTTTTAGAGATGGACATGATATTCTTCATTGAAGATGTAGTTTGCACAGTATTTTCATGTTTTTCTCTGGTCCTGGCTGGCTGAATTTGGTTGATTGCCAGGGAATGTCTGAGTTTTCACATCCAAGGCATGGGGAAACACATTTCCTGCCCTTCAGAGATTGGTGAGAATGTGGACTGGTAACTTTTGAGGATGATGGGAGATGCATGGTGGTGTTAGGTGGTACCCTGCTCTCCAGCTTTTCTTTCTACCAATTTCTTCTAGTTCTGCTTTACCCATATTTGGTATTTCTGGTAACGCTACTGAGGTTATCCCAGCTTTATATGTTGTTACCCACTGTATTATCTATGTCAGGCTGGCCTTGCAAGAACTTAATACCCAAAAGCTCCCAGCACTCTCCTCAAATAATCTCTGAAGTCTGTTTCTTGTGTGACTCCCCATGACCAATGGTGAGACACAGACACCTCCTGTGGTGCTGCTATGACTTCTGTCAGCCTTGTGCCCTGCTGCTGGTCATGGCTGAAACACATCCAGCACTTCCACTGACATATAATGGCAGTTTCAAGGTCAGCCACTGAACTTGCTCCATTTGAAAAAGGAAGAATCTCTCTCCTGTCATGCTTATAAGCAGGTGAGATCAACAGATCTCACAGTGGTAGATGGCAGTGGTAGGTACCTTCTGCATGGAGAGAGAAAGTGAAAAAAAGAGGTATATCAAGAATTTTGGGGACTATTTTTTCACAGAAAGACATTGGCTCCACCTGGCCACCCAAGCCCTAGGTGCCCAGTGGTGCATATTTGGGAGACAAGGGCTTCAGCACCTGGTAGGCACGCTGGCATCTCTGCCCAATGCCTACAGCCTACAGTTGCAGCCATCCCCTCCCTGGTGGAAGGATCACAAAAGAGGGTGATGGCAAATGAGTAGTACATTCATGGGATGGTTTCAGCCTCCCCTTAGATGTTTGCAAATTCAGGACATAGCCTCTGTCTCCTGTGTAAATGATCTTTTTGTTTGGCTTTCACCGCATTTTCCCAGAATGGCATTGCACAGATGTGCAACATTCAGTCATGAATCAGGAAGACATAACACTAAAATTTTAGTAAAATTGTCCCTTCTTTTTTACTTTAGAGTCTCTGTTGTGCACACAAAGGTTTGGGGAGCATGAACCAAACTGCCTTCTAACTTGCCATCAAATCATTAATTAAAACCCAAATTGACCACCAACATTATTCCGTCCTCATTGTAGCAAGACCATCTAAGAAAGCATCTGCATTTTCCAGAGTATGAAGGACTCAGGAGTGCTTCCTTCATGTTTTTGTTACCCCTAAAACTTTCCACATTGATCCTCTAAGGTGTCACGCTGACATTTGTTTCAGATCTGTGCAGAAATCTTTTTCATTTTCTTTACTAACTCCCTCATGAGGCATGTTTCAGGCATTGCTTTCCGTGCCTTTGAATGCGAGATATGTAAAACGCTGGGCTCAGGCGCACGAGTATGTACTAGGGTAGCTTAACAAGATTTTACACCTCTGCAGAGCTATGTCATGTGGGGGCTGCTAGCTTGTTGCAGATGTGAGTCATAAATGGTATTTACATATCAGTCAAGGAAGTCCAATTGGAGTATTTTACTTTGTATCTGTGATGGGTTTAAGTGTTCTCATGAAGTCCACAGTCAGTCCTATACTGAGTTATTTGGGTAACAGGAACTTGGTCCTTTGCTGAAGTTCACTCATGTGGATCAAACACTTTAATGGTGATTTTTCTACCTACTCATGTGTAGTGCCTGCTGCCTGGTGAGACTTCAGAAAGCTAAGGGTCTATGACAAAATATAACTGCAATCCTGAGTGCAATGGGTGATTCAAGAAGAAAGGAGCAGATAGTCATCTTGGTGTGTGGACTATGGTTCTCCTACAGGAGAAACAGGACAATCTGCAAGGATAAATTAAAACACATAGTCTTGTCTCAAATTTGGATCAAAACTTATAAAGAACTTTCATGAGGCTGAAAAATACTTCCTTAAACAAGCCATTATTTTAGAACAGTTCACGTTTCCTCTTGTTTTTCTTTTGTCCTGAGTTGTGAGTTTATGAACATAATAGAAAATGAAATTATGACAACAGTATTTGCTGGCTTGTTCATTTGTCTAACAAGGTTAATAATGCAGTGGACCCTAATGCATGCCAACAATCAGAATGTAGGCCCCTGCTCAGCCAAGTTTGTGAAAGATTAGCTATCATGTGTCGAAGTGTGTAAGGCTGCATCTCCTATACTATCCTCTTGCTTCCTAGAATTATGCCAGTGTACATTAAACTCTCCCATGAAGACAGATGGTATCTGTGTTTATGCATATTCCTGTAGTAAAGTCCTCTCAAGATTTTCTGCTTAATTTTTCTGCAGCTGGAGCAAACCCTGTGTAATGAAAGTGAACTACACATTCTCCATTAGAAAGAACATTGGTTTTGTGCTGATACTATTCCTTCAGATCATAGTTGCCTTCAGTGTATGGTTTCCACACATGCTGGAAACCATAGGCTGTTTCCAAATATTCAAAGTGGACAGGCACTGTACAGAAGCAAGAGAAAGGATACTACTGTGGGACTTTATGAATCCCAGCCCTCTGCTACCTAGATGAGGAACATGAGTGTATTCCTAATAGTGCCCCTGTAACAGTGCAAGCTGTGAATCATGGAACTAGTGCTGCAATTTGCTTTCTGCCTTGTTTTGGCTTGAGTGGGTTCAGTGTGGTTCTGCCTGCCTTTTCTGCATAGAAGTGCTGTGCACGAGGTGGTTGCAGCTCAACCATCACAGACATATAGTCTATTTCCTCAATCTGAAAGAGCTCCAGTTCCCTCTTTGAAGTTTTACCAGACTTGATCTTATATATTGAGCTCAAAATCCATTTAAGTGTAAATAAGAGGCTAAGCAGTACCCAGCCTGCAATTGTCTTGTCCCATTATGTGCTTCAGATCTGATGCTAATTACCATGTGCTCTCATGTAAAGATGTGAAATTTATTCTTGTTAGTCCTTGCTGCAGGACATGGTCTGAGATGCCTTGACCCCAAGTTTGTTTTTTTTTTTTTTTTTCCCCACTCACAGGGACTTGCTACAGTGGCAATGGCCAATTTTACCAGGGCTGGGTCAATGTCACGGCCTCTGGCATTCCCTGCCAGAAGTGGAGTGACCAGGTGCGTATCAGTGTTTCTGAGAGCCAGGTAGCCCAGTCTCAGTTAAAGGACTGAGCAGGGCACAGCTTGCCTTCATTCTTGATTTCACTGGTATTTCACAACCTCATCACATTTCAATCTACAAGTTCTCCTTCCTGTGGCAAGATGAGTTCTCTGTCATTCTGCCAGGCTGCTTCAAGAAAGGCTTTGCCTTTCTTCACTCATTTGTTTTATTTGATTTTATTTTACTAATAACAGCAGGAAAATTATACTTAAGCACTAGTCCAATTTCCTTCCTCCCCCAAGGCTCCCCACTTGCACAGGAGGACTCCCCAGGTTTTTCCTGAGCTGTCTGATGCTGAGAACTACTGCCGCAATCCAGGAGGAGAGAACAAACGTCCCTGGTGCTACACAAAGGACCCAGCTGTGACCTGGGAATACTGCAGCGTGTCTCCCTGTGGAGATGGTAGGCAATTGCAATCTTTGGTATCTACCATAAATTATGGTTGTTTGGGGTCATGCAAGTTGTTTGCATTGGGGGTATGCTAATCTGTTCTGCCTTCTGGATTCAGCTGGTTCTGGGTCTCCTCGTAGATTTATTCAGCATCTTTGACCAGAAGGTATAATTTGACCCTTAAAGAGGGAAAAATGAAGATAGCCAAATTGACCACCTTGCCCTAGATTATATAAATGACAAAGGATGGAATAAGATTGCCTGTGGTATTCTGAAAAAGGGATTTACCACACTGTGTTTTGAAGGTAGGATTTTGGGCTCTTTTCCAAAGCTGTTTTATTTTGGGTGATTTTTTCCCAGTAATATAAAAGACAATTTTAACTAAAAAGACGTTTGAGAAAGATGGAAACATTGTTTCTCTTTGATGTTGAAACTAAGTGTTTGTATTGTTTTTTGTTCAAAGAACAGAGCAATATTTGAAAGATATTTCATACCAGATTCACAGTTTCTGGATCTCAGTGCTTGGAAATAAGACAATTCTTGCATAAGGAACAGGGATTTCATGGATATAAGTGAACAAATCATTTTCAGTTTAGCTGGCCTTAAAAAGAAGAGTTTAAATTTCTTTCTGTTCTCAATCGTTGTGTGTACAGAGTAGCATTTTCTAGAATGTCTCAGAAATTACTCAGCAAGTAGTTATGTGATTTTTTTTCCCCTAATGATACAGCCAAGTGTGTTTAAAACTAGTTTTCCATACTTGTGTCATAAAGACACTGTGATGCAAATTGTTGGAGGCAAGGGAGTATTTCAGGAAAGTATCACTGTGTACTTACTTGGTCTTACACTCCTCCCTGCAGATTCCTTTTAGGACACATGATACATTGTGGTTCACATTGTAGACCATTGATCTTTCCCACTGCAGACACAACTATATTTGAATACTGTTGAGACCATCAAATGTGATCTCCCATCTGTAACTCCTGCAAACACTCTGTAATAATACTGTGTTCTCAGCTTAATGGGATCCATTTCTTGGTCTTTACCAGATACTGGATTTTCGCATTCGGCAAGAACAAATGGGTTTTGCTTCCTGAAAACCAAGCTTCCCTAGTATGGTTCTCTCATGTGGTCATACAGCTGTATCTGAAATGTCAGTAATTCCCAGGACATCAGGTTGACTCCATAAATTCCTCTTATAGAAAGCTCTGTAAAGTAGCTGAGGCATAACCCTTTGATTTTGTTTACATTACAGCGTTGTTATCACTAGGAACAGCAAAACCAAACGGAGAGACTCTAAATCTCCCCCCTGCTCCTCCCTTTTCCCCTACGTACTCCATGACTGTCATCATCTCAATTATCTCCAGCTTTGCTCTGGTCGTGATCTTCGGCATTGTCACCCTGCTTTGCTGCCGTCATCGAAAGCAATGGAAAACCAAAAAACGGTAAAGCTTGGGACTTAATTCAATGCATGAAATGCTTCTTTGAAAGAGGGCTTGCCTGTCTCTGAGAGCAAAGTCCTGCAAATGCCTGGTAGGGAGGAGCAGCCCTCTCTCTGCCTGTTGCAGCCCAGTGCAAGTTCTGGAGAACACCTATGCCAGAGCAGAAGGTGGCCTGGTGGCTGGAAACATGGCATGACACCTTCCTGCAAGGCTCTTACAATAGCTCTGCTGCACTTTCCCTTTCTATGCTGGAAGAAATAAGATCAGGAGAAGAGGCAGCTAGCTATGTTCAGGTGGAAGGCTATGCACACACTGACAGAAAATCACTCCATTGTTTCAGAGAGTCTGAGACACCAACACTCACCACTCTGCCCTCTGAACTACTCCTGGACCGGCTGCACCCAAACCCAATGTACCAGCGCATGCCTCTTCTCCTCAATCCAAAATTGCTTAGCCTGGAGTATCCCAGGAACAATATTGAATATGTGAGAGATATTGGGGAAGGAGCATTTGGGAGAGTCTTCCAAGCCAGGTAAGCAGTCTCTATGGGAGTCTTTAATTTGGAGCTACCTGTAACAAATTGGCACTGGATATCGTTAATTTATTCATTCTTTCATGCAAGCCAAGATCAAATGCATGTGTACCAAATGGTACACTCAGACTTGAGTTGTTATTTCTGTTGTCCTCTGCCGTCTGTTGATACTGGTTAAACTTTTATCACAAATGACGTTCTTATTCTACTCTCTGGTAGATATAATGCTTTACTCACATAGTGAAGTTGGTGTAAAAGTTTAGCTAAATTTATCACCACTGTTTTTGCCAAGAGTGTTGCCTGTGACATGTGACCTATTGTGAAATTCTTGCATTTCCCATTATTTGCAAATTGTGTGTAGTGACCTCCATTATAACACCAACACTGGCCAGTGATTACCACAGAAGGCAGTGTGTTATGTTACAGTTCAGTCCTGACACAGTTTCAATTTGATTCAGTGACAAAGTCAAACCAAACCAAAAATCTCCTGAACACTAACCCCACCTAGGCCAATAGTTTTTTTTTTTGGTGTGTGTGGTGTCAAAATCTTAAGGGGAAGGGCACACCTAAGATTTGTAGATGCTTGTGGTTGAAAAGAACAACAAGAGCCAGAGGAGCCACAAAACATTACAAGTTTTTATTAGTATATTACACACTTGGCATGGAAATTGGTATGTTATGCTCCCTGACCTTCTACATAAGCATATAGTAGGTTTTGAATTAAGGGGTAGTGTGGAAAGGAAGGGAGAGGGACAGAGAGATATGGATTAAAGAGGGGAAGAGAGAAAGATAGGAAGAAAGATCACCAGCCCTGGCTCCAGCATCATTTCAGCTGATGAGATGTTTAGGGTCTTACGGTGCATGCATGCAGGCTTACCTGTGGGCACCTTTTTATAGATAAGTTTCCCTGCCCTGGAGGTAAGTTTCTCACTTCTATGCAAGTGAGTTAGCATGCACAGTCCATTCTTCTAGACTTTCTTTCTTCTTCTTCCTTTTCCTTCCGGAAATGGGTCAGAGAGCTTTGGGGGTCTTTGCTGCCCTTGATTCCCCCCTTACTCGACCTCATTCCTGCACCTGTGCTCTACTGTGTTGTGCTTATCTCCAGGAGCGAGAACAAGGATATTTGTCCCAAAAAAGTGCTGCCCAACCTCTGTATGGCCCCCTTCTTCAGCCATAACAATCCTTGGCTGGCTCCATACCTATCTGACTACTGTTGTTTGAGACCTACACATTAATCCTCTTATCTTTTAGGCTTCTAAGGTGTCTCCTCTAGTTATTCACTTTTCACTTTTGGAATTTGCAGCCATTGTTACCTGTTTTAAATTTAAAGTATTAGATGAGATTCTAGTTCTGTTAAATCTCTGGGGAGGTGAGATCATTCACATCTTCAAATGTGAAATTTTTTTAATTGACAAACCCAAAGATGAACCCAGTCCTTCCTAGACTGAGGTGGATGGAAAGTGTTTTGTTGGTCTTTACAGAATCCATAATTTCTGCAGGAAAATCTTTGTACTAGTTTCCTCATAAAGTCTCATCCTCAAATTCCTGAAAGAAAGTGTACAGACTGTCTAGTTCCATACTTACTCAGGACAGACCTTTACAGTTAATAAGTAGGGAATGTGGCTGATTTTGTAGCTGTAGCTGGAGTAGTGTATGATGACCTCAAAAACCGCCCCCCCGGGAAGTATCAGAGTTCCACCATGGGCCAAGATCTTTCTGGTCAAACTGTTTCTGTTGACTTCAAAGACAAAGGACTCTCCATGCAAAAAGCAGTCATAATGCAAATATTTTTAATGTTTATAGTTATGCTGTTAGCATATCTTCTAGGAAATGAGCTATGAGCAGGTTAAATGTGTTACAGCTGGGAAAAAGCTTCAATAGCTGTGATGGATTTATTTTTCTAATGAAGGGATAAGTTATTTCTAATGGAAGAAATGTGGGCATACTTTTGTTTAATACAGAGAGAGCTAAAAATAACAAAGTTCAAAGGGCACACAGTGGGAAAGTCACAGATGCTTAGCCTGTGATTGATTGTTGCCTGGATTGCTGAATGCATCTGAGCTTGAAACAAGGACAAAACTGTAGAAACTGCACAACAGCTGTGCTTGGGGCACTGCATGCCAGCATGGCAGCTCTTGTCCCAGCCTCAGAACAGTGCTCAGGGTGCCCTGTGGCTCACCAACTTCCAGTTCATGCAGCAGGAGTCTTCACCACACTGTGGTGTGCAAACAGGTCAGACAGTCTTCCTGCCAAGTGCCACTTTGGACCTGCATTGGAAGGTTTAATGTAATATAAGTGCTGCTCAGACCTTTCTGAGCTGGAAATGACTCTCATGGACATCAAGCAGGACCTCTCAAAGGACATTCACATGTGGTAAAACTGCTGAGTTAAGCAAATACTAAAGTGGTGTAGAGACCTTTTATGTGGATTTCATCCATCCCAGTGCTGCAGTTTCATTTAATTAAACCTTTTTATTATTGACTGTGGAAACTGGGAGAAAAAGAGATGGGGAAAAAATAAAGCATCACATCTTAGTCAGCATTTGCCAAGTAGAGACTATTATACCCTGAGAAATGCCTGCTCTCTGTGGCTCAAGGAAGAAGCCACAGATACTGCTTCTGAGGAACTTCTTTATTTTTATTAATATTCCTGTCAAAAGTTCTTCCAAGGCCTTATAATTCTTTAAAACTATTATAATTTCTTCTAATAAGCCACTGGCATTTCTGTGTGCTGCTGGTAGATCAGTGCAGACTGCTGATCCAGTAGCACAAGCTGTGTATCCCTACAGGTTACTGAAGCTGTCTCAACTCAGTTTGTTGCCCTTCCATCTCAGATGGATAAAATGTACTTTCCTACGTGTGTTAAATGGGCATCTCAAGCTAAGTTTAGCAATACTCTTACTTCTCCTGCTCTCATGTTTCTCCCTCTCCTGTAAACACAGCTCTGCGCACAGTGCCAGCAATGCTTTTGCCAGTTGGCTTGCTGTGAGTCCTGATTCAGTGTTTACTCACTCCTGGGTCAAGCAACATGTTAGGACAGGAAGTGTCTGGCTATCATTTACTAGCTTCTTCTGAAAGGCTGCTGTCTTCACCAGGAACAGCTTCACACTGGAAGGGATGAGGAAGTAACCATGCTTAAAACAAAATTCAGGACCCGGCTCAGGTCTGTTTCAACTCCTGGACTCTGCTACTGGGAGGACCACAATGACCCCCATAAGCCACCAGAGCACCAGCTTTATGCTGTTCAATGCAGAGCAGCATGCAAGTTTTCTCCCAGAGCTGGAGCTGCATGGTCCAGGCTAAGACTGAAGGCTAGGATTGCCTAAAAGCCTGGATGTTGAGACTTTGCTAGTAGTCTAGTAGACCTCCATGGCAAAGGAACAGTTTGTTGTTCCTGCAAGAGACAAAACTGTTTCTGAGGTTGGAGTTTCTTGACAGAAGCCTTGTCATGTTTTCTCCATCTGCAAAGGGTGCTTTTTTGAGCTGATATCTGAAAAATCACTGAAAAACAGCATGGATGTTAATTAAAACAAAACAAAACACCCCCAAAACGAACCATCCTGCCAATCAACCAAAACCCCAAAGAATACCTAAAACCAAAAAAACCCCAAACAAACAAAACCCAAACCAAACCAAACCAAAACAAAAACCCTAACAAAAAAAAACCCTAACCCCCAAAAAAACCCCGAAAATCAAAAAAAGGCATGACAAAATGAGCCCCTGCCAGTTCAGAACACTCTCCTGCCCACATACAAATTTAACCAAAAGGGAAGAGGTGGGTCTCCATCAGACTCAGAAGAGAATTAACGTAATTTTTAAGAAAACAGTCCACTCTCTGGCCCTCGAGCTGAATGCTCCTGGTTTAGACGCAGCAGCTTCCCATTGCTCCCCTGCAGATAAGCCCCTATTCATTTGTACAAAGACTGTCTGTTGGACATCAAAGAGGGCAGCTTTGATAGGTGTCTGCCACAACTTCAGACAATCTCTCTCTCTGTGCCAGATCGATGTGAGTTTCTCAGGTCTGCTAAGAAGTGCGCTGAATTAGCACAAGTTACCAAGGGTGAAATTTCTTACTGTTGCTTCAAGGCCAAATGAAAGACTTCCTGTAGCTTAATCTCACTTGGTTACATTTAGGATAGTTTACACTACAAGACTCAGTGAAGTTTGTTGCTTGGGTGTACATCAGCCTCGGGTGAGTTTCTCTCCAAAGCATACAAGACCAAGCTGTGCCTGCTTCTGCTTTGGCACTGCACCGGCCCTGTTAGTCAGTGATGAGTGGCAATCTGTGAGACCATTTGGAAGAGATAAAAGCCCTCCTATTTTTACTTTTAAGTGCTCTACTGGTTTCTTCAGGCTGTTGCTGCTGACTTTAGTGCTGAGATTAGACAGCAGCTGATAGGTGCTGGTACTTCTACTAGACTAGAAATTGCTGCCAGCATAGGGAAAAAAAAGGAAGACATCTTGCTGGAATGGAGGCAGTAGCAGACAAGTGTGGAGTCTGATCCTCTCCTCTGGCATGCCAGACCTCCTTGCCTGAGTTTTGCAGCTATGATTGGCCACCTGTGAGATTCTTTTCCTATGGGCCCCCTGCCATCCACTGACATTTGACATTTCCAGCATTCAAGTGCAACTGTTGCAACTGCCATACATCTGAAGTAGATGACAGGGAAACTGGAAGTTTGCTTTGGAAATTGGAGTCTCCTCTTCATACTACTGAGCAGTAAAATAACCTGGCATTTGAGCAGTGGGAGAGCAGTTGGGTCGGTGTAGTAAGACGACACATGAATGGGCAATACTTTCCATGGGCTCTGGCTGGCTACCTGTAAGGAACGTGTTTTAGCTGCAGGACCCCTGGGAAGAGTTTGCATGGGCAACAAAATGTACATTTGATGTTTAATGCATGTTTGAAGAGTGGAAAGTTACTCTTCTTTGGCCATAGCTAACCCTAAATCTTTGTCAAGCCCATCTAAGTAAACTTGAGGGTGCAGTGACTTGTGGATAAGAAAATGAGTCTATCATTGCTCTAGGTCAGGAAGTTCTGTTTCCTATGGATTTGTGTCTGTAAGCTCTATCTGAAGATTCACCCATGTCACATCATGTGTGTATTTACACATTACCTTGTTCCTCACACAGGGCACAAGTATGCGTTGTCCTTTCTATCCTGTCACAGGTTTCCACAAAACTTGCAGGAGTATAACTATTTTCTGGACCTCAGCTACACCACATTAGATTCATCTGAAATTAGCTAATGGGTTTATAACTTGTTGAATTAAAGGCACACATATGTCTCACACACACACCCACCCACCCACACCCCCACAGAGAAAAGTGACAAAAGGCTGTTTTCCTTACAAAACCAGGGGGACGAGCTTACTGTAATTGCTACTTTCACTCTAATTGCAGCCAGATGTACCTAAGTCATCACTGTGCCAGTTATGAGAAAGGAAACTCTTTCATCAATTTCATATGCAATAGGTTTATTTTTAAATAAACTCAGTCATTGCACCCCAAAAGTGAATTTTTTGGACTGGAGAGTCCATTCTGTCCTTCATGAAGTTTATGATGTGACCTCCAACCTAGGGATAGGTTGTTGCTTACCAACCTGTTACTTATTTATGTCTTTACCAGTCATAGTAATGAGTTGGTAAGCAGAAAGAATAGTGATCAGAAAAAGTTAATACTGGGTTTAGACCCCCCTGAACCAAATTATATGTCTCTGTAATATGCAATGCAGACATGTCCGAGAGGCGAGGATGGTCTTTAATACTCGTTTAGTTGGTGGTGGGGCCTTCCAGAGTTTTAATTTTTCCTTTTTTCTTCTTTTACTGTCATCCTTTTGCATCAGAAACAGAAACCTATGTTTAGTGTGCATGCATTCACTGACGCTTTTCTCTTTTCCCACTCCTTGCAGGGCCCCAGGGCTGCTGCCATATGAGCCTTTCACAATGGTGGCAGTGAAAATGCTGAAGGAGGAAGCATCTGCAGACATGCAGGCTGACTTCCAGAGGGAAGCAGCTCTCATGGCAGAGTTTGACAATCCAAATATCGTCAAGCTTTTAGGTATCTCAGTGGGGCACCCATGTACTGGGTACCACCTTTTGTAAATCTTCTGTGGGGCTATTGAGGAGATGCAAGTGACTGGAACTTAATGCATATGGCAATGCTGGTCTATTTTGCAAGAGAAAATTCCTCTTGCAAAGTTGTGAACTTTTCCATGTGCCATAATATGCTCTGCTAAACTGTCCACTGAAAGAAAGCTCAAAATGTATGCCTGATGCTGTTGTCTTAACAGGATGGTGCATCATATTAAACTCTTCTCATGCTGCATTGAGTATACTGTTGGCCATCTTGCTGCCTAGTTCTACTTCCAGTTTATTACATGTCTTACAGCAAAGACATGAACTTCCTGGACCTGTGATTTATTTTGTGGGTACTTGAAAAACACAGGCACCAGTCTTGTTACTTTTATGGATCCCATACTATTGTGATGTCTGAACATTCACCAGCATTAAAGAAACAAAAACAAATGAACAAAAAAAGCCAACCACATAAAAAGCCAACCACAAAGATGGTCTCTTCCTTCCCTTCCCTTCTCATCTGAAGGAAACCCTGATTTTTTGGGTTTTTTTGGAAAGTCTTGATGTTGCAGCTTGGCTAATAGGGCATTCCTCTGTGAAGAAAGGTGTGGACCAAATTTTATTTCAATAAATTGTCATTTTTTGTTTGATGTAGGTGCTGCTGGCCACTTTCACATGGTAATCTTGCTCTAAGTTGTTGTATACAGATCTCATACCTTGAACAGCAGCTGAGATCTTAATTTGTTTCAGTAATTTTGAATTAGATTTTAAATAGATAAACCACAGTTTTGGGAAGTCTGGGTTAAAACAGGTACTTTGGCCGCAGAAAAGAAAAGCAAAAAATGCCCCAAATGTAAATAAACTTTGTGTTTATTGTCAACATACTTTGGGTCAAGAAAGGACAAAGGTCCAGGAAAACAGAGAAAACAGCTACATCCCTGAAGACAGCTTAGATGTTAAATCTCTCACATACAGTTGTCATGATTGTCAGATCCTGATTTCATGATGTTGGGAATAGCTATATGTTTTTCCTCAAAGATTCAAAGGTTAGGTCATCAACTAGAATTTCAGATTTCACAATAACTTCAATCACCAATTGCTAAATGATGGCTCTAAGAAAGGGAAACACACAAATTTTAAATGCTGGCTTTTGTTCATTGGCAATTTAATGATAGGCACGGAAATATTTTTACCATATCACTGTATTCTCAGTAAGGCTGGTGGAAGTGTGGTCCTCCACTGATGCTGGCCCACTAATACAGCTGATGTAGAGCCAAGAATGTGCCTTTCAGTGGATCTAGGTTCTGTATCTATCAGATAATATCTCCTTTCTGGTGTTTGCTTTTCCTTGTCTTTCTTTCATTTTGTAGTATCTTCCATGCTGAAAATAATTTCTGGAACTGAATTTTTTTGCATGAGCTGTTAAAAAAAAAAAAAGGGGAAGAAAAGAAATATCCAGAAGGCATAGAAGGCATTGTAGTGGGAGTTTCTTTGCATTTCAAGTATCTCACTCAACCCTTTAACATGCCCCTTGGACTACTTTTGAAGTCTTCCTGCCTATGTGTTGTCTCCATACATTAGTATTAGCAATAATTATAATAATTAATACAATAATTACAACAACAAAACCAAAAAGAAGTACAAAATAGCATGATCAGAACTATAAAGATTACTTCCTGAAAGGGCAGTTGCACCTAGGAAGAGGCAATAGTTCTGTTAATGCTAACATAAACAGACCAGGCTCTTAATCAAACATAACTCTAAAAGTGTATATTTTTCCTGGGATGTTCAGACAAATTAGTCAAATGCATGACTTGTTAGCATCTCCCACATAGCTCAGTGTTAGACGCCTGGTAAAGGAGTTTCAAAGAGACAGCATGTATGATGGATGCAGGGAGACTTTTTCCCCTGGCTCTTCATGCATTGTTGAAGTCTCCCTCTTGTGCAAGTATTTTTGATTTGTCTTGGGTTTTGCACATCAGAACTCTCTTTGCTACCCAAATGACCTGTGCAGTGTATCTATCTTGTTACAGGTGTGTGTGCTGTTGGGAAACCGATGTGCCTGCTGTTCGAGTATATGGCCTATGGTGATCTAAATGAGTACCTGCGTGATCGCTCACCCCGCAACCTCTGCAGCCTTGCACACAGCAGTCTGGACACAAGGATTCGTCTCCCTAACCCCCTGGCACTGTGTTGCACCAGCCAGCTCTGCATTGCCAAGCAGGTTGCTGCTGGCATGGCATACCTCTCTGAGCGCAAGTTTGTCCACCGGGATTTGGCCACCAGGAACTGTCTGGTGGGGGAGAACATGGTGGTCAAAATTGCCGACTTTGGTCTTTCAAGGAACATGTATTCGGCTGACTACTACAAAGCAAATGAGAACGATGCCATCCCCATCCGCTGGATGCCCCCTGAGTCCATTTTCTACAACCGTTACACCACGGAGTCAGATGTGTGGGCATATGGAGTGGTGCTGTGGGAGATCTTCTCCTATGGCATGCAGCCCTACTATGGGATGGCTCATGAAGAGGTCATCTACTATGTGAGGGATGGGAATGTCCTCTCCTGCCCAGACAATTGTCCCCTGGAGCTCTACAACCTGATGCGTCTCTGCTGGAGCAAGCTTCCTGCTGACCGGCCGGGCTTTGCTAGCATTCACCGTATCTTGGAGCGCATGTACGAGAGGGCTGTTGCCAACATGTCTGTCTGAGGGATGCATCTTCTTGCATGTCCTTCCTTGTCTCCTGTGTGCACTTATCCAGACTGACTTAGACCAGCCTATGAGTGATGGTGGGTTCACACAAAGTTCTTCTTCAGGGGAGGAGAAACAGTTTGTTTCTCTACCAAGCAAGAATTGTGAACTGCATCCCCTTATGCACCTATCTGGGTGGGACTGTACCTCCAAAACTACAGGTGGCCTCTGGCCACCAGGCCAAGACTCCTTAAGTTGGTGAAGGTGCTGGTCATGTTGACTCGGTACCTGTATTAAGCATTTCCAGGAGCACAGAGTTCCCCAGTGAAAGCAAACCAATGTTTCAATGTGGCACTTCCCTTCCTAACAGGTGTCTCCATGTCCTTCTGCATTTGTGTTCTTGGCTTTTACCTTTTTCTTCCCTTCCTCATGTGCTTTCAATTATTATTTAAAAAAAAAAAGATTGCAGCATTCAATCTTTTTTTTGGGGATACTGTTTATTATTTTATTTTTGCATACTGTTTACTATTTTGTTTTTGCATACTTTTGCAGAAAAAGGTTGTTTCTGAAGCCACAGGCCACTTTCTTCTTCCTTGTAGCTTCCACCTTTTCACATGACAATGACATTGTCAGAGTCAAAACAGGAGCCTGCAGGACCACTGGCAGCCACATGCGTCTCATATTACACAGATGAGCAAAATACTGTCAAGCATGAAACCTTCCATTTTCAAAAGTGGGAAATCCACAGTGAGGTTCATTTCATGTTTATTAAGATCTCACCCAAAAGCTTTCCTTTAGCATTGCAGCCCATCTCTCCTGCCATTTGGTGCTGAGGGAGAAATTTGTTGCAAAAACTTGGTCCGGCAACTCACAGGTGTCTGAGGTGTACTTATTTGTTACTGCATGCAGTATGGTCCTCACTGTGCCAAAAGCAAGGAGAAATGCAGTTCCCCTTGCAGAAATATGGCAGGTTATCTTAATTATTTCTCTCCTTTTCCATTCCAATCTTTGCCTCTTGTTTGTGGTTTCCCTTTCCTGACAGCAGCACCTAAGCTGCACTATAGTGTTTGCCAGCCACCTTTCCTTGTGCTACAGTTTAGAGACACAGAAGTAAGGAAAGTGGATGTCTGCCATTGGTGGTCTTCAGAGACACTGAGCTGTGTAGGAGAAGGTGGAAAAAGTGGGAGTTCATGCTCCACACAGGAAGTGTTACAGACCATTCATCTGTATGATTGACTGCCTCAATCACTCATTGACTGTAGCCCACCTCCAAATGCCAAATGTTTCTCTGCTAAAAGTTCTCCAAATTGTAATGGCTACTTTAGTGCCAGAGAAAATCATAGTTCTCTGAGTATAGGTTTTACCTTTTAGCTCCTTGGGGAGTGAGGAGTAGTTGCTCCATAGCCTCACTGCTAATATGAAATACGGGCCAAGGCAGGAATGTGCATTATGGCTGCAGAGTAGGAGCACCAGTGAGTGAAAGTTCAGTGTGACTTCCATAACTGGGACACACCAGTTGAGCCAAAAAGGAGCAGTGGAGAGCAGCCATCTCTGGGGCTAAAAGGAGTAACCTTGGTTTTAGAAATGTAAGCTTGAAAAACTGCCAACTGTCATGAAGAAGAATACTGGAAAAAATATCTCTTTTGCTGCTNTTCTTTTCTTTCTTTTTCTTTTTGTTACTCCTTTCTCTCCACACAACTAACCATAGTTGATTCTCGTTGTGGCCACAAGAGCATAGTTTAATGTTTTCAGACTGCTGGTGTCAATTTCACTTGGAGCAAAGACTTTGCAACTGCCCGAGACAGTAGGAAGAAAGAGGAGGTTTGGGCTCCAAAATATTGAACTGCTAGAAGGGCTTGGACATCTGCACAGTGAGCAGAAAATGACCAGTGAACTTTTACTCATTTAGCAGTCCTGCCATCATGTTACTATGACACAACAGTTTACTGAGGTTTGGATGGTAAAAACAGATACCCTCGAAAACCCTGAAGCCTTAGATTTAAATAAAATAATACTGGAGTTTCTTATGTAGTTCCTGTTATCACAGTATGACCACCTAACAGTGCTCAGCATTAAAATCTGTTAGGTTATATTAGCCACCTGTCTGTGCTCCCTGTTCTGGGGTGACAGGAGTGAGGAGGCAGGCCTGGAGGGATGGGAGGTTAGTGACATCCCCAGCTGATTTGCCTGTAACATCTGCCGAGCTGAGCCCTAGTATGCAGCTCAGCACCTGCTCCATTTCTAGAAGGGAGGGTGCACATTCAAGATCCTTGCAGTGCTTGAAGCAGCAGTCGCTTTGTCACTCTCTTTATAGAGGGCAGGGTTAGACCTTATGTTTGTGTAATGGTGTGAGTCCAGATAACTAGGATCTCCTCCTAATTTGGAATGATTCTTACACTAAGTGAAAAGCACAGTAATAGGTTGCAAAACCTGCACCTGTGCTCATATATATAAACACACCCTGTCATAGTTCTGGAGGATATTCTGCTTTTCTGCCTTCTAGGATCCCAGTGCTGGCTTCAATCGCTCACTCTCCATTTCTCCCAGTGAGATGACTTTGAAATCACAATCATAGTTTTCCTGTTGTTAGATTCCTGCAATGTCACATGCTTGGAAGTTTCCTTCACTTTCTTTGTGAAAGAAGGACTCACACAAACTTGGAAGGGTAGCCTTTTTCATCACACTTTCCTAGCCCAAACCCTTCTCTCAGTGACCCCATATTCAGGACAACAGTGTTAAATTTGGTTTTCCTTGTCCAGCGTTCCAGCCTTTGCATTATAAGCAGGCACAGAAGTGTGTGGTAGTCAGTTACTGCAGGTCAGGATGGAAAATACTCCCTGCGTTGCAAGACGAAACAAGATAGAGAGGCTCTTGGCAACATGCTCTTAAAGGATGGTAATAGCTTCTGTGTACTGATCCAACAGGAGGGCTTAGCACCTAAATGGTGGTGTCCTTTGAGGATTAAATGGTAGACAGAACTTCTACTTGGCATGTAGCTGGGTTTTACTGTTTCCTCCTGTACATTTTTTAGCTTGCTAAAAGCTGGAGGTTGAACTGCTTTCACGATATGCCCTCTTTCATAGATTTTTTTTTCCTCCTCCTTTTGTTTAAGATTTCTGTGATCTTCATTCTATGTTATGCAATGCGCTACTGTGGGTCCTTCCAGATTTTATGTACCACTATCATGTAATACAAAGTATTTTGAATGGGAGTAAACAAAGGGGTTATGAGAGATTAGAAGAGAAAGGAAAATTTATTACTCAAAAAGCTGTTTGGAAGCAAAAATATTTTGCTTCTCTAGTTTGGATTTAAAATTAGTGCAGATAAACAAGATGAACCAAAAATGTACATTTTTATGCTAATTATTGAACATTTTTGTGCTGCATTGTACTTTTCTACATCTAGCCCTGCCAGGACTGGCCTCCAAAATATGGAATGCTTCATGAATTTGCATGTTACCTTTGTGCAGGGGCCTTGCTAATATACTAAAATGAACATTTTTGGTGCTTTGATGCCCATTCCCACTGAAGCCAGAGAGAGCTTTGCACCCAATGGGACTTGATGAGAACCCTGAGAAGAAGAGGATTTGCAGCACATTTGGTGTACCCATTTCCTCTGCAAGTATGCTGCCTCGAGCATTTGCAGCACATATACATACAAATATATACAGCTCATCTCCTTTCTCCAAGGGTAGTATGTTAGTTACTAGTCTGTGATTGTATGTTATACATTTCATGAATGATGGCTTTGAAAGGCATCCCTAGCAGAAATGTACATTTCTCATCTCAACCTGTGTAACTCATGTGTGCAATATTTTTTAAAATAAAGAGGTATCAAAAAGGATAATACAGTGTTCTTCTGTTCTCTCTGTTCTCTTCCTCCAACAGCTTGGTTTTGTTTTGTTTTCTGAGAATGAAGGCATTTAATTTTATTAAAATATCTTTATGACAGCTTTAATATCACAGTGGTTATACTGCAGGCAATTGCACTAAAAAGTCAACTTACTATGTGTACTCAAAGACATGTTGTTTTGATGGGTGTGCTGTTATGATAGTACATTGAGACTGATCAAGAGAAAGGAGGATGCTTTTAAAGAAATGTGTATTGGAGTCCCTTGATCATTTTACCAATGAGAAAGATGTCTCACATAGGTGAGAATGACATATGCCTCCCTGCCAATATCTGCTGGTATTTGTACCTGTGTTCTGATCTCATACCTAGACGTGCAGGGAATTAAGGTCTGATAAAAAATCAAAAGGTAATTGAGTTTGCTGTCTGTAGAGCACAGCTGAGAAAAGTTACCTACTGATAGATTTATCTACAAGGTATATTCTGCACATAATTCTTGAACATTAACTCACAAAGTCTATGGGAATTTTAACTATTTTAAAATAATTGAAAATATTTAACAATCAGAAATGCGGAGTAAACCCAAACTTTCTGCTACAATTAGCCAGGCAAGTCATGAAGTAGTCTTCCTTTTTTTTTCATTTTCCAAGTACAATATAAAGTATTTTCTGCAAATCTTCTTGCTAGAAATCCTAGGAAGAAGCTAGAAAAAAAGGGTGTTTTGTAAATGTTTTCCTCACTGAGAAAGTCTATGATGAAGTAGAAAAAAGTTACTTTGTTACCCTTTCAATGGGATTGAATCATATTAAAAGGGTTGACTATTACATATCAAGTTTTGTGAAGGCACAAGGACAAGCGGTACCTTCATTTCCCATCACAAAACGGTTTTGGAATCTGCTGAGAAACACTTTTTTTTTCAGCGTGGCTAACAGTTTGACCCTGTGACAGAACCTGTTGTCTTCAGCAGTACAGTCTCTGCTAGGCTTCCCTCCCTCTTAACCCCCTCTAAGGCCACCTAAACCTGACAGGACAAGTGGACTCAATGCCATGAGTCACCCTGAGTATTTTGGGTAATTCAGCAGCAATATCAGCTGTCCTGCATGAAGCAATGAGAGTAACCTTTGACTGGGGAGAGCAAAAGCATATAATAGATAGTTTCATTTTCCATGGCTTTTATTTGTGATTTTGTGTACCCATATCCTTGTATTTGTGTCTGCCTGTATGGGAAGGAGTGAGGAAGCACGCTTTTTATGGAGGGCAAAAGAGATTTCAGTTAGCCTTCTATGCAAATTCCTTGTCTTTCAAAACATTCAACCATTTTCATTCAGTTCAAACTTCGCATCTTCAGCTGGGTGTAATGACATCTTACTTCCTCAAAGGAAACTTGAGGTCCTAAGAGGCCTTTGTGAAGTTTCTGACATTACAGTACTGTGGGAGTTATGCCCCTCTCTGCTGCTGGTATGATGCTCTGAAGTAATGTGAAGCAACTTTTCATATTTCATAAAGAAATAGGAGGCTTTTAGTGCAGGACTAGGATCTTTTTCTTTTTAACAAGAAGTGAAAAAAGGAGAAAAATAAGTCCTGTCAATTTACCAACTCCACCAAAGACACAGAACCTGTTTAATCATGTCATGGATGTTTTACAAGTTTCTCAACGTTAGGAGAGAAATTATGCAGTCATTCACTGAAAAGTGTTTAGAAACTCATTTTTTATCCAGTCTTGCTGTACATAGCCAAGAGCACTCCCGAGAGGCATCTCTCCGTATGGTGATCCACACACAGTGGCCAGTTGTGACTGTGAAAAGGGTAATATCTGAGGAGCTCAAAGCTGCCCTTTAAACCAGTATGTACAATTTTCTTCAGTGCAGGAGGTTGTAGCTCTTAGCAAATGTCGTACTTTATACCACTGATATATTTCTGTGCTAACACAGCATCTTAAAATGTTCCACAGGTTTAGTATTAAGTAAATAAAAGTTTCATCAGCAACAGTTAGACAGAATGTTTTGTGACAGATTTGAATCATCATGCAATCAATTAATTAATTGATTATATTTATTGAAGAAATATTTTTTTTCTGTCTGCTGGGGTGCTTTGAGTCTCATACCATTTATAGGCCAATGTGTTTACTTTGACTCTGAGATAACCACACTATACATTTCTAGCGGGCATGAGTGAACACCTTGAGGAACTTGTATGTTTGTCTGCCCTCCCCCACGACTCTTATGTAAAAGAGATGTTACAGTTTGGAAGTTTGTATAGGCTGGCAAACTATTATGTAAACAAACAACTTAATGGAAGAGAGGATCTGTGCAGAAATGAGGCATGCCAGAAGAATGAATGGGGGCTATTCACCCTCTGGATGTTGAGCTCATGCTATGCTAAATATAACTTCTTATTTAAAGTGGTGCTAACTTCACAGCAGCAACACTGAAGAACAGGAGGGGTTTGGTTATTGTGAAGATGGAGAACTTTCTGTGACTGGATGGGAGCAGACAGAATCACTGCATGCAAAGTGCAGCAGGGAGAGGGGCTTTCATCAGCAGAGGGACAGGCCTCTTTCCTGATAAATATAGTAGTAGGGCACAGACAATCCCATGCTGAATTCACTCAGATGTGGTTGGGAGTTACTTGCAGTGCCTTGTTTATTTCTCTTCTGTTCTAGAATGCAAGATGCTCTCTTGGTTCTCCAAGACCCTGAACTCCCCATGCCTCATGCTCTTCTCCAGGCAAGCAGCAAGGACAACTCTATTCCTCCCCATTTCCCTTCCTCCTAACACTGCACCACTTTTATCTGATCACGGAGTCCAGACAGGTGCCTCTCTGTGGAGCAGGGCAGCACCAGGGAACAAGATGCGTGTTTCCACAGCTCTTACAGTGGTGAAGAGGTGTTGGCTGTGTGGCTCCTGCAGAGATCAGCACCATCCCCTGTGGAGTGTACCTGACCTGTGATACAGCTCCAAGTGTTTATGGGACTAGAAGGCTGCATCTTGTTTGGAAAGAGCTCCTGGAGAGAACTGTACAAAATGTTCAGATCAAAATCTCCAGCAATGAAAAGCCCCCTGGGTTTGGGTGTTATTACTTGCCCTCATGAGTTTTGTTAAGAGGATCTGCATGCCGCTAGGCTGCTGCTCAGCTACATTTCAAGAGAAATGGCCCTGATTTATTGCTTGGTGTCAGTAACACATCGCAGACCAGCAGCCGTGGACTGGCAGAAAATGGACAAGACGACTTGGTATTGGTATGTCTTGCATGTGAGATCTTCAAGTCAACAGCAAAGCATGCTAATGATCTGTCTTCTCATTAATCTCAGACGTGAAAAATTGTGAAATACTGTCTGGGTACCAGGTGGCACCTGTCTAGACAAAACAATAAAATTTTTGGCCAATCTATTTTCCTGTGTAACACATAATATTGAAACAAAACACTATGATACACATTGTGCTGAACAGGGTTGCTGTCTCTTTTGCAAACAGTGTGCACTATTTCCTTGAGTTCATAGGACAGCAAAGTATTGGATTTGGCTTGCATGAGATAAATCCTGTAAATGAAAGGGACACACTACTTATTTGGAAACATACCCTGACTCAGCAAGACTTGCACAAATATTTTTCTTGGACAACTACCAAGCAGTGAAGTAGCTGCTACTACACATTTGCCCTTTTATGCCAATCCAGACAAAGGATTATCTGTTAGAAAGAGGATTTAAAAAATAACTTGAGATAAAATGTTAGATTAAAATCTTATACATGAGATAAAAGTATCTCTCCTGCAATAAAAACATGCACATCCTTTGGGGCTCTGAGATCCTCTTTGAGTTCACTTGCAATGCTTCTAATTTTGCTTGGACTGTAGTGGGGCTGATAAACGTTACTGCTTCTGCCAGCACTGGAATGAGGGGCTACCAATGAACTTAATAACAAGGACACAAAAAATCACACACAAGGCACAATTATGTGGACATGAAGCTATAGATACCATAAGTATGAACAAATTTAAAGAAAAAAAGAAAACAGATTAGACAAGTTCACACAAGAATTTTCATTGAATTTGATGGTTTCAGTGCTTCACAGTGCTGTTTTCTAGAAAGTCTGAGAGGAGCACAGAACAAAGAACTTACTTCATGAATGCAGGTGTGATTGGAACTGGAGCTTTTCTTAAAATATCTGCTGGTGAGAATTGGAGTAAGAATAACAAATGTTTGTCCTTCTGATGCCTGTTTTACTGCTGCTTTTGTGAGATTCCTTTGCAAAAGGGCCTAGGTTGTAAAATTCGGGCTCAGATAACAGATGTTTGTTACCTGAAGGATAATTGTTTAGTCTGCTCTTGGCACTGGTATGTAACTGGATGAAAAAATGTTAACTTTCTATTTTCATGTGCTGTCTTTTACTATCTCTTGGATAATGCTATAATGTTTTCTGAACCAAAACTTGAGCATCCTTCAATGGGCAAATGCCTTGTGTGCATCTGCAGTGCTAAAAGAATCAGAAAAAACTTCCTAGTGTAACTCAAAGTGTTATGACTCACTGACTTGTGTCAATGACTTTTGAAGCCTTCACCACATTTCCAGCTGACAGAGGTGCAACCATACTAAATATTGAAGGCAAGTAACTGGAGGGTATAATGAAAAACAGACCAGAGGACAGAGAGCAAAGAACCAAGCTCATGTGCAGAGATAACTGCTAGAGCCCAGGACTGAATCCCTACCTGCACTTGGGACTCTGACCCTGTGATCCCACTGTGCCAACTGGGATTCCACACAAGAAAACACATATTTGGATTCCTTATCTCTGAACAAGCCATAGAGAAATGTGTGCTGAAAGCTGAATGCACATTCCACCAGATTCTGAAATGCCTCTGTGTCCCTAAGGCTATCCCTGCACTGAACTGATTTGGTGCACCAACATTTCAGGATCAAAGTAATATTCTTCATGCAGATTTGGCAATGCCACTGCGTGTAAAACACCGACACAGTATGAGCCACAGCACTTCTTAGCAAGTGCTCTTTCAATCCAGTCACTTGTTAGCTAGCTCTCAGTCCCCCAGCTTCAAATGATTCCAGCCAAATGCAATTCTTTCAGTTCCAAACCCTGAAACCATCGACCTAAGCAACTGGCTTCCTTGTCTCCCCTGGGCCAGTGTTTTTCCAATGAAACCCATGATTCATCTGCAGATGGCTCCCTGGATCAGCAGGCAGCTCCACCCACAGCCAAGAAAACCAGCAATCCCAGGGCTTGCTGCCCCACCAAGGACATGAACCCCAGCGCTGGTATGAACTCTCTATTTGCAGATGCTTCTTGCTGTTTATTTTGGGCTCAGTGCTTGGCTGGGTGGTAGGAAGGACCAGGACTTGTAGGGCACACCATTCATTGTGGTGCAAATTCATGTTGCATAGACATTGTGATACTACAGGACAACAACTGTAAGGCACCCAGGATGGGTGTGACTACTTTTGGGATGGCTTTTCTGTCCTTATGAATGCAGTTTGTCCTAGCCAAGCAGCAGCATATTGATGCTGTTACCAAGTAACAGACATGGTGGGAAACAGCAGGGATCGTTTCCTGATCCACTCCATTTCCTGGGGAAGGAAAAATGGGGCAGAAGTATGAGAATCATCCTACATTCTTTCCCTGTGTAGTTAGTGCTGGTTGCTGGTCTTTGAAGTTGTACTTCCCTTGATTTCGGCATCAGCAGAAGAATTTGGCTTGCTCAGAACATGCTTGAAAATGCCACCCGCCCTGTTGACAGCAAGATTTTCATAATGCCAGTGATTATGCAAAGCAAAGATTTATAACATCTATGCTGCTGTGAATCCAGGCAGCTTTGATCACGTAACACAATGTTTTGAGTCCCTGCACGTTCATGCTGGAGTTATATAAGGATGACCTGTACTTGACCTCTCCTGGCAGCTCCCCACATGTAATTAGAGATCTTCTGGAGACACATTTATGATTGGATGCAAAAGGTTTGGCAAATTCCAGATATAGAAATTTCTGGTAAGCTGCAGCTCCAGAACAAACTCTTGCTGTGCGTGTCCCAAGTCAAAATGACAGGACAGCATTGTATGTCCCCTGCCTCCTAATGCTTGTGGCACAATGTCGATCAGTGCAAGAGCCAGAGAGCAAATGTGGAAAACAAGCACCTTGTTAAGTCAGGTCTTTGTCACCTAAACCTGCAGTGGTGGGAAGGGGCATGCTGTAACTCATGACTCCAATCAGACAAACCATTAATCCCGGAACTTAATTGAATTAAAGGAATAATGCCAGCCCCATGGGAGACCCATCAGACAACAGGTGCTGGGGCCCTTGAGATAACAGAATCATTGAGGTTGAAAAAGACCTCAAAGATCATCAAGTCCAACTTACTTTACCTTTAGTTTTACCTAGCAATCTGTAGCATGAACAAACAAATGGGTGGCCTTACAGCCATGATGACTTGTTCATCAATGTTCAGTGAAGCATGGTTTTGTCTAAAAACCATTTTCCTAATTTGTCCAAACAAAGGCATCAAATATACACCCCCAGTAGCATAACTGAAATTTTGTCAGACCCACCACAGCCAACTCATTACTTAAGGCTCAAACAAAATGAGATAGTCTGCCTGTTGGTGAGCAAAGAGAAACACTATTCCTATTGTGAATGGATTGCGATCAAACTAGTAATTATTCCCTGGTGTGTGTTTTGTATGAGCTGCTGAGAGCTGCCGTGGAGCCAATAGGTGAAAGTACTTAATAGAGTTTGCCATAAGGGTGTGTGCAGTTTATCCTTCTCTGAGCACAAAAGTTCAGACAGAGACTTGCCCATAAACATCTGACTAGGAACGCAAAAAACCTATTAACAAACAGGATAGTTCTCTGAAAGAGGCTCAGCCAGATTCTTCTACCTTTTTTTTTTTTTTAAAATTAGTCCTCACAATCTGGGGTAAAATGCTAACAAAAAATAGCGTACATGGCATTAAAACTATCTGTCACATATAGCATAATGGGGTCTGATCCAGCTTTCACTCAAGTTAGTTGAACAATTCCCACTGATCTCTCTTAGGAGGTGGCTACACTTCACAGTAAACTGTAGTTAAGTTAAACACAAATCCAAACATTCAGAAAACAATGAGAAATGCCACAATGGCTGCTTTTTCCTGGTGTTGGCATCCTTTTGGGATGTAAACCAACAAATTTTCTGGGAGAAATTATCTCACGAAGGAACAGGTCCTTTGACATGAATGAACAAACATCTTCCACAGAGGTACTATATAAATCAGTTAGCATGAAAGAGTGCTAAGGCAGTATTTCAGAAACTGTCTTGGAGGCAGAAGGTGAGGATATCTGTTGCAATATATACAATTTTATTGGCTATTCCCTGTCTTTCTCTGACAAAGCAGTGACAAATGTCTGTAGATGTCGTGGGGCACGAAGCATTCTTGTTGGATGAATACTGGACAAAATTAATACTGCTGCAGAGCTGGACATGGTTCGGACCACACAAGTTTCATCATTGCTAATAGTGATCCTGGCTGGGCACCTTTGTGCTGTCTCTTTCTTCTCCCTCCTTTTTTCAGATCCTGAGAAAACAAAGCAATAACTCACAGGACTCAATGCCTCTTCAAGTCAAGCTGTTTTGCTCTCCTCCCTCTCATTGCAACAGCAAATTGAGGACAAAATAAGGCTAAGCATTGAACTCAATAGCAGTGTGGTTTGTGGAGGCTGAGATATGAGTGGTCACTAGCTCTGGGCTGACCATAGAGCTAAAGGTTGCATCTTTATCAGACGGAAACACAGGAAGTTACAAACTCATGAATGTAAAAAAAATCCAAACAGAAATGTATCTACATGGAATTAAGAAATGTCATGAAGAAGTAAGTTTCTCTCTCCAAAAAGAAAACAAGTGGAGCTATAACTGCTGAGCTCCATGGCGTGTCACACACAAGAGACAGGTACAGGTGTAAATAGTAAAGGGTTCGGAAAGTGGCAACAGGTTTGTGGAGTTCACATGCTTTGGCAGGGGCATGTGTCTATTCTTTAGGGAGTGCTGATCTGCCAAAACATGATGCACACTCAAATCACAGCCACAGAATATGCTGCCACAAGGGAGATGATGGCACAGAATATTTTTCTGGGAGGAGAATGAAATCAGAAGAACTAGAAAAGCAGAACTCAGGAGGAAAAGCTGACTGAAGGTAATTTACAAGTTCCTTCAGTTCAGTTCTCCTTATATGCACTGTGAGGGAGACAAAACTGACTCTTGGCTAGATGATACCACTTCCAGGAGTGGAACCATAAAGGTTTACAGCTTTTGTTTCATTCTTTGTTTCTGGACCATGTTTTATTTGCCCAGCACATTTCGTGTGTCTTAGTGTGTGCTCTCAAGCTTGCAGCAATGTCTGCCAACTCAAGCAAGCTCAGGCCACACGCAACATCTAGGGGCTCTCAGAAACAACAGCCATTGCATTTCAGGACACAGAACTAGCTCATAAATATTTAGAAGTCTGTCAGTTACTGGGATGTGAAGCTGTTAGCAAGATAGTTCTGATCAGAATATGGGAGATGGGACTTCAGCATGCCTGACTAATCCAGGCTGGTAGTCATCCAGCAAAACCATTTATAAGCACAAGGAAAGAAGTTTCTGTCTCTCTGCTTCACAAATGAAGTAAGAGTCTACACTGGAGGATGGCTGCAAAATCCAGTACTGCTCAAAATGTGACTCTTGAGGCTGTATTTTTGAATCCTTATTTAAGCATGTCTCTTTTTAAAGGAGACTCAATAACTTCTCCTGATACCCTCATGTGCTGTAGGCAATCCAGAATGAATACATCACCTTAATTATGACCCGAAGTCCCAGGTCACACAGTGCTGGTCAGTGCCAACAGCAGAGAACTAAAGGTCACTCCAGTGTCTGACTTGCTGCCCTGCTTCCTACTGAAGAGACACAGCCATTTAGAGAATTTTGTTCAGGGACAAATGCTGCTCTTCCTCTTCCTTTGGTAGGGAGGTCCAGCGAATTATCAGCAAGATGCCTGTGTTTGTGGCTAAGAGCTTGCTTCTAAGCTCCCTTGGAGTTCCCGCAGCTGCATCATATCTGCAGGCACTAATTAAACCTCTGAAGGCTAGACTGCCCTTTGCAGAACCAGAAATTCGCTGCTGCAAGCTGGATGCTGTCCTTGTCTGAAGAAGCCAACTTGCACACTTGTAGGACAGGCTCTTGGAAAAAAGTAACATTTTCCTGAAAATTTATATGGATTTCTTTTAAGTTCAGTCAGGGATTTTTTTTTTTAGTAGAAATATATTGTAGAAAACAAGGAAGCTGTTGGTGTTTGTCTTTTTTTTTTTATGTGGTGGGTCTTTGTTTGTTTGTTTGTTTTCAATGATCATGGTAAAAGACCTCAAGGCTTAGCACAGTGTTTTGAACAACAGCATCCCATGTCAGTAGTCTAGGAGACAGAAAGGAAAAGATGAGCCACAGTGGAGAGGTGAGAGACTACAGCACATGAGAAAATGAGAGGGTTGATATTGATGATCTTATTTTCTCTGAGCCAACCCACATAAGACACAAACAGAACCCAAAGGTCTGGGACCATGGGCTGGACTAGTCTACAAGAATCTCAACAATGGGAATTTAAAGAAACTTGGAGCTCCTAGTTTGTTCAGGAGCATACAGCATTGTCAACCAAGCAAAAGCCTGAAGCCTGTGGATAATGTACAGAGTACCTTACTCCATTTTCAGTGGTTTCTCTTCTACTTCTTCATTAACATGTCTTGTAGCCCAGCATATGGCATTTGCTTAGGTCTTGTTCTGACTGACGTATTTTGGGACAATTTCCCTTACATAATGCTCCAAGTATAACCCTGGAGCACATAAGGCTTTTGTGGTTTAGGACTAGTACTCCCCAATTTAGTGCTCCCACTGAGACTCTCCAAACCATGAGCCACTGCTTGCTCTCTCCCCTCTCCTCCTCCCCACTCCCTTCAGCAGACTGAGGTTGAGAATTGAAGGCACGACAGGTAAAGATCATGGGCTGAGATAAGAACAATTTACTCGAAACAACAGTGAGTTAGAAAATGAACAGCAACAACAACAATACTAATGATAGAGGATACAAGACAGAGGTGAATGATTCACATGGAAATCCCTCAACAGACAGTACCCAAAAAACCCTTGTGCAATCAACCCGACAGTGACATGAGGTGGTGTAGAATAACCTTGGGGTCCCAGCCATGCCCTCCTGGCGACTGCAAAAATTAACCCTGTCCTAGCCAGAACTTGAAAAAGGTTTTATCCACATAGACTTAATTTTGGGATTAGGTGCCAAAGGCAAGATTTTTTAGAGAGAGGCTGCCTCTTATTCTGTGTTATTTCAGCACTCAGCTTAATGGATCTGCAATTCCAGTGAAGTCTAGGCACAGAAAACAAACAACAATGGCCCAAGAACAGCAGCCTCTTGGTGTATTTTATCTACCAGGCACTCTGTAAAGGAATTGTGTCCTAAGCCATGGCTCATGTTCAAGGAGTATTTGGGTCATTACTTCTGCACATCAGGATCTATGTAGCAAGATTTATGAGTACTACTCTTTTTGCAGGTTGTTTTTGCTTTCTGATGTTGACTACGTTAAAAAGTTGGAAAAGAGGTAGTTTTGTTAGTTTTTTTTGTGGCTTTTTCGAGGCACAGAAACTCAGGGTGTTGGAGACCTTTTAAAGCAAGACACTCACAGCTCTCTGATCCTAGCAGATGCTGCAGAGGTAAACATCTGTAGGACCAGATCATAACACAGCTGGAGAAACAGCATGCCCTTCTCATGGTATCAAACCCTCCAGCCTGGATATGAGTCTTGCAGGCACGACAGTCCCTTGCTTCTGCCACTGGCATCTTGCATTCTAAAGCTGAGGGCACACTCTGTTTGCTCTGATCTGGCAGTAAATTATAGAGACTGCTAATGACTGCTCTGTGTGTGGTCAGGAGTCTCCAGGAGGAAAATGGAGGATGCCGAATAATGAAACAGACTCCAGCATGTTCTTTTCACACCTCTTTTTGCCTTATCCTATAAAATACGAATGGTAGGTGACTAAGAGACTACAAATTTAATAAGTGATTTTGGAGAAAAATTTGAAAGTGGAAAAAATGGAA
Organism: Scytalopus superciliaris; assembly: GCA_013400415.1. Lineage (NCBI taxonomy): Eukaryota > Metazoa > Chordata > Aves > Passeriformes > Rhinocryptidae > Scytalopus > Scytalopus superciliaris. The sequence continues at coordinate 67,771 of VXBX01005900.1, read as the reverse complement.
AATAGTTATCATAAAAATGCTGAAATGTTTTGCAAAAATCAGTGCCACAGTATGAGATGACTTACTAGGGTGTTACTCCTTCTTTGATGAGGGACAGAGAGAAAAAAATACTACCAATTTTGGAGGGACTCAGTCTTCTGAAATACAGAACAGCAGGTCTCTGTCCAAGGTCTACTGATTTGCAATGTTCTTGCAGCGGAAGAGAAATATAAAACCATAGGTATGAGGGAAAAACTGTATGTCTGAGAAAATTTGTAAAAAACCATGGTGAATGCAACCGGTATTTTGCAAAACTAAGAACTATCTGTAAGCAAGATATGCACTTCTTCAAGAGACAGAGCCTAATATCACTAAGTGCTTTTATAAAGGAACTAAAATGTGTATAGCTCAATGACTTAACCGTGCCTTTACATGATGCTTTAAAATATCACCTTTTCCTTACCACTGGCCTCAATTCTGCTGTTCTCCCCTACTCAGCAAAACACATAAATGCGTGTTTAATTTCAACCATGTGCTCAGATGATTTTCTGGAGCAGCACAGAGCCTGAACTCACTGGTAGAAATTGACCTTCACAAGGACTGCTGTGGCAACCCAGCACTTGGGAAGCCAAAAATCTTTCCCCACAGGATGTTGCATAGCTAGGAATTCACTCTGTTACCCTGTGAGAATTTCTCCATATTTAAGGGATCAAGCTCATTAATTAAAATGTCTTCAATTTTTTTAAAAAAATATTTTAATTTATTAAATATTTTAATTTATTAAAGAAGGATCTCTTTAATGGAGAATGGGAGCTGAGATATGTCTCTCTGCCCATTTGGTTTGTGAGCACTCAAGGGAGCTTTTCAGTGTCCTTTGGCCAGATCTTTTCCCACAATGAAGAAGTAGGTCCATAAACCTGTTGGCAGTATTATTTCTCTGGACTTTGGAAATGCTTCCTTCCCCACTGTCTGGAGGAGGAATGTCTGCTGTAGGGGGAACATAAAAGTTTCACAGGACACTGGCGTGTCAGGAGGTGCAATATATATTCTATTTAAGGCTGTATTGGTGCCATGTTACCTATTATTAAAGAACATAAGAAAGACTGACTGGAGGTAAATGTACTTATAGGACAACCTTGTGTCACTCAAGCCTTGTGCCTTTGCTCTGGATCAGTAATACGCACTGACTTCCCAAAAAAGAATAAACCCCAGAAACAACTGGTCTTCAGCCAGTACTTTTTTTCTAATTAAATGTACAGAGTACAGAGGCATTTCAGGTCTTGTTTAAGAAATATGAGTTCCAAAGGCCTGTCCTGTGTTTCTGGAACATGTTTCCATTACAGGCCATCATTTGTGTGTGTGTAACTTATACCATATCCCACTTCATCAGCAGGCAAAAACTCAGGAACATACCTGCCCTCAGCCTATCCTTTCATACACATGTACCTGGTCAAATTCTTCACAACTCCTTTTTTTTTCAGTGAAGATGCCACAGAAATTTCCAGCTCAGGTCTGACTACAGGTGGGAGATAAAATCCCACCTAAAGACAGAATCTTTCTGCATTATTTAGTGCAAAATAGAAATACCTCTCCCTGTCCAGCATGTAAAGCACTGGAGCTCCTGCAGGCAGCACTGTGAGAAGAATAAGGTCTTGCAATCCTTGTTTGGCAGGTCCCATCTGTGGCCAAGTGGTGGCTATGATGCAAGAGAAGGGTCACTGCCTTTGTGACTTGACATGGCTCAAACAATAGGACAATGTCTTTTGAGGAGAGGAAGTACATCTCCTGGAGGGAAACACATATTGTGTTTCATGCCACAGAAGACTGAAGCTGTTACTAGACTTTGTCTGTGGAGCTGCTCATGTTTGCAGCCTGGGATGCCCACCGTTCCTTAGCTCCCTAGCCACTGGCCAAGGGAGACTTACAAATAAACAAAAGATATTGTCAGGGTGAATTTTCCAGCACTTCTGTAGAACAGTGTGGTCAGCTGAAAACAAAACAAGGCCCGATCCCTGGCAGGAGATATTCAGGACATTGGAGGATTGCACTGAGCCAAAACATATCCCAAGGGTCAAAAATAAGTCAGCAACCTCCATGCTAAACAAGACTTTCCTTCAGATTACTCACTTCTATCGTGTTACTGCTTTGGTGTCTAGGTCCTGAAGAAAGCATTTTCTCAGAGACCAGCAGACAGAAAAGATTCTGCAAAAGTAATAGACACTTCTTCACCTCTCACAGTGTTCTGGACCACACAATACTGCAAATTATGGGCATGCCTCCAAAGAGAGGAGAGGAAAGCTTTGGCAATGCTGCTAGCCACAAACTTAAAAAAAGTGTTGCTATTACCTAAAGAAAATAGTAGTAAATGCCCTCACTGCAAGTTGCAGAGACTGCCCCAAGCTAGTACTCTAGAAGAACTGTCTGCTACTGCATAACAAACCCTAGAAAGACAAGGACAAAGACAGTCTGTCCATAAACAAGTCTGCAAAGGTATTAGTTGTGTCAGGTAAACTCTTATATCTTAGTCTGCAGACTACCACAGAGATGCCCTTGATACAGAAAAGTGCAAAACTACAGATTGGGGCTTTCAAGGCAGCTTGTAAAACCTGACCACTTAAGTTTCTGCAGGCTACAGGGGACCTGAGTGAACACGGATTACTTGGGGTAGAGTACAAAGCAGGTGAAAAAGTAACCCAAAATAAGCTCCTCACCTAGTTTCAAACACAAGGCTCCCAGTGCATTCAGTTTCAGGTTACAAATTCAGCAAATGCTGGTGTTTAAGTCCAAGTCTGCACATGTGCGCTGAACCTTTCTGTAGCTGATAGGAAAATTCTGGAAAAATTCTAGAATACCTGGAAGACTGACAAGCAGGAGGCAAAAGTGTCCTAAAGCCATTGTTTTATGCTATGAATAGCTTTTAGTGCAATGCTATAACTTGTGGAAGTCTGAGTCTAGAATTGCTGCTAAGCTTTGATACCAAAGCATTCGATATCAATGCATTCAGTCACGGATCTTCAAAAAATGTTGTGTGCAACAAGTGTGGTCTTCATTGCCCAAACGTTGTGTTCCCCATCAAACCTCTGACATAACCACAGGTGTAGTTGGTTTTAATGCTGAATTTCCACCAGAGAGTTTTAATGTCTCCATATATCCCCTTACTCAGTTCTTGAATATCTCATGGTATGCATATACTGTTACACAACAATTCATTACACACAAAATCCTTTGTCAAAACAGCCATCAATACGAAATCACAAAATGCTGAAGAAAGAGGTTGCCAAAGATTCAAAAAAGTTGGCATAACTACTTTGGGACAGAACAGAAAAGCACAGGAGTACGCATTTATTTTCTTATCAGATAATTAAGTGAATGAGAAATTATATTACATTCATGTCAAACTTTAATATTACATATGATTTTAAAATATGCAGCAAGGTAACATGCTCAAAGACAACTTGAATTGTTGGGTTCATATTGAATGATTGTGTTAAAGTGAAACAAATGTAAAAAGCAGAAAACACTAAAGAAATCCTTAGAGCTACTGCAAAAAAGTCTGAAAGGCTGAAACTTTGTTTTTTTCCAGAAATGTATAGAAATGACTGTACTTGATCTCTGATATGTGTGTTATTTTTGGCTTAATTCAACCTCAGAATATCACAGAATGCTATTCTTTCAGTTTATTTCATTCCACCAATTAAAAATAAATTAAAAAAATATTTTTGATCCTGAATGTAATGCAGATCTGGAGATGCTGAAAATATTAGTGTAATGCCAGAAGGGTCGTTATTTCAGCAAAAGGAACAGGTCCAGACTTGACTTTAAGGCCTTTGAGGCCAATCCTGTCAACATTTAAAAAGAAAGTGTCTTATTTCTGTCAAGCGCAAACAGGCAATTTCATGGCAGGAGTGCCAAGACTGGTGAAAAATAGCAGGATAAGTTCCTGATGAAGATGGAAAATGGCTGAAAGTCTGTGTGCATATATGAAATGAATATCTTCCTTTTATTCTTCTTTGCCTCTTGCCTAAGGGGAAAATAGTGCAATGATCCAACTAACAAGCAGATCCCTGCTGTGTTTTACAGTGGTAAAATGCACATTCAGTGCATTATTCAGATAGTCTGACTTAAATGATAAGCCAACAAGGGACAGCTTTTGAAGACTATGTTACAAAATAATCAAATTAATGTACTACACACCTTGAGAAAATTCAGAACCGGCAAACTTCACACAGGAACTTACCACCTGTTTCCCAAGGGGGGAAAAAAAAAAAAAAAAAAAAGACAGAGAAGTACACATATGTCTCCCCATGAAAGCAAGCAACTTTATTGCCACCTGTCTACATTGCACCGAGTGTGCATAGGAATGAATCATAGCTACTGTTCTGTGCCTTTCGTTTTGCACCATACTTTTTCCTGGGCAATGCAAGAATGAAAAGAGAGGGAAAACAAAACCCAGAGATAAAATACAAAGAGAGGCAAGATATGGAAAATTAATGGAGTAAAAGATGCTGAAAGGCCAAATAGCAGGACTGTGTTTTTCCGCTGGGCGCTGGGCACTGTGCTATGGCAAATGACTCAGGATCTCTATAACTTTATTTCAAGCAGATTGTATGCAATGGCTGAATCATCCATCCTGGGCAGTCCAATGTTTTGTTCTCCTTGGCGTTTTGTGAAAAAGGCTTTTTTTAACTCCTCACTAGGTTTCTTCCTTTTGTTGGTGTAGTTCATTTTCTGACAGCAAGGTACATGACATGCTGGTACATGGCATTAACCATGGTGCAAGCTAGATCTCCACCCAAAATATTTAGAAAGTGGCTCATTGGCAAAATCCCAGCTTTCACAAATGGTAAGTCACACCAGGCACCAGGATGCACCATGAGTCTGCTGATGTGGATGCATTTGGACGGAGCAGGATATATGGGGAAAGTGGAGAGAGGAGAGGAGGCAGTACTATTTTCAAGTTCTCCAAGCCCTGGAAAGCTATAGTAAGAAAAATCTAACTGGTCAAAACCAACCACCACCACCACAATGATACCAACAATACAAACAAACAACAAACTCAAAACCAAAACAAAAATCAAACCATAAATATCAACCAAACCAAACAAAACCAAAACCAAAATACATCAAAACCCAACATGGAAGCTAGTGGTATAATGTATCACATAATTTCCGGTGCTGGTCCATTAAAAGCCTGTGAAGACTGAAGGGTGATATGTGACCATAGGGCTGCAGGAAGTGGGCAGGGACAACGTGAAGCCAACATGTAAGAGGCTCATTTTTCAAGGTCGGGATGCATGAACTGCCCAGCTGTGGATCATGAGTGACACACAGTGGAGGGATCCGTGAGCAGAGAGGGGATGAAAAGCAGGGTGCAGCTGCAAAAAGCTAAACCAGTGTCATGGTGCATGCAGAACTTGAGAAAAACCATGCTATGCAGCTGCAGGACCACTACTCAGCCATTCCCACCTAGTGCTCCTGGGCTTTCATAAAAGGCACTGTAAACAAAGAGGGAGGAAGCAGAAGAGAAAGAAAATCCAACACCTTTCTCAAGATAAATTTAGCTAAGAAAAAGCAATATAGCAAAACAGGAGCTCCTGTCTTCAGCCTGCAGCTGAACACAAGACATGTTGGAGGGAAAAAAACTTCCCTTTCATGCTTCCCAAAAAGGAGCAAGCACACTTCTGCCAGTTTTCAACCTCATGCCAACATTTGCTATTAACTCCTCCCTTGCCACAGTGAGTCTCTGAAGGTCCTCCCTGGCCAGCTGCATTCTTGTGCTGTGTTAATTTAGAATGGCTAGTCCTTAAAATGCTGTCGGGCATCCAGCTGTGTGGAGAAAAAATTGGTAACTAGTTCACCCCCAAACACCTCTTCATGATGTTTCCACAGAGGGTTTTCTAATAATCTGAACTGACGTGCAGAAAATCTGACTTTCTGATTGTGTGATATGGTTTTTCCTAGTTTTGTGAGTGAAATTGTTAAAAGTGTCTTGTTCCCTCCTTTTATGTTCTTTCTCTCTGTGAAAGCGAACAGACTGCTTTCACTTTACTGCGGAGCAGTAAGGACAGAACAGGGTAGTTTTAATGAGTTAGTCAGAGTACAGATGCATTTTCCAGGGCCAAGGCAGGTGGTTTTGTCATCTGGCGGAGTCTGTATCTGCTGCTGCCTATGTGCCTGGGAGGCACAGTGCCTCACCCATGCTGGCGCTGACTTCTGCATTGCAACTCTCTAAAAACATCTCATACTTGCTATCTCCCCATGAATCTGCACACAGTTTCCCCCTTCTTCATATAATTAAAAAAAAAAAAAAAATCCTTTTAGAATAACAGGGACTGTGAGTTAGACTTTGTCTTCTTTTATCAGTGTGAGTTTTATTTTACTTGCAGAACAGCTCCTTTGAAATCAGTGAATCATGCCATAAGCTCCACATAAGTGAGGCAGCAATTGTTTGTTTGTTGCAAACCCAGTACTGTTAGAGATGAAGGCGCCTTAGAAATTAAACATAGGTCATAGTTTTCCTAGAGGCTTTTATACAAATTACTTAAAAAAGGTTATTAATAGGTGCTTAATAGATTGTCTTAGTGACAGCTAATCAATTTTTGAGGAGTCCAAAGGTCAGTGAATTGTCTCTAGCCATTATTTATTTCAGAGTTACTTAAAGTCCTTCATGACACACATTAAGCATGAAACATTTGAAATCCTGTATTAACGTATAATAAATCTTTCCCAGCATAACTTCCATGTGAGTTATGGCTGAAATTGTTCTGCAGTGCATGGTGCCCCTCCTGACTGGATAGATATTTAGAGAGTCACGTAGAATAGATCTATGCTACTAGAACGACATAGGATAAGATGACTTGCCTTTCCTGTGATCTTCTCCAGCACAGAACCTCAGGTTTCAGAAGCTGAAGAGAGACTTTGATGGGGCTGTGCTGACTAATAGGAATTGTTGTTGTAACTCTGCAGCAGTTCTACATTAGAAGTAACAGTGGTTATTACCAAGCCTGATAATGATTTCCTACAGTTTTAATTTCAAGGCATGTGACTGTAAGGAGTGATTTGGTATGAGTTCATTTTATTTATTCTCTTTTTTAGAATCACTTTGGGAACAATTTTTTATCTTTGCGTATGGTTGAACTACTGCAACGTGATAAAATTCCCATACCAGTTCTTTGCTCAGAAAATTTATTTCTGACTAGAGGGCCTCTGTAACGAGCCAAAAATTCATCCCAGAACAGTTTCATGGAAAACAGTTACCAGCTCAAAGGGTTTTGATTCATTAACCAGACTGCTGATAGGAAGTAGGCTGGAAATAGACTTGAATGAATTCTATGAAGTAATCCTCAGACTTTCCCTTATTATTTCAACAGTTTCTGTGTGCACACAGCCTGTGCACACAGTGTCATGTCTGCCTGTGACTACAGGATTGACTCCACCCCGGCAATAGGGACAAGCTGGGATTCCTTGCCCAGGTCACAGTCAGCTGTTCTTTCAGTCCCATTAAAACCAGTACAACTGGCTGTCACAGTTAAATGATCTCATAAATGGGAGATATTTATATGATCATTTATGCAGCTGTTTTTTCTACAGCTGCAGCACCTTTGTTCGTAGCATACAGTTACAGAAGAGGAAAGCTTATGCAATACAAAAGGGAGAAATTCTAGTGTGCATGAACAAAATCAACAGACCACTGTGGGAAAAAAATGACCTGAAAATACACATCTATCATGTATCTTCCCAAACTCATGTTAAATGCTCCTCACAGTCCTGACTTTCTTTTTCCAGTGAGATTATTTCAAGTTGTGGAATCCAGAGAGCATCAGAAAAACATCTTGCCATATTCATATGTTCAGAAGACAGTTTTGTAATTGAATCAGAGTCCTTGGAGGAGTAACTGTCTATTTGCTCAAAAGCATTTTAAAGGGCTTAGCAGCAGAATGAGACAGAACCTCACGTTACACTCCAAGCCACCGAGTATGCAACTCATGAGTTTAGCATGCCACTTCTCTCAGAGCAGAATTTTTCGCTTGCTTTAACATGCAAGGACAGGCATACAAGAGCCTCACAGACTCTTCTTTCTATAGGGTGGGCTTATTTAGGGCAAAGAACAGCATAATTTTTCTATGATCATTACATGTGAGCAAAACACCAAACTTTTATTTCTTCCTCCTGGAACAAATGGCCAAAACATATCCTTTGACCCTAACCTAAGAGGCATAAATCTGCTGCAAAAACCTCGGTGGTATCCAAGGGCTCTCCATAAAGTTGGAGGACTTTATGGTGCTAGGTTCTGCATAAGCATTCAGGAAACAGGATATTTTTGCCCTGTATCTATGACAACATGCAACAGATGGGGAAACAAGAGGCCAGGGAGAGAAAGAAAGGAGTAAGATAGCAATATAAGCATGTTTTCAGATCGACAAGAGCAGCTAATTTGTTTAGAGCTGTCATGGGAAGTCAACCTTCTGCAGCTGTGTTTCTTCCTAGATTGTGTAAACTGCTTCTGCTCTTCTCACAGGACTTGGACACAAAGAAATGCTGAGACTGTATGTTCCTGAAGAATTGTGCTTGGGACATCCAGAGGTGCAGTTGATTTTCTTTTCCAAGATACTCACAGTGAACTCAAAATGGAGAGATGTTTCACTGAAGTGAAAGTTCTGAAAGTCAGAAATGTTTGGTATTGCTTCATCTTCAGCTCCTGCTCTTGCAGATGGTATGACCCAGAAATAGAAGAAATGTGCTAATGGAAAGTAACCTGAAGGGACACTGGTCAGAGCAGGTAATGCCACGGGGAGTAGAACTGACAGGAAGAGCATCACTGAGTCAGGAAACCCTTGGAAAATGAGGAGCATGGTCAAAGAAAGATGAAGAGAAGGAGTGGTGGCCAGGGAAGAGCCCTGTTATGTGGCAACAGAGCTGAAACAATCAGCATCTCCAGCTGGTGGAAAATAAGGAATTCTTCTCTGTGTTTAAGGCAGACATTTTGTTTCTGCAGTGGTCAGGATACGTTTTAGCAGACTGGAGTTTTTGTCGGCAGTTAGACTTTTCCAGATCACCTCTAGACTTTTAAAAGAGAAAGGTCACTTAATAACACCCCTTCTTGTCAAGAATCCATCCCACAAGAATTTCCAATAATCCCTTGGCCATTACATTGCTGAAATATATATTTTCCAGCTGCAGGAAGAAACTTGTTAATGTGAGCAGCCCCAAATACTGGGATGGCTTTTTACAGCACAGGTCACATGACTATGTTGCTTTCTGCAGTTTCCTTAGGAGCACATGTTTTGATTCACTTTAAGATAATTGAGAAAATAGACTAGGTGGTTAATCTGCCTGTTCCGAACACAGCTAAGGTATGCAATGCTGATGGTTTTCTGTATTCCCATTTCACCACAGAGAGACAACAGCTGTGGATGAAGACATCCTGCTATGCCAACACACATGTTTTGGTCTGTTTCTGCCAAGGTCCATAGTCACTACTCTCCCAAGGGGCTGGCATCCAGGCAGATGGTCTGTAAAGTGCTTTGGGGTCCTCTAGGGTGCAAAGACTTCTCGGTGGAAGATGGTGACATTTTCTACTTGCTGCATTGATGTTTCTTTTTGTCTCTCAAGTGCCTCAGGTTTGCTGGAAGCTTGGATTTCAGTTGGGTTCACAAGCATTTCATGTCCACTTGTGTTTGGGTTGTGTCAGCATAGGAGATAAAAGCTGTTTCCATCCTATAGTAGTCATGAATGATACTCCAAAGAAACAAAAAATTCCTTGTACTGGTTTTGCTATTTTCGTCATTTGTAGTAGAATTTTAGCACCAATTTCAGAGACAAGGGTAGTGCCAAGTCCTATGGGAAAAGATACCTCTGAAATCATGAGGAAGTTGTTTTAAACTACTGTATGAGAGAGACATTTGCTGGGGTGCAAACTGTTTGTGTATCTTTTCCCACTCCCATCTCTGTGCCTGGAGCTGTGAGCATTCTTCATCTGGTTATCATCCCTTTGGCCAATAAAGTGCATGCCAAAAGCATCCTTCAGCCAGTCTCCTGTACATTCCCTAAGCTTTCCTCTCTCCACACCATCCTGTGACCTCTGTTTACAATAAACATCATGACACAGTGAGGATTTTTCACAAAGGAGTGAATTGCCCCTCAGCAGATGTACTAACTTTGGAAACACCTCCTGAAAACAACCTACTACATAGTCAAACTAGAGGTCAAGAAGGAATTTACACACCAAACACTGCACCTGTATTTCTGGTTGTCCTTATTTTCACTTTACTTTTGGACACCAACTTATTTGCTGAAAAATAAACAATCTGAAGAAAACTACTGTATACCAGTATAACATTTATTGTACTGGACAGCTGACTATGTAGCAGGTTGAAAGGGTGAATATCAAACTAAATGGTAATTAGTATTGTCCTCAGCTCTTCTTTTGATTTCTAGAAGAACAATGGAGAGTGAAACACCTTTGAAAAACTGAAAAGTAAGTGCGTTTCAACAATTAGCTTCCAGGAACATGAATTTTTAAGTGTCCATAATGTTAAAAAACACATGCAGGAAAAGCAGGTTGCTCCACATACTCGGATAGTATTAACAATGCCTCTGTCTCTTGCCAAGGGTGCTACCATACTACTGAGTCTCCAAACATCCATGCTTGCTTCCCTAGACAGGATAATGTACCAGGGAACAGACATTACCCCACTGGATGTAGATCACTACCTGATTTCAGAGCTCCAGTTTTTCAACAGTCAGAACATTTACTTCCTCCTGACTCTGAAAAGTCTCCAAAAAATGTATGGTCCACAATTTGCGGTGGCAGTTTTGTAGAAGACTGTGAAATAGGGTGGGAATGTTCTCTGAAACACATCTGCAGTGTTAGTTTAGGATTCTGACTGGATTTGAACAAAATTAAATTTTTCTGTCATTAGCACTAATTCTATCCAAACTAATGTGGAAAGCTTTTCTTTGGAAATCTCAGCCACTGCATCAGTATGATTTCAAACTACAAACTTCATCTTTACCTTTAGAAACCAAAACCAAAACCAAAAGTATTATGAGGATAATGATTAGGACAATATCCAGGCCAAACTATTATCAGTGATCAACAGCCATACTTGTAGCCTTCTATGCCGTGATCACTTGCTGTCACAGATATAGCTCAGAGACTTAATACCAGTCCTCAGAACAGGGAAGCTTTGCCCTTGTCCTTAATATTAGTATGGACTTTAGCCTTCATTTCTATTTTCATGAGTTTTCAGAGATTACATCAAAGACAGGTTTAACTCCCACTTAAAGTAGAAGCAGTGCCCAGGCTTTGATCTTGGTTGTACAGACATACATCTGGAGCTGATTTTCTGATTGCAATAGGATTGTCTGGCATTTACAGCAAAATGATGAGACCATAACTGTACAGAAGGTAGTAACACCACTTTCTGTATTTCATCATGTGTGGCTCTGTAAAAAGTTTAAAAGATCTATTTTAGTAAGAATTTAAACCTGTGACAATGGATTTTTCCAGGGTATACCACTTGCAAAACTGTGCAAACAAGTTAATGATCTTATTACAGAAGTAGTTTCCACTGAACATTGCAGCAAATGTAGTGGAAACTTCATGAAAGAGAAAGATGTTTCCTTCCTAAGAATGGCCACTGGCCTGTCTGAAGAGCATTTGTTTGCTTTAAAGGACAAGTGCTCTTACAAAGTGGTCACAAATGGCTGGCATTGTGCATTCCAGTTAAACCCCCGATGTGGCATCTCCTTTTCTGCCTCTAAGAACATATCCAAGGACTGAGTGGGTATTGACATCCTGAGCATCCTAAACATCTCATCTGGAGGCATAGTGCTGGACAGCATGGGAAACTCTAGGCTGGCTTCAGCCCCTGGGACCATTGCTGAGACTCCTGTTTCCCTCCATGGCAGGGATGTTCCCTCCAAGACGTCCCTGAAGTCAGCAAGATTTCCTTTCCATCACCTTTAATGGCCTGGGAGAGGGCAGCAGGCCCCTGAACTCAATAATCTTGCAAAACAGCTTAAATGAGGGGGCTTTCATGTGCCCTGAGATCATTAGAATTCCGTAACTTCAATTATGCCAGAAGGAAATCCCTTTCAATATCACCAGCCTTGTCTCTCTTGGATATCCCATTCCCATTCAGTTGTGTTTCCGCTTGCAGGGGTAAATCTGTTCTGTCTTTGTCTCTACAGAGAGACATGAGTCCTCTGCTGTGAGGCTGATTTCGAACAACTGTACTACCATCTTTCTGCACTTGATTGTTACAACAAAATTCAACAGGAGAGTGTCAGGTTGATTTTTTCATCAAAACAGAGCTGTGGCCATGGCCTTGGCTCTGGTGAGGGAAGCAAGGAACACATTTCCAGCTGTCACAAAGGGGAGGAAAGAAATAAGTCCAACTGAATTCAACACAACAGGAAACAGAGGGACTGGCAGCTGAATGGCTTGAGCTCCATCCTGCATGAAGTGTAATGGAAATTAGCCCCAGTGAGGTTGCAGCTGGCCCACAGAGGGTCAGTTCAACATGGTCACCAGAGCCCTTCTCTTCCCTGGATTAGACATTTCATGTCCATGTTTATGAATGAAAATTCTTAGCTGCCCCTGGGGAATTGCCGTGCCTGAAAGGACCATAAACCCAGGAGAGAAAACCAGGGAAAATTCAGGTCCTGTGTTGCGGGTTCATGCTCCCATCCAAGAGCCATCCTACTCACTAGTGAGTTTGATGCTGTAGTTCCCAGCCAAGATCCTCCATAATGGATCGATCTCTTGTTAACCAAGTCTGCTCCAACAAATACTGCTCTGTGTTTTAGCCATATTTTGAAGCTGAATGGCTCTGCTCCCTGTTTTTCAGGCAAAGTCCATTCCCTCCTCTCTCCTCTCAAGCACCACAGGCTCCCCTTTAACAGCACTCCACAAGTCCACATGGTCCCACTGATTTTCCACAACCCCCCTCAGCAGTTATAGAGGTCTGGGTTTGGTTAAATGATAAACCTGCTGACTAATTCAAGCCTTCCAGGTTTTCAGAAAACATAGGTATTTTCTGAGGGACATTACTTCAGCATCTTTTCATCAGGTCCTTTGATTGCTTCCTCATCTCCAGTCCTGCAGAAACTCAAGCCTTGCAGCCCAATAGTTTTCTGGATGTGGTTCAGCAAAGCTTAGCAACAAAGAGTTTTTCTCCTTTACATTTATTCATTTACATTTACCTTTTTTCCTACAATTTTCCTCTTACTTTATAATCACTGAACATATATTTTGCTTTCTTCCTTTATTACTAATTTTTGTGTCCAATTGCATTCTTATGTAATTCTCTCTTTTCTATCCAAACTCCTCTAGAAGAGTGAGGTAAATAGATTACTAACCAGCTCACGCCTAAGTTGACAGTGNCCAGCTGGATTTAACTCCATTCCCACCTTGTCCCCAGGGAATTATAAAGGAGCTGTATCTGTGGTGTAAAGCAGCAGACATTTACCTTGCAGTTTGATACAAGGTGGTTTAGGCTTCCTGGAGGAGGCACAGAGAAACACAGCACAACTGAGGAAGTGGAAGGACTCTTTGAGGGGTGACAAGAATGTTCAAAAAGAGGCTGAGCATGCACAGACTAGAGGAGGGAGCAGCAAATCTGTAACTATGTGAAGTCTAGGCAGTTAACAGGAGAAAGGCTTTAGACTGACTTAAATCTGCTCCTGCTGGGACCAGCTCATGCGCAGCAAGCCTGTCTACCCAGACACACCCGGCCTGAAGGGGCACAAACAGGCACAAAGCAGGATGGGAGTGTTGGCCCATGCAATGCAAGGAAGTGTGCTGCAGGCTTTGGGCATTGCGATCTCAAAAGTGCTGGCCCTCTGCTCTCAGAGCTTCTGCTCTGTGTGCTGCCTACTGTGTGCTGAGGCTGTGTCCTGCATCGCTGCACGTGTTGTGTATTTAATGTTAACAGATCGCCATATAAACAGTCTGACTTTCCCAGCAAATGGTGATCCAAGGCTTAAACAGAAAATCCCAGAGGCATTGCAGTGTAATTTCATGAGGCGTGATTTATTTAGCAATTGTGTATTTTGGCTTTCTCTTCATTATGTCCAGCACTCAAGCTCTATGGCGCTGCTTTACATTGCACATGATATGCCATGGAAAGTGCAGCACTGGCATTTTCAGTCATTACCAGGATCTGAGGAGATGAAAAAAATTGAACACTTACCTTTTTTCATTTTTGTACTTAATAATGCCCCAAATTCATTAGGAATACCAACTTTATTTTTTTTCATTTTGCTGAAGCAGACTCTTGGCTTCTATCAGTGTGTGATTGGCTTCTCTAACAAAAGGCAGGGGGTTAATGAACCCTTTACGTAAGTCCTCATCTTCAAAATGTGAAATAAGAGTTAGCATGAAAACAGAGCCTTACACGAGTTATACTTTAGCAGCACTGAAATAATGTTTTTTATTTAATTTCTGCCCGCTTCCTATGGCTTTGCAGATCTCTGTGTGGATATATTCACTTACATATATAAGCCAGACAGCTTCTGGAGACACACTGTAGCACAAACATATCTCTATGCATAGCAAAAAAGGAAGATAAAGGGTGAAAGGAAAAGAAAGAAAGCTGAAGGAGAAAGGAAAGAAGAGGGAGAGGGAAAAGAGGCAGCAGGTTTGTTCTCTCTGTGCAGGAAAAAATTTCTATTTAGCAACAAGAGAGGCCTGAGGTTAATTGGTGCAAATATGGACTTGAAAGGAAGGTGGGCAGGTAAGAATCAGGAACAGAATGGATTATTAAGTGATTTACTGGAAATAACTTGTCCCTTTCTTGTCCCTCTGTTTCAGCCCTCTGTCATTTCCTGGAAGAGACCAGTCTCTGTCTCAGTCATGGTTTTTGAGTAATTCCCCTCCACATCCAAAATACCAGCTCTCCCAACAAAGGGTATTTCTTTCACACTCCATATTACACATGCCAGATACTTTATTGTACTAGATACAACCTCTAAACATTTACAGTAAGTGCACTTAATAATAAAATTGTTTGCCAAACCTTATTGGCTCTTTCTGTACTTATGAGTTACAAACATGTCTTTATTTAAACAGGAAAACAAATGAACAGATTCCTGAGTCTCCCACATACACTTCTGGTTATCAGAAGTTTATCACAGGCAAATGGGAACATTTCTTGGAGGCTCTTGTTAAAATGTTGGCAGCTATTAGTGGGTTGGATTTCCATGTACCGCAGAAGACAGCAGCATAGTTTAACACCCTTGTGTTCTGTGTTTTTGTTGTGTTTTGGTTTATTTGTTTGGTGGGGCTTTTGTTTGTTGTCACTTTTGCTTTTGTTTTGTTTTGATTTGGTTTTTAGCATCATCCTCTTTTTTTTTTCTCCTTGATAGACTTAGAAAACAGGAGTTGGGTAAATAGTTTATTGAAAAATCCTCTAAGAGAGGAAAATGGAAGGAAAGAAATGGGAACTTCCTCTTGAGGTGCTGGACAGTTAGCTGTCTATTGGAAGTAGCCTTTCCAATCAAATGGTAAAGCCCAGGCAATTTGTCTGACCAAACGAGATTGCAGTTGCAAATCCCCTCCATAGAGACATCAGTGTATAGCACAGACTGAGGGCTAGCAGCAAGAACCTGTTGGAAAAGACATGACAGTACACTTGCAACAACAGGAAAGCCTTAAAGAAGACCAGAAAAAGGAAAAACCTGTATTTGGTTTATGTTACTTCTGCACCAAGTGGAAAAACCAGTTTGCTAACGCTGACCTCTGCCAGCTCCATCCAGTCTTGTGATCAGAAGGGACCCAAAAGAGTGACATGTACAGTGGGGTCTCCGCATGGGGTGGGGATGATGCCCTAGAGAAATGCCTTTGCTTGCTCTGCTTTGAATCACCTTGATTCACACTGACTGAAAGACAGACCACGGATGTTTGCATCAAAGCCTGTCCATCTCCTGGTGTCGGTTTTTAATCCCACCTGGGAAGAACAGTCTGCTGGGTGGGCTTTTATTTATTTCACAGAAAAAGCTCTGTGGTTTTAGTCCATGACACTTACTGCACTGAGAAGAGACAGATCTGGCTGTGGCAGTGTCACAGACAGAAAACCCAGATGGCTTTACAGTAGGTGAATATGTTATCTGGTAGCATACTTCTGGGTCAACACAGGTCAGAAAAAGCTATAAAATCTCTTTCAGAAGCAGAGCCCCCTTGAGTTTTCCATGAGAGATTGCTCCTAAGATCTGGACTGGCCATGACCAAACCCCTGACCACCACAGAGGTATAGATCAAAAGACATACTCCATGGAGTGATCTGGAAAGTTTCAATTCAGTGCAATCCCATACTGGGAGAAATCAATGCTGATACGGAAAAGTTATTTAGGCAGGTAAGGAGAATGAAGACACTGGACACAAAAACATGTCCTTTCCTCTCTGACATCCAAGTTACCCAGACTTAATTTGCACCATGAAGACAGCATGACTGCCTTTTCCTTTTCACCAAATGATCTATTGTAAGCCTTTGTTGCCAGCTTGTTTAAACAGCCACAGCTGTGACTATTTGGAAAAGACAGAGTTAAAGAAACAATGTTGGCTCTTGTGGCAATTATTTAAAAAACCCTGGTGCACCATGGACAGACAGGCGTGCTCAGTTTTAGGAATCACTGAAAAAGCCTTTATTTGATCTGCCCTTTCTATCTGCCAAGCTTCTATCTCAGAAGCCACCCTGAAGCTACCAAGAGATCTCAGAAAACATGGAACAAAAAAGGGGCTGAGAAAAACAAAAAATCAACATGTCAAACATACATAGAATATACTTCCAAACTTTTACTGTACTTTTTTGACCAATGGGTCACCCAATCCTATATATATAGCAAAAGGGAATTAAAATTCTACTTAGCAGTCCTTCATTCAAATGCCATCTTTTCAATTAGTTTTCAGACCTGTGCTGCCACTAAAAAAAACATGAAGTAGGGAAAACACATTTTCCTTGACCTGCAAATGATTGCATCAACCATATTGCCTTTAATACACAACTCCCCACTACTACAGTTGCTGACACAAACATCATTACATTTTAACTTCAAGAGGATTTACTTGGACCAGAGGCAGCCAGCAAAAGAAGAATTTTAATGACTGTGGGAGGATCTTTGGTATTTTAAGAAGTCTTCTAAAACCTTTTGAAGAATTTGAGATAAGTAAAAATAAGTGGGGCAATTTTTTCCCTAAGTACTTCGCACCATGTTTTCACATAGCAGAACTGAGTTCTGTAACTGCACAAAGAAGCTGGAAAATCTGAATAGAGAAGTAAAACTTAAAAAAATTCTGACACGAAAACAAATGGCATGGGAACCATTCTAAAGAAGACAGCAAATTAATCCCGCTATTGCAAGCTCTGTGTTTTATTCTCTTTGCTCACTGCAGATTTAATTTCATTAGCTTGCAAAGAACCACTCAATTCACAGATCAGATTTCTCAAGGATATAGGGACAATATGTCAACAACACAAAGCACTAACTAAATTTTTAAACACCAATGAAATGCTCAGTGAGTTCCTCCAGTGCAATCATACAAGCAACGTTTACCTCCTGTTGCCTTTGATCTAAAGAATTGTACTTCACCATTTAGAAGAAAACTGCCTGCTGCCAGAAGTGCTCCTGGATTAATATACCTGGCAACTGAAATTCAAGGGTTCAAAGGGTTCAGTTTCTTAATTGTCCAGTGCCTCCTTGGTGAAGGCTGATCAATGTACCTGGACAGCAACTGCCATCTGTTGCCATCACAATGACAACAGGAAAAACCTCCCTGGGCATCCATCTTCACAAGGGGCCTCTTGTCTTGAATGATCACACCCTGCTGCTTCAAACTATTCACCCATGGCTTCTCAGAAACCACCACACTTTGAGCAGGGTAAACTAAGGTGAGTATTTTGCTGTTATTCTGTAACATCATCCTCCCCAGCAGTAAAAAAGACACTTGGAAAGGGCAACGCCCCCCACCATCCCCCACCCCCCCCAGAAAAAAAGAAGTGTCTATGATGTTCTTTTTTTGTGGGGACATTTGAGACAGGAGAAAGTGCTCTCACTGGATCCAAGGAAGAAAGGGACTCCAAACACTCTCACAAAAAGGAAATTGTTTTTCAGTTAAATGTCCCTGTTATTTGGAGGCAAGTCTTAGCCTCTTCTTTCTTCTGCTTACTTGCACTAGTTCAAACATTAAGCATGTACTAAGAAAAAATTATGAGTAGATAAGCAAGCAGATGCTTTTAAATGAAGAAATTCATACAGCCTGTTCTTCTCTTTCTCAGTATGGGTATGTGAATAAAATCAAATCAACCTGTACATTCACTTGCTCTCAAATATGGTCAGAAAAAAAGAGCTGTTTTGTCCAAAGCAAGTGTTTATATTCAAAACCTTAGTCAACTGGCAGATAATGTTATGTCTATCCTCTCTGCCTACTCCACTGTGCACAGCGTCCACACAAAATTAGCTTGACATTGAGATGAATTTCAGTATCACCAAAAACAGTGTCAAAACTCACTTTATTCTGTGGAGGCAGGCTTTGCTTACTTGATTCTCTTTCCTCCCTCATCAAGAAACTGCCTATTTCAAGCAATTTTATGCATCCTCAAAGCAAGAGATGCTAAAAACACTGAATTTTGCTGGGCTGACCTTCTCACCTCCATTTCTTCCCTGCCCAAATGGAAGCATATTGTCCCCTACGTTACATTCCAATATGGTATACTGAAGGATATACATCTCTGATTTTGTTTTGTGGTTTTTTTTTTAATGTGTTTATTTTTGTTTGTTTTTTGTTTGTTTGTTTGTTATAGAGGCAGATTACAACAAGGAAAATGGCCCAGAAATTTACTATTGATATATTTAACATTGTTAGGAGAACACATAGTTTCCCAGAGAAAGGTCCCAAGTTTTTTATCAACAAGATCCCACTTTTACTCACAGTTACCCCTGTCAAGGAGTTTTGTTTAATGTCACTAATTCCTGGCAACCAATATTCATATGAGTGGCATTTCACTTCAGAACAGCCTGGTATGAAAAAATCCACCTATTAGCTCAGCTATTTAAAACAATGTACATGTGTGGCTATTATCTGTAGCACAGTCCAGTAATTTGCAATAGATGACTACCTTGTAAAGTATTGGCCTCACAAAATAAAATAGTAGTTTGGTTCTTAGTAGCTCATTGCTTTTGAAATGAAGGGTATATAATTTAAAACATACCCTACAAATATTTCTCAGTGCAAAAATACAAAGGTGTTTTGTTTTCAATTACAGGAAATGCTCCATAAAAACTTACACATTTTTTTTTTCAGATTAAAAATGCCTGTGTTTTTTGCCATGAACAAGAAAAGCATTCCAGTGCCATAAATACATTTTTTTTTCAATCTGTCAACCTGACTGTTGTCCTTTAAGGGCCTTAAGGATGTGTTCTACCTTAAGAACTTGTCCATAAAAAACTTGGTACCACTCACATGTTACACATTTCATACTGTACTTCAAAGAAGAACCTTTATACATTGTGACTAAAGTACTGTTTATTTCATAATCTAAACAAACATTGGAATACAGTCTATGCTTTTCTACTTTCCTGCAGACTTTACAAAGAGCTTTTTTTTTTTCATAATTAAAACAATCTGCATACACACAGAACATGCATTCTCTAACACCAGTAATGAAAGTAAGAAGAGTCAGTTTCCATGATCTCCCTGTTGCCTGTGTTAGAAAAACCTTATGTTTCTACTGCAGTTATGGCAGTGTGGCTAAGGATACAAAGACTAGAGCACAGTTTTACTCCCTGCACAGAAAATGTTCATCACAAGCATGCTGATGGTGATACATATTACATGTCTATTAAATGATAGGCATACTTTTATCCCCTTTACTCCCTTTTAAAAAATACTAAGTGGCTACATGTAAATGCAGTGAAGCAGTTATAAGCTTAATTAATCAGAGTTGATTCAGACTGGCACCAAGATGCAGCGAAGTCCAACAAAGTCTCAGCGAAGCTTTCCATGGGCTATCGATGACCTCTGCCACACGGCATCTACATTCTACTTTTTTCAAGTAGAAATCAAAGGCCTTGCAGCCTGGCCAGTCCTGTGGACGAGGCGGTCTGCACTGGTGTGCCAGGTTCCCTGGAAAAGATGTACCTGTAGTCCATTAGTGTTTAAGAAAATGTTGTGAGTGGGTTACCTTCTCCAGGGCCATGAGCCCACCCGCTCCCTGGCGTAGCCTGCTGCTCTTTGTTGGTCACATGGCTGGCTGTGGTTTTACACCACTGAGTGGTCATTGCTGTGGACACCAGCCAAGATAGTGTGGTTGAGCGAGGATGCTGATCGATCTGAGCCTTCAGTGGGGCCATTGGCGCTCTCACTGCGCTGGCAGCAGAGGATCTGCTTGAAGGTTGCGCTCATTTCCTTGTCCCGGTAGGAGTAGATGATGGGGTTCATGGCAGAGTTAAACTCTGCCAGGAGTAGGAAGAATTTTTCATAGGCCAGGACGTTGCACTGGGGACAGCAAACATCGAGGAGCAGCAAGACTAATCCTGGGGTCCAGCAGATTATGAAAGCACCTAAGGAAGAGAAAGAGTGGACAAAACACATCAAACCTCACAAATATACTGATGCACCATTACTTGTCAAAATACCACAAGAACCATCCAGCTGGAAGTGGCAATGGTTAATTTCCTCTTTCAAGAGCATCTTCCCACACTCCTTCTTCACTGACCTGATGAGAGGGTTGCCTTTTAAAGATCTGTAAATGGTTATGGGAAGCACATCAAAAGAACAAGGCACACCCCCACACCCCATCCACACCGTCCCACCCATCTGAAATTCTGCTTGGCAAATACATTTGCATTTAAAGTTGATAATGAGGAACATTTTTTCCCTTCAGCTAGAGACCTCTGACTAATCAATCTCTTGATCAGGAGAAACAATACTGCAATTTACTTCTCAAGCTAATAACAACAAAACCTTTCTGTGAGTGCTATGACTGAAGCATCAGTAAAGAAAGGAGTGCAGGCAGCAATTCTCAAGAAAAAGAAAGCCTTGGTCTTGTTAATCCATTTCAGCCTCATTATGTAATGGAAAGTCCTAAACACACATCCTTCTTGCACTGAAATGCCGTCCTTCAACAGATCTTTTCTTAAGGCTCTATTCAAACGAAATTCAGAGGCTCCTCAGGCTTCAATAGTGTCAAAGCCAAAGAGCCTTATCCTGATTAAAATGCTCTCCCTCTCCTTTCTATTTTGCAAAGCTGAGGAGAACAAAGCCCAGAACAAAATTCAGACTTCAATACAGAAATTAAATCAAATGCCTTGTACTTTATTGGGAGAAGGTCAGAGGAGTTTTATATGCAAGCATTGCTGGGGAAGCCATTACACACCAATCAGATGGGGCTCCTGAGATTTTCCTGAGATGCTTGACTGAGGTGGATACCAAAGTCTTGTCATCAGTTAGCAGGATTAGTGCAGGCAGCAGCAACAAGGGCTTCTCAGCCCTACCCACTGGGCACTGTTTTCAAACTGATTCTCCTGTCATTGTGATATTTATTTGTTAACATACTGCTCCCATTTTTAATTCAGTGATGGTCTCTGCAGGTCTAGCAGCTAACTCAAGTCAGTTCTGACATCATACAGACTTTTTGCCATGCCTGCCAATAGGGTGCCATTTTCAGTTTAGGCAGTGAGGTTGCTTGCAACTAATGGAGCCACAGTGCCACTCTATGCTTACCGCTTTGCTGACCAACAAAGCTTGCCAAGGAAAAGAAGCTGGGAGGCAGACTGCCAGCTGTCAGTGCAACGCACTGAAGCCTTTGGCCAAATGACTTTGTTAGGGTCTGGCAGCAATTTTACAGCATGGGGAGGATGAGACTCTCCCATGCCAAGGTTGCATTAAACACACAAATCCATTTCATAGCTTTTGTCGGCTGCTCTTTTGGATTCCAGCAGTCCTAAAAAAGAGTATCTGAAACCTATGCAAAGGACTACATCTTTTGTCCCTTATTTGTACCTGTTCCTGTAAGAGTAGAAAACCGTGCCTCTTTATTTGCAGCATTGTTTGTGTTGATAAAGAGTCTGCTCTCTGCACTGAGAAGCTCTGCTGAGCTGGTTTCTCCAGAAACCAAGCCAATCATTCAAATTCAGCCACTTACAGCTGAAATAGTACATGTTGTATTCAGCCTCCTAGCCTCCTAGCTAGTGAAGCAGCAGTGGACTTTGTTCTAGCTTGAGCATGTATTTTCTTCATTATAAGCTGCCTTGGGAAAACAACATCAGAGACGGGAACACTGCAAGTCATGCGATCTACATTCAAGGACAAAAGGCAATGACAGCATCCTCACCAGGCCTGTAGCAGAAAAGTCCAATGTGGAAACAATGGAGCTGACAGGAAAGCTCTCAAAGCGTTGTTCAAAGTGGCAATTGAAAGCTTCCAATTTTCCAACTTCTTTTTTTTTTAAATCTATTGTTGAGAAACAACAGAACATTCTGTTGACATAATTTCTGGTACATTAAAAACAGCAACAAGAAGCTGTATGGTTGAGACAGGTAGGAATTTGCTCCTGAGAAAGCCGCAAAGTCATCGAGCAAATTCCACATGCAACCCACTGCACTGAACAACGGTCTCAGGTGGCGTTTCTGAGCCTCTCTGGGCACCTTGGTATCTCAGAGAGGTCTGATAACCTGTATGCTGAGGCTTGATTGACTGCACTCAAGAAAAAGTGGACTGCAGTTTAGCAAGTAACTAAACACGCATAAAAAATGATAAAGGGTTGCCTTCCACCCAGCTCTGGAAGGACATCACTGTTGGTCAACTTGTCATCCTGCAGCTCATGCCAGGCCTGTAGCTGGGTTATGAAGGCCATGCTGTCCAGCTCCAGACCTGCTTGGGTAATCTGGGCTTTTCCACTGCCCTTACTCTCAGCCTCACACCAGGCTGACTTTCCAACTGGTTTCCTCCATGGAGCAGCAATGGCAGCACCCAAGACCACATCTTTGTGCGACCAGGGCTCCCTTCAAGCTTCTGAACAGACTGCTCACTTGTTATTGGGAAGTAAAAGCCATTGAAGCCAGCCCCACTCAGTGTAGTGGGTTTTATATTACTTTAGCCCCCTGGGATTTTCCTAGCAAAACTTCTCACCAGGTTAGTGACTCCAGCAGCTTATTAAGTGCTTGCAAATAGTGACAAAAAAATGCCTCAGGTTTGCTCACTTGCTATGTAACTGTTAGTACTCTGAAAAATGCTGGAAAGCATGACTCATGGTAAGGGCATGTTTAAGTCAGGTACAATGCAAGAAACACAAAAATGCTAGGCTCCTATTACTTCAGATTTAGGAAAGTTCATCTATGAAACATGGAAAGAAAACAAAGCTTGAGGGTGTTTTTTTTTTGTTTGTTTGTTTTTTTGGTTGGTTGGTATTTTTTACTTCTTGCTTGGAATATTTGTCAAAGTAAGCTAAAAGTGAGGTTAAATTCTTCCCCCCCTCCCCTCCCCAATCTGTTGCGCATGAATTTCACCAAAAATGAAGATCTAAAAATATCACGTTTAATAAAATAGTGAGATCCAAAAGCTTCTTGCCATCATACACTGGAAAGCCTTAAGCAAACACCAAAATCTGGATGTATATTAATGCTCAGAAACAGAAGTGAGAGCAGCTGGTGCATTCTACCTTTTTACAGACTTGGTCAAATCCAAGTTACAAAGATATAGAAAGCAAATCCACTGCATTCAGTGAATTGAATCTTTGTGGATATGCCACTGCTATACCATGGCACTAGGAGAGCCCAACATGCATGAATAGAAGTGGTTTGTATATTCTTGGGTGGCTGAAAAGCACTGTTGCCTGGACAGAGAGCAACTTGGGATGTCACCTCCAACCCTGGCAGTCCTTAGGAGACACTGGCACTGCATGAAGCTGAACAAGCTGTTCACTTGCAGTAGGAGGAATACCCCTATGGTGCATGTCCAAGGTCTACCCTGAGGGTCTGGCCACAGAGGGCTGGGTGAGGAATCAGGAGGCTGAGGAGTGAATGGCTAGCCATTATACAGGAAAGTTTGAGGGAACCAGAGAGATCACAGTTAAAAGATTGAAGGACACAAGATGAAAAGGGTACCTATGGACTAAGAAGTATGTTTTACAGCAGAAAATATGAGTTTCTAATATAATTTTCTGCTGCTGTGTGATACCTCTGACCCAGGACTGAAACTCCTACTCCTTGTGCACTGTCTGCCTTGCATCATCATCATCATCATCATGGCCAGGCTTCGTGAACAAAGATTTGGGAAGGGCTCTACTCATGCTTGCTGCAAGCACACTGGTGGCTAAAAATGCGCGATAGGCAAGTCCGGTCGTAAAAGACACAGGCTGTATTGGCGAGGCACAGTTCTTTCTGTGCTGTCTTTTTTCTTCCAGACTGATCCCGCGTGTGCTCTCACAGGAAGCAGCAGCGTTATGGATGGTGTGCCTCCATGCCTCCCGATTGCAGGCCGGAGTGGACTACCGATATGCAAAAGACCTCTGGGGGCTTTCCAACGACCGTGATATGACTACATCACACCTGTCTTGAACCCACAACTGGTGCACCAGTGCAGATTGTCTTTCCATGGTAGCTGGATGCTTAGAAACCCCTGGGTAAGCGTGACACGGCCTCACAGCAAGACTTGATTGCCAGAGAATAAAAACTGTTGTGGGCAGTAGGCATATGAAACGAACCATGAAAAATCACACAAAAGGAGCAGAAGAACAAAAGAGAAAACAACTGCAAAAGCCTGCAGCAGAAAAGAATAAGCTACATGAGAATAAACTATGATGAACTAGTCACTCATTACTAGGATACCAAACTGGATGGCTACTCATTAAACTTCTTTGTCTTAGGAGGCAGAGTGTTGCCCAAGCAGCATCATTTTTTTGTTTGTTTTGTTTTGTCTTTTGCTTTGGACAACCTAAGTCTGTGGTTATTCCATGAACATTTATTTTCCTCTAACTCAAAACAGCAAAATAAAACAAGCACTTCTGCTCCTGCCAACTCATACACTACTGTCCCTCGGAGGCTCTGGAGGGATGCGGCTCTTGTCAATACACACCTATTCTGAAATACCCTTTTACTCCTGCTTAACCATATTGTGTCCCTTTCATGTGCCCTCTTCTATCCATCTTGTGTGTTAACCCTGACTTAGTGATTTCTGGCAGGGGCTTGCACTCCCCCTGTAAATTCCTCAGTCTGCATGGAGGGGAAAAATATTAAAAGGGCCTCTTTTAGAGAATGAGAGTAGAGAAGGAAAAAAAAAAAGATCTCTCTTAAGACTGCAGTTTTGTTAAGATTACAGAATCAGGATAAGGCACCATCATACCAAAGATGGAAAAGATCCATTCCAGCTGAACTGTAGGAACATTTACAACCTGCTTCTGTTGCCCACCTGCTGCTGTCCACCCGTTATTTTCTCCAAAGCCCATCCTGCCCTCAGAGTGGCACTTGTGGCAGGCAGCTGCACCATCTCTTCCTCTGGGAAAAGTGACTGAGAGAGGAAAGGACACTGAGCACCACTGTTATCACAGTTACCAACAGGGAGAATGGTTTTTCTGCAGGCTGAAAGCAATGGTATGGGTGGATGATTTGTTTCCTTCAACAAAACTATAGCTAAAAACAGCTACAGAAATGCCTGGCATTTTCTGCATCCTGGTGCAATACCACCTTCAGCAGGGAAAGCCATCTGATATGCTAGCTGAGGAGCAAGCTCATCAGCTGGCAACACAACTGCACTCCTTCATGTCGTAGCCATCTGTAAGCTGTATCAATGATCCTCCTTATCACACTGAGCATTATGTTGTGCCTGGCATGAATAGAGAGAAGTACTGTGTGCAGTAGATGCAATAGTGCTTATTTACAGCTATGTGTTGTTTTTCCTTGACACAAATATTAGAGCATGAAATATAAAATGAATGCTGAATTATTATATATGCAAAAGATCATGAATATAATTTATCATGCTGTAAACATACAAATGTAGGAGTAATTCTTCTAGTTCTAGTCTGACATAATTTTCCCCAATTTTGCCACAACATTACTACAATACAGCTTATAGTTCTTGGTGGATGAAAACACAGATGTTGTTTTTTGTAATTTCTGCTGGAATTAATTAACATTTGGGTAACGTTTTCTTCCATCCATGGAATTTTCATGTGAAGAAATAAAATGTGACTACCAATATGAACCAGATTAATAAATGTAAGATAATCATATGCTAAACTTGGAAAATTCTGCAGAACTTCATATATGAAAGGCTTGCCTCTCCATCCACAGATGGCAAAATGTTTGAGGAGGATGACAGTGATGGAAAGTCCTTGAAAAATACTCTAGGTATTTAGACAGCAGCCTACAGGGTACCAGTAAAAATGGCCTTGTTGAAGCAGTGATATCCAAACAGCCTCATTTATTGAAGGTGTCTTTATTTAAGGAAGCTGTATGAATTCTGAATGAGTGAGAGATTCATAGCACACTCCTTCTGCAGTTTTTGACTGAGTGCAAAATGCTGCCTTCTCTGACATATGTCTGGGAAACCTTAACATTGTGGGTGCCTTTGGGTTTCAAAACAAAAATTTCTCAGGTGGGACTCTGCAGAAAAGAAAGAGGGGATACCTCTAGCAGTGTAAAACAGGAAATGAGAAACAAAGCAAAGGTAAATGAAATCTACATTCATATTCATGCAACACTCTTACATGAACTTCTCTACGATGATTTGAAGCAAGATGACATGAGCATACAAGGGAAAATACACAACTAGGTGGCATGCGGGAGGAGCTGGGTGGTATGGGCCATCAGCTTGTCTTTAATCACACTGTGTACCATTCCTGGGAATCCCTGTTCTAGTCTCCCATGAGTTGAGCAGCTCAGAATGTGCAGCTTATAGACAAAATCCTGACCTCAGCTTTACCAAGTATCTGAACTTCACATGAAAATATTTGCCAGATTTTTGAGTGTACCACACCCATCGTTTATAAAGGGATTTTAAAAGAAACTCTTTCTGCTAGTATTGCATCTGATCCCTGATTTCCTATCTTCTGCATAGCTTCATGCACATGCACAGTCTCTTCCTGAATCCTGTTCTGACAATTTGAGCTGTTTGGTTTGGTCAGACTTTGCACAAAATAATGTCCGGATCATGTAGGAACAGCGAAATTGTGTTATGTTCAAAAACGTAATTCCTCTTCCCAGCAGGAATACAGAATATGTCTGCTTTCAACATCTGTCTTCGCCTTTCAACTCCTGTGCACAGAATTTATTTGGTGTTTAAGGCATGGCTATCTTTGTCAACAAATCACCACCTCTCTGAGGAACCTGTCTGCTTCCATGTTGAAACATTTATCTGGTTTAAAACATGTAAATGACTTAGCATAAAAGCAGTCTTGGGCCTCTGTCTGTGCTCTGGCTGGGCTGGGAGGAGCAGCCAGTTTTGACCACAAAGATTGAAGCCCAGTGTATGTCAGCATCACCTCATTCTGGACCTTAACATTTAGTATTTCACCTGTGTCTGTTCATCTGTCCAATCCTCATTACCTTTTTTATTTTCAGCAAAAATAAAGTAAAAAACACTTTCTAAATGCACATACAGAGCACCACAACTGATACTTCTGCTGGCACATAGACAAGGCTACAGGTCTGGCCTATGCTCTACCAGTTCTCTTCCAATGCTCACATCACCACATTGCTCCTGACAATTTATCATTAAATATTCAAAACTCCTTGGTGAAATCTTTAGGTCAAAGTCTTTCTTTTAAACCAAACACACTTTGGCACCTACACCTGCTATGCATGGGGGCAAGTGAAGAAACACCTGACCCATCGTAGATTTTCACAGGGTGATAAAAACCATTTGCCAACAACTCCACTGACACCACTCGCTGCAAGACCATCATTCTGTGCATGGAGATGCCCAGAGAGAAAACGCCTGTGGGTCAATGGGGCTGCATCTACAGCCTTCCCTTATCTCATGTGGCCAATGCCTTTTGTCTTCTCTTCTTGTTTCAGTTTGCAATTCCAGACCACAGATGATGAGGAGCAGGTTTTCCTCAGTAGGACTCATAAATGGCTGTTGTGGGTGTCTTTGTGAGCTTGCTCTCAGCAGCACTTTGTGCTTACTCCCCTGAATGCTTGCTGCCATGTGCTGGAGCCAGGGTATGCTGACATTGGCCTCTTGGCTTTCCTGCTGGAGGTCCTATCTGTTGGATGTCTTCCTACCTGGATGCAAAATGGCCTTTCTCTGGAGCTTGGCATCAGCTACGGATGTTTCCCATACCACATGGGTCTCCAAGCACTTGCATATTCCTGTATCTGAGGCTTTTGAAGTTTGAAACAGCAAATAGACAGAAAAGGCTGAGGAGGACTGAAAACAAAACAAAACAAATTGAAGGGAAAATGCAACTGGGCAGTAGGAAGCCATCAGAACTGACCTGCTTATTTCATGGGTGCTCATCAAACTCTAGCCCAAGCTACAGTTTCTTGATGTCATTCCCTGCCTGATGCTCACAGTCCTGCAAAATGAGTTCACTGGTCTCCAGCCAGCTGATTCAGCTGCCCCCAGGTATTCCATGGCTGACATTGCTAAAGGAGGACTCAAGTGCTAATGCAAATGGAGGAGACCAGGACTGCTTTTTCACTGACACCTGCAAAGCAAAGGTGTTTGAATAGTCCTTGTTTTGAGTGTACACTTGCAATGGTTTTAAAGAACACCTTGCAAAGGCAGCATGTGCAAAACACTTTCCAAAAGTAAAAGCAAAAGCTTCAGTCCATGGCAATTTATCTGCATCCATCTGAATCCCTCAAATCAAGAAAAATGGAATTTGCCTCTGATCTGCAGGAGAGAGCTGGTGCACAGCCCCCCTGCAAAGGGACAAATTAAGCCTTTTATCTATAAAAAGCATTTTAGACAAAACCAGGAAATCATTAGATGCCAGTGGTCAGGATTCCAACTGATTTCTAAATTCATAATTATATGTGAAGCTAATTTCTGAATAAAAGTTTGTCTCTTATCAAAGCAGTCTGAGTATTTATCTCTGCATAAAGACAAACAGTAGTCCCTGTGGAGTTTCTCTGTTGCAAAAAAACCTAATACACAGAGGAAATTTTGATACCTTTTTCAACTTTTGAGTGTTCTATGCAAGTCTTTATGTTCTATTTTGAATAAAAATGCTTCTATAGATCCAAGTGAGTGCTGGGAGCTTTGCTGGAAAAGAAGCTCATCATTATCATTGTCTCCTGGTACTGGTCTTCCTGGTTCATGATGACAAAGGACAAAGAAAAGTAGTCAAGACATGTCTGGAGAAAACCAGGAGCAAGAATCATAGAATCACAAAAAGACTTGGACTGGAAGGGACCTTAAACCCCTTCTAGTGCTAATTCCCTCACCACAGGCAGGGATGCCACCAACTAGATCAGGTTGCTCAGGGCCCTGAGCACTTGAACACTTTCAGGGATAGGGCAGCCACAACTTCTCTGGGCAACTTGTGCCATTGCCTCACCACTCTCACATTAACAATTTATTCCTAATATCTAATCTAAATCTACTCTCTTTCCATTTAAATCTATTCCCACTTGTCCTATCACTCCATGCCCTTGTCAAATGTTCCTATCCAGTGTTCTTGTAGGTCCCCTTCAGGTACTGACAGGTGCCATAAGTTCTCCACAGAGCCTTCTCTTCTCCAGGCTGAACAACCTCAATGCTCTCAGCCTCTGCTTCAGCCCTCTGATCATCTTTGTGGTCCTCCTTTGGATCTGTTCCAGCAACCTTCACTTCATACCTGGTAACCTGTTTTCATCCCTTAGTCCAAACTCAGCCAGGATGCTCTTCAGAGGCCCTAGTTGCTCACTGTCATGATCTGGGACAGACCTAACCCTGAAGAGAAAGAGGACCCTCTCTGAGGAGTCTGGGTGAGGCTTTCTGGTCCCAGATGTGGGCAGCTGAAGATGACCAGGTCTGGTGGCAATTTGAACTTGCCTATGCAAAATTGGAGGCTCACTGCAAGAGGTCATCTGAGGCAGGAGCAGGAAAGCTGACACCCTGCAAGCAGGGCTCACAGACTGGACTCTGTTCTGCCCGCTTCTGCCAGGTATGTTTAACGTGCTTGGGACTTGAGTATTTTGCTGCTTCTCTAGCAGCTGCAGTCTCCAAACACAGAAAAATAATTCACATCCATGTTGAAAGAGCCCTGTTCTTCCCACTTTTCTGGCAGAAATCTATATGCCCTCTGTGGTACTCTGGTCCTTTTCCAGGCGTGGTGACAATGCTATGCTCAAACAATAGTTTGTTTAGCAGATTTCAAGCAACTTTGGTATATGAGATTGTTTAATAGTATTTTCTTTTGTTGTTAAGGACATTAAGTGTTACTGGTATTATGGTTGGATAAGCTCCAGTTGCAGCACAAGATTCCAAATTAAGCATGGGTGGATGCAATTTAATATGGAAAGGAGCACTTTGATTCCTACCTAGGATGAAATTAATAATATTAGAAAAAAAAAATTAGCCTCTGTGTCATTTATAGGAATAAAAGCTTTTTCTCCCATGCTACTACTAGACTGTGAGTTGGAGAAAGTGTTACCAAAGGGTGGAGATACTGAAAATTACTGTATTATATACCAGCTCTGTCTCATCTGCAGGAGAGTGCTTTTATCTTTATCTAGCTATACTGACATTTACCTAATTATAGCTATATGGTTAAGCTGCAGCAGACAACCCTTGATGGAACTGTGTTAAGATCAGTCACACAAAACAGTTTTAAGAAGCAGAATCCACTGTGATAGCTGTGTCTCTCTGGCTCCAGAGTGAAGCGGACAACAGGGCAAAAGCCCTCCCAGGTAACAGAATGTCACTCTAGGATAAATCTTCTTGGAAAAACCTGCCAGTCTTAAAACACATTGGGATAGTCTCTTCC
Organism: Scytalopus superciliaris; assembly: GCA_013400415.1. Classification (NCBI taxonomy): domain Eukaryota; kingdom Metazoa; phylum Chordata; class Aves; order Passeriformes; family Rhinocryptidae; genus Scytalopus; species Scytalopus superciliaris. Next base: position 36,875 of record VXBX01005900.1, on the reverse strand, counting down.
CCCAGAAAGCTTTCTATTCCTCATCTGAATGTTAACAAATCGAACTACTGCCTTAGGTCAGAAGCAGCCTTGGACAGCCTGCGCATGAACAACAGCACTGCCCTAAGTTGCCTGTACACCTCACCACCCAAGCAATGTCAAGGTCATATGGACATTACTCAGGCTATCAGACTACCAGTGAGGTACCTACAAACAGCAATGATAAACAAGGGGTAGTGGCAGGCGTGGCATTGCACTTCTCAAGAGAAACACTGAGTGAAGAACTACCTGTACTTTGATTGTGGTAAGTATATATTTAAAGATTATCAGAAGGGTAAATTCCAGGTTCTAGTACTTATTTCTAAATGTACTTGTTTAAAGCTATCCAGATGAGGCTGAAAATATATTCGGGCAGAAAATATAGTTTTTGGTCTATATTTCCACACTGAAGATGTGACACAGTTTAAAGGGATGCAGCTACTTCTTGGTTCTCACAGGTGTCTCTGGATCCCCCATGAACATCTGGTTTTCCCTATCTGGACAAGACGCCCTCATTCTGTAACTTAGGTCTTAGGAAGAATGAAAGTTTATTATTTAATCAAATTTTATGAAGCTAGTCTCTGATTCATTAAAAAAACTGTCATGTGGAAAGAAGCATTGCAAAAGTGTACAGTAGGTACTTTTTGCTCCATCAGAAGAGTGTTTGCTGTCCTGCAGTACATAATTTTACTGTGGTAACAACAGTATTTCCCATTCTTCAAATGGGAAATTCAGTGAACAGGACTGGGAATTTTTCACTACTGGTGGTAAATAGACTGCAGTGGCAGCTTCTTTGTGATTTCCTTTTTTATTTACTATTACAGAATCTATATTGTTTTAAAGTTTTCAGGCAAACACAGAAGAAAGCATTAATAAAATTTATCCTCTACTGTCAAGAATCACACTGTCAAATCATGAGTTACAGTGAGGAAAAAAAGATGCATCTTCAGCTAGTTCTTTCTCTCATCACTACACATCTGTGTAGGTCCTAGAAAGGGAGCTACATCCTCATCACTAAAAATGAGGGAATCCCAGTCTCACCCACCTAGAGGGTTAGCCAGTAAAACTGCTTCTGGTTTACATGTGTGATGTGTCCTCCTCCCAAAATCACTACATTTATTGGAGATATGAGCTTGATTCAGCATACTGAACAGATCCTTGTGTTTCCATTGGCTTACAGAACAGCCTTTGGCAGTCTCCTCTCGCATTCTAAATTTAACCCTGCTAAGAAAAGTACAGCACCTAAAAGCATCCAAGAATAGTGCTTGCACTGTGTTAGCACCACATACTCAGTCACTCTGGTTTAAAGATTTCTATGCAAATAGCCTCTGAAGCTTGAAAAAGTGCACTATCATGCTATTTTGAAGATTGCTCAATCTGCATGTTTCTGAGGATGTGACTCTTTTGACCTCTGGCAGACAGTTTGCTCCACTGTCCCTATAAAAGACTGTCGATTTTGGCTATGATAAAAAGGAACAACAGTGGTGAAGAGAAAAAAAAGGCACTAAGTCTTCTCTTTCACTTAGTCCCACCCACTCGTGAAGGAGAAACTATATAGCAACAGAACACTGAAATAACTGTCGATGCCAAAAACTGGGCTGATTCCTGGCCACCTTCATCTCTTTCAGGGGCGTTCATGAGAAGTGCCAGACAAAGGTCACTTAAATCCAGCCCCTGTCTACCATGCAAGGAAGGCAGAGGTGTTAACATTGTTGCTTTCTCTGTAGCATGCCTTGCCTGCAGCCCAGCTTTGTCCTGCCTCTTTTGCTGCTGGCCATAAGCAAGCTGTCTCTGTTCCCACAGAACTCTTGGCCTCCCTAGTGAGGCTGTCAAAGGCAACAGTAATTATTTCTTCTGTCACCTGTCTTCAGACTAAGGGCTTGTCTCTCACAGTGACACAGAGAAGGCAAGCTGCTGCCAGGGCAGAGGTCATGGCTGTGCTCATGAAAGGGCTCCCTACGGACCTACTGGTGAACACACTGCTTCTGCAGGGTAAGAGCTTGAAAATCCTTCCCTTTTAGCACTGTCTGCTTGCCAGGGACTTCAGTCCTCAAGGGATAAGGGATTTAAATGCCATCCAATGTAAAATCTTTGCCAGCTGAAAATGAAGCCATCTAGAAGTTTTCAAAATACAAAAGACAGTTTAAACAATTCTCTAAGATGCAGACTGAGATGATCTGGTAAATATGCACATCACCATTTTGTACAGTATACAGGATACAACTTGAATTTTTAAAATAACCACTAATAACAGTTCCATCAGGTGTAGCAGATCAACTATGTACAGTGCAGATCACACCAATGGCTTCCAGAGACAGAAGATACCTGTGAAGGCATTTACTTCACACTTGGAATGCCTGAGACTGCATGCAGACAATGACAAAGCAATGGCATCCAAGAAGCAAGCCTAATTTGTACTGTGTTGTCTGATGGCCCTTACAGCTGTCCAATCCTTTCTGACTGATCCCCAATGCTATCCCCTTCACCACCGCCTGTGCAGCACTGCTGCCCTGACCTCTCCGTGGGAACAGGTCCTAGGTGCAGGGCTGGGATGTCTGCTCCTAGGGAGGGGACAGCATACAAGCACGGAGTCAGACGCCAAAGAAACTGTAACTCTACTGACTCCCACTTACAGTTGTAAAAACAAACAGTTGCAAATGGTACAGCTGGATTGGAAGCCAGCCTCTAACAGGAAAACAAAAGGCTTCTCCATACTCTGTGGCAAACCACAAGAAGTTCTGGCAAGGTTTATCAGTCCTCAAAAAAAGCTCTTAGCATGCCTAGGCCATCTACTGTATTGCATCCTTCTGCTTTAAACAGAACAGGGTTGTTTGTGATCATGGATGCAGGGTTATGAAATAGAAAACCAAACAAGTGTATTATCAGCTGTCCCCTGATGGAAGAGAGTTGTCTCCTGAAGCACTAAGACTGCTTCCAAACCATAAAGGCAATTTCCAGTTGCACTAGCTTCAGCAGCTGCCCATGTCTGCAGCTCAGCTATGGGGCTGAGGAAGCAGTAGATTGACAGTTTAGCAGATGGGGTGAAGCATGGCCAATGGATCAACAGTCCTCCTCAAATTCTTGCTGCCAGCTTTTGTACTACTCCATACAGCACCAAGCAGACAGGCTGTGCTCACTAGCAGTGCTCAACTGTACCAGCACATACCCAGGAGGCAGAACCTGGGGACCCAGGAAGTATGTTTTATTGCAATGCCAGATAATCAAACCACCTACACTTAGTACTTCTTCTCTGACACACACACAAAATTGTATCTGTGGGATCATTCCAATGTTTTAATTCAGGATTGCTCACAGTTGTTCAAGTAAGATTATTTTGGGACAGACATGCTGATAAATGAATTTCCAAGACTTCAGCAACTGACTGTGGGTTTGGTTTTTTTAGCAGATACTTGTGGGCTTGCACCTAAAACAAACAGGAAGCTGCATGAGATAATCTGAGACCTTCCAGGCCAAAAGGCCCTCCACTGAGGAACNAAAGGAAAAAAAAAGATAGAAAAGCTATTAGTACATTTTAAGAAAACATCATGAAAAATCCTTCTACTCAGAAAGTGAATTGCTTCTAAGAAGTATCTCTGATATTCTAAATGAAACATATAGCTTTTTTTTTCTTCTTCAAGAAAGAATAAATTCCCCTTAACTCTTCTACAATGTACTTAAGATGACAGTTAGAGGTGACTTTATTTTTTTTAAAGTGTTTTAACAATGGAAAGAATATTGAAGCAACACTGAGGTAAACTCCAACACAGCAGCAGAACATAAGGGAGATGCACAAAGGAAAAGCCCTGATGCAAACTTGGATCAGCCTTTGCTGGACTTCATCTGAAGCTCCTGACAATACTTGCTGGCTTCTCCTCATTTTTCTACAGAGCTCGGAGGGGTCATTTCAGTGCTGTAGGAAAAGCCCATGCCTCCAGATACTTGCCTTTAACAGGCAGGCTTTGTAGCCTGGAGACTCATCACAGCTGTGCCTCAAATAATAAAGATCCAAACTAATCATCACTGCAAGCTTCAGGTCTGCTGGGCTCTTACTAGCTGTTCTGGAAACTATGAAGGGAGAAGAAGAGCACACATTTTTCTATTTCTGGTATCTTCTAGGAAAGGCAAGCAACAAGGGATGTGTCCACTTACTTTCCTTTCAAAATTAATCAGCATTGAGCTTCCTTAGCCATCCAGAGACTTCACAAGCATCTTTACTGGCATCCATGCTCTGCTCTTGCTGTTCTCCTGCCATCCAAACTCTGATCTTGTAACCATATTCATTAATATTCTATTTATGCTCCACATGAGAATACAGGGCAGTAGACAGGGAGTGTCAAGAAGAACTTCCAAACTGACATACTGCAAATTTGGTGATACCATGGTGTTTTCAGGACATATTTTTCTGAAAACAAGCATTAGCAATATAAGCACTCACTGCTCATATTGATCAGTCTACCATCTTGTCTTAAACGATAACTCCTGGGGATGGTCCTGTGCAGGACTAAGATTTGGACTCAATGATCTTTGTGGGTCCCTTCCAACTCAGCATATTCTGTGATCTCCTTGCCCATAGGGATGCCTATTGGGTAAGACTCAAACACTCAGCTCTCAGCTCTACTGAGTGCTTCTTTGGGAAATTCAGAGAGCTAGCTTATGTCTGTCACCACACTTTTAGCATGATAAATTCATCTTTCAGTTTAATGCATTTGTTGCCCTCTGTATTAGTCATATTTTAAGTGTTCATGCATGCTTCCACAAAGAGTATGTTTACCATGAGTAAGCCAATGAGAAACTGCACCTCTGCTGCTCATTAAAGTACATTATTTTGTACCTACCTGTGAGAATTATTGGACACCACCAGACTTCTACTCTGGCCATGAGGGTTCACTGGGTGCCATCATATAGTACTGTATTACTTGTGAGTGTAATTGTGGCAGTTTTTATTGAACATGAGTAGACTTAGAGTGCTGCATTGGCTCTGTATTGCTGTTGCTTAGCATTGAATTGGATCTGACCCAGAAACTAAGCCCAGCTGCTGCCATCCCCTTTGATATCTGAGGGCCAGCTGGAACAGAAGGAGGTTTATTTTCCATTAAATTTCCTTACGTGTCAGAAAAATTTGCCTTACTCTTAATATGACAGTATCATGGAGGCACAGTGATCAGCTCCTGAGTGCTCATGAACTCTACGCAAGTCCTAGAGCCAGAAGACACTGACTGCCACAAAGAAGGCAGCTGTTGTCACAGCAATGAGGGTGCCCCTGGAAAAACTTCACTCCAAGGGCACAAATTGCAATATGAATACATACCCTTTAATGAAAAAGAATGAAAATATTCTAATACAATTCCTCCATTTAAAGAAAAATTCATACATGAAGCAAGCTACTAAATGATTAAATATTTCCAGATATTTCTGTTACTGATATCTCTTGTGTTGATTCATGAAGTTTCCAAACCTATCGCTAGCCTAGAAACTCTTTTCTCGCAACTCTTTAAAATGCTGGCAATGTGTCTGTCATTTCCAAGCACTTTGTGTTTTATTTTCCTGGGGAATGAGATAGAAGTGTTTAAACAAAGAAAATATACTACCCGTCCTCCAAGCATATGGAATTTTTTTTTTCTTTTTTTTTTGAAAGTGGTCAGTCTGTGTCACAGAAGTGGAGGAGATAGTTTCAAGATGTGGCAACATACATATCTTATTACTGCAGATTTCAGCACACACAGAACTGCACTATATCACTGTGCTGCAAAATGCTGCCTGTGGAATTGCATAGTGTCGCTTTATCAGTTATTCTATCAGGATATTAGTGCCTTTTCTATGCACTGTACTAACACTAATTTCTATTAAACAATCCTAATTTAACTCTTTACAACAGCATCAGAAGCCTTCTGATTGGGCTGATTTTTTTGTTTGTTGTACTTTCTGCCTTCTAACAAAGACCTGAAGAGATCCTCAAGTGAAAAGAAGGGTATCAAGCTTCTCTAATAAAACCTCTGGAAAGTATATTTTCTTTGATAGTTTTTGTTATTTTTGGGGAAATCTGTACTCAACAGTCCAATGTGCCACGGAAACATCCCATAACTGACATTTTGCAAGATTCCCTCTACTGTATGAGTCAAGGGTAACTTTTCATAGTCAGCCTGTTAATGCAGGAGACCACTCTGCAAACTCTGGGGGGAAAAGCATAATGTTTCAATGTGAAGTGCATAAAGTACAAAGCTTATGAATGGATAACCGTCAGTTTTAATACATTTCATCACTGTTTTTAAGGTCAAGGCCAGGTTTGAAAATCTCATTCATGCCCCTGTTAAGATTTCAACAATATTTGCAGTGAAATCCTTGTGTTTACCTAGACAAATGCAGAACTTGTGTTTCAGCCAGTTCTCTCCACTCATTTTAAATGGGGGTGTTAGAAGTGTGAGGCACTACTGTATGCACTGTATCCTGGAAAATTGCTGTATCTGTGGCTGAAAATCTCTCCTTATGGTAAATACTCAAACAGGCACAATTTCTGTATGGATCAAGCTTTAACTGGTAGTTATTTCTGTGCAATCTACTGTTTCAGTTACTGATGATCAGTTGGATCCTGAACTAAGGAACTGGAAGATGAGACAACTACATTAAAATAAAATGCTTAAAATTTTGGGTGTTGATTTTCATAGAACACCGAAGAGAGGTTATAGTCTTCATAGAAAAATGAAAATTTTGGGGAACTTGGAAAGACATGTATTCTCTGCAACATTAACCAGAGAATGTGTCCCAGCCCTGGTTGGTTTCTGTGGGCTCCAGTGGACCCAGAAGGTACTACCCAAAGCAAGAAACCCAACTCTTAGCCCTCCAAAATCTCAGTAACAACAGTAAATTGCCCTGTGCCAGCCAGTGGGCAAGGGCACCAGGCTCTTCTGCACCTTGTTGTCCCTCTCTCTTGGATCATTGCAGCCAGGGAAGCTGGGAAGCAAATGCCTGCCTACCCAGCAGGCAAGGTACTCCATACTCCTCCCACTGAGGTACTTCTCTCCTTCAGTCGGAAACATATATCAATGAGAGGCATTAATGGTAAATATTTAATTGTACTGTATTCTAAAGGGGGAAAAAAAAAGTTCCATACAGAAAATTAATGGGGGACTCTTGCAAATTGTTTTTTTCAATTCCTAGCAATTCAAAGTTTCTAGGGAATTCAGAATTTCTTCTAAATGTATCCAACTTGCAGATGAGCTGCAGGGTATGAAACAAGCAATTTCAGCAAAACAAATGAAGAAAGAAAACCCTAAAGCATTTCAAAGGCCAGAAACCTCCCCCTTAAACAATTCAGCAAAAGCGTAGTGAATTAAAAGCACCCTGTTAATTAAACCATGTTGGCTTGTAAAATCAACATCAGTCTCCATAAAAAAAAAGTAAGATGTAAATCTTCAAAGCATATTTCCAATAACAATTTGATTAGATCTAGTCTTATGGCTTAAATACATCTATTTTTAATGCACACTGGAAAAAAACACCATGGTATTTCTATTGGCAGGGTAAAAATGGAACAGATGCTTCTATTATTTCACAACCTGGTTCCAAAAACTCAGGAAAAAAAAAAATTGCTCTTCTTACAGGAGTAAATCTCTCTATACTGGATATTTATGCCTATGACAAGGATTTGCAGAAAGGTGGCTACACTTTATTTTCTGGAAATAGGCCTGGAATTGCTTTTCTCAGCCAGGAGAATCTGGCAGCCTGCTAAAGCTCAGAGGCACTCAAGATGGGGGCCCCATTGCTGCAGGACAGGGCGGTCTCGACTGCAATGGCCCCACAACACCCTCCTACAGCTCAGGCTCCCACATCTTATCCTGGTAGTCGGGCTGGCTTTCAGAGGTGCTGTTCCTGCCTGCCAGCTGAATGGGGGGCAAGCCCACGAAGATAAAGTTAAAGATAAAGAAAAGGAGTGGAGAGACAGGAACAGAGGGAGCGGAGAGGGAGGAGAGTGAAGAATTAAAAAAAAAAAAAAATTGAAGAAAAGGAAAATCTCACAGGAAACAGAGTCAATCAGTACTGTGTTCTCTGGAATGTGCTTAAAAACTTGCATTTCTGGAGTGCAACCAGCTTTATCCACACCTCTCACACTAGTTTGTGGGGCAAGCAAGGCCAGTGCTGTGTACCTTCTGCTCTTTAACAGTACTACAAAGCAGCACAAGGTGAATGCAGAACTCATGCATTAGATGGATGAATATGCTGGAAGCTGAACTGTTCACTTAAAGAATGTTAAATTACTGATTTCAAGTTGCGTACTTTGCTTTGTTTGTTTACTTAAATTGACCCTTCCTTCCCCTAGCGAGAACCAAGCCACGCTTTCTGCTGGAAAGGCAGAAACCCACACAACTCATTTGGTGCAGAATACTGGCTAAATAGCCATGGATTAGATGCATATTACCCTCAATGAATAACCATTTTCAAACTCCATGTTCTATAGAAGCCATATAGCCTATTAACCAATATGCATTCTCTTTACCTTATTTTGTGTGTGTGTGTATGTGTGACAACAGGAAGGAAGCTACTCTGTTATTACTCTCTCCTTGTTGAAGGATAAAAAATAAAAAAGAAGAAATAAAAATACAAGTGGAAGGCCAAATGCATCCACAACACTGAGCATCAGGCAGCAAGCAAGCAGCAAATGATTATCCCTTGGTGCCCTATGACTAGGTACCACAACACTGCATTTATCCAGGGCAAGGCCTCTCTGGGAAATGAGTTGTGCAATGCAAAGTTGCCCACCACGGACAAGCAGAATGATATTGAGGGGCTGAGTAGGAGAGGGATGTTTATCAGGTGGTCTTTTCATGTACCTCCTGTCCCTGAGCTGACTTCAGAGTTAAATCCTACAGACCACCCTATAGTCTTCCACCAGAACAAATGCAGAGCAAGCAAAAAGCCAATTCAATTCCACTTTGCTATGTTACGTAACAAGCATGTTTATTGAAACAAATCCAACTGTAATCTCTTTGAGGAACAATTAAATACATTCCACTGCTCTACACCACATAAGATACTGCCAAAAGATGCACTGTTGAAATAAATTTGTAAGTCTTCATGGTCCACTCACACAAGTTCCAGAAACTAACAGAAATGCCA
>VXBX01005900.1:0-27458 GCA_013400415.1 Scytalopus superciliaris | reverse complement strand
CTGTCAACCTTAAAGATTTTTTTTTAGCCTTTAAAGCTTGTGCACCCTACCTGTCCATCCTGCATGCTAACATGGCAAGTCCTTTCAGCAAGTCACTGGTATCTCTGTGGCTTCCAGCAGCACAACCTACAGCCTTTGCGTGATTTCTGGCATGTCAGGTTGAAGACCTTCTTCAGAAAGTATCTTCCTTGGCCCTGAAAGGTGAATCCATGTCGATGCAAACTGTTTTCAACACTGACACCTACAACTAAGGTAACTTTAAAGTCTCATTGTAGTTAGTGCTGTTACTAAACTGAGGTTGTGCCTTTATTATGGTACATCCTCAAGAGCCTACAGCAGAAGAGCAGCTGACCAAGCAAGACTTTTCTTACACTGAAATTATATAAACCTCCTCCATATCCAGCTGATAGACCATATGCTGGAAGTGAATCAGTAGATACAAAAACAGAGGCTTAACTCTGAACCATCTAAATTGCAGATCATAACCTCTCCATTGCCTTCACAGATGAAAACCAAAGAAATTTCTCAGTTTTACATGAAGAATGACACTGAAACACCTGGGGATGCCAGCAGGATCACAAGATGCTGCACTCAACTCTTGCCTTAAGGTAGAAGAATAACTTGGGTCTCCTCAGATGCACTCTGCCACTCCTCCAGGGAGCAGGAAGGGCAAACTATTAATAGGTGCTTGGACAGCTCAAAAAAAGGTTCAAATGAGAACTTCAAGAAATGCATAGCAGTTGCTTCTGTGAAGAAGCAATAAATGAAAGAGGTGTTTGGGAGGGAAGACTGGATGACATCTGAAGGAAACTCAGACTAAGCAAAGGTTGGACTCAGAAATTAAAGTGCCAAGTACCTCTCCGCTTTGACATTACTTTAGACATCACCTATTGGAAACTAAAAATACACTACTTTTTACAGTCTGGAAGTGCCTTCATATTCTTTAATGTCCATGCAATCTTTACTACCTTCCCCTCCCCTCTTGTTTTTAATGGCAAAGACAAAGGATCTTCTGGAAAACAAAGTCATCAGCACTGAACTCCATTTTTCTATTTGCCTCCAGAGGAGGAACCAGAATATGGTATGCCCCGCTGACATGACTTTTAACATCAAACACTAGACAGACATGCTTTGCAAGCCTGCCAGCTCAAGAAAAACAACTGTGCTATCGCAAAATTCTGTTCTGACCTGTACAAGCAGGAGTTAGAAATACCCACAGGTCACTTCCACCCTGCTTACTACAGCATGGTACAAGCAGATGGCAGTTGTTACGTGTTTCTATTTGCAGAGAAGACATCTACTAAAAGTAAAGAAGACCTTACTCCTTTGGCTTGTGCCTTTCCCCATTGTTGTGATTTAGGAATGGTACTCCCCAGTTTACTGCTCCCACTGAGACTCTCTGAACCATGANGCAATAAATGAAAGAGGTGTTTGGGAGGGAAGACTGGATGACATCTGAAGGAAACTCAGACTAAGCAAAGGTTGGACTCAGAAATTAAAGTGCCAAGTACCTCTCCGCTTTGACATTACTTTAGACATCACCTATTGGAAACTAAAAATACACTACTTTTTACAGTCTGGAAGTGCCTTCATATTCTTTAATGTCCATGCAATCTTTACTACCTTCCCCTCCCCTCTTGTTTTTAATGGCAAAGACAAAGGATCTTCTGGAAAACAAAGTCATCAGCACTGAACTCCATTTTTCTATTTGCCTCCAGAGGAGGAACCAGAATATGGTATGCCCCGCTGACATGACTTTTAACATCAAACACTAGACAGACATGCTTTGCAAGCCTGCCAGCTCAAGAAAAACAACTGTGCTATCGCAAAATTCTGTTCTGACCTGTACAAGCAGGAGTTAGAAATACCCACAGGTCACTTCCACCCTGCTTACTACAGCATGGTACAAGCAGATGGCAGTTGTTACGTGTTTCTATTTGCAGAGAAGACATCTACTAAAAGTAAAGAAGACCTTACTCCTTTGGCTTGTGCCTTTCCCCATTGTTGTGATTTAGGAATGGTACTCCCCAGTTTACTGCTCCCACTGAGACTCTCTGAACCATGATGCCCTATGCTTGCTTGCTCCCCCTTTGTCTCCCCTTGTGGAGAGCAGGAGAGAAGAATCAGAGGCACAAAATATTAAGATCATGGGTTGAGATAAGCACAATTTACTGGAAACAGCAATCAGATAGGAACATGAACAGGAACAGCACCAATATTAATAACAAAAGTATACAGAAGAGAGAGTGAGACCNTTGTAACTGCAATGAGGTGTCCCCTCAGTCTCCTCCCAGCTGAACACACCAAGTGCCCTCAGCTGCTCCTCATACGGCTTCCCCTCAAGGCCCTTCACCACCTTCGTTGCCCTACTTTGGATGGTTTCTAATTGCTTCATGTCTTTCGTATACTGCAGTGACCAAACTACACACAAATATTCAAGGCGAGGCTGCACCAGGAATGGTTCTAATTCCTGTAGCAGGAATGGTCCTGTGCAGGGCCATGAGCTGGACTTGATGATCCTAGTGGGTCCCTTCCAACTCAGGACATTCTGTGATACTGTGACTGATTTGCATGCAAAAATGCTTACCATAGAACTTGTACCTCATCCACAGCCACACCACCTCACTGCTCCCTCCAGCTTGGGAATGACTGCCACCCAAACTGCCCTCTCCTGCTCAGCCCTATCCCATCACGCTGTCCACCACATCTGCTTGACTGGAAGGAACCCCTTCTGCCTGGAAGGGAGAGTGCCTTTCCCCTGCCACCAGCAATGACACAAGGAGGTACTGAATAACCTCTAAGTCCTAGACAAGCCCCACCCGGCTACTGAAAAAATTGATCCTTTCTGGTTGGAACAAGGACACCCATCCATGAGACTCTTCACAGCCTAGAGTTAAGCTAGTCTTTGTAACCCCTTTGCCAACTGAGTGCAAGAGGCCATTGTACACGTCACTTAAAGTCAACAGATTCTTATGATGTATTGAAAGACATATATTTCTCCATTAAATAGTTGAAGGTAGACATTGCATAGCTTGAAGTTAATACCCAAACTCATGGCTGTGCTAGTAAATGTTTAAATGTGACCCGCCCATATCAAAAGCAGACCTTGTAGCACCAACAGCTACTCCGTCTTTTTAATACTGTTACTAAACTGGTCATTCTCCATTCCATCTGCCAGCTGAAGAGAATAAAAAAACAGCCTTCTTCTCATATGCTCAAGGGGTGAAATCACTGATTTTTTTTCATGATGCAGATTTTTTTGCCTCCCAGTTCATGGAAGCTTACAGAAATGCATGTGCTGTATGACCAGCACCAAAGCAGGCAGAATGGGAAGAGCAGCGTGTCTCATGGGAGAGTGGCAGGCAACATCAGGTCCCTGTGGTGGTGCCCTGGTTTGTTTTGGGGTGTTAGCACAACTGTTCCAAGCTGGGAAAATGAGCATTGTTTCAGGTGCAGTCTTTTTTCTTATATAAGAAGGATACAGCTGTAACAGAAAATATTCCATTAAATATGTTTATTTTGATACTTAATGAACACTACCAACTTTGTAAAAAATCCAATGCATCATCAAGAAAATCCTCGATTTAAAACCCATCTAATATATTTTAAAAAATTTCCTTCAGCTTTCCTTTTCTGAACTACTGTTTTCAAATTTAGTCTGTTTAAGAGAAGAAAGTGGCAGCCATTCTACAAATATGCAATAATTCTACACATTTTTTGCCTTTTTTTAAACTCTCCATGCGCTTGGCTTTTGCCTAGAACATTCATCTAAGTTATTCCTTGTGCTTCTCTAGAAAAGGAAAAAGTGGGCATCTTAAAGCAACTTCAAACAAGGGAAGATGAGAATTATCAATGCCATATGTCAGAACAAGTTCGTTCTGAGGTTATATCAATACCAAAAGATGGAAATAGCTCCCTCAAAACTGCTTTTAGAAGAACAAGAAAGGTACTGATTCCAGGGGAGCTTGGCAGCTTTTTCTCCATGTAACAGCTAAATTCCCCCGTTCTTCTTCAGGAGACGATGACTTCTTTCATGAAGGAAAATATTTCAAAAATCTTAACTGTTCTTGCTTATCTATGGTTATATTAACAAACTTGTAATCAGATACCAAGTACTTCATCAAAACAGTAAGACCCAAGCACATAGCTCTTACTCCAATACAAAGAAATGCAACAGACTTGCACTTTCTCTCTCCCCTCAAACTTGTCTGAAACATATATTTATTTATTCTTTTAAAGTAACCTCTAGGCTTTTAAGGAATAACTGTTTCAGCCTCCCCAACAAACAGAGGCTGCTCTCCTAACATCAGCCCATAGCAGCAGGTGGCCACCCCCATGGCAGGTATGTCTGGGACAGTTTGACAGACCAAATTCTCACTTTCTCAGTTGCAGAACTTAAGGTCACCCCATCCATAAACTTCAAAGCACTCATCCCTGGATGTTCAACCACCTCCTGTTCACTGGTGAGTCTGGAAACCAAAGATTTTCACTTACAGCAGTCTCCCTTGTTTCAGTACATCATTAAACAACACAGACTGATGGACAACAGTAGACCACAGATATTAAATGCCTTAGATTTACAGATTATGACATAACTTCTGCAGTCTCATGACTTTTCATACAAGCTCTGATCCCTTTTAGGTGTTCTCTAGGCACTGATGGGAAAGGATATGTGTCCACAAGTGGACCGCCACATAACACATGAAGCACACTTGGATGTAGTATCAGCATTTTTTCCATGTGGATACAGGAAAATGAACCTCAGAGATATTTTTTTAGGCTGAGCAAAGTGGAAGTGTGACACAAAGTTTTCCTAAATGAGACCTGCAAAAGCATGGGGATTTTCTGATGCTGTTGTTGCTTTCAGCTTTAAAGATGCAACAACAGCTTCAAATGTTTGTGTGAGAGAAACCTACTCATGGAAGGGCTGAAAGACCAGAAAAAAAAGAAAGAAAAAGCAGTCCACCTGTAAGCTCAGGGACAGCATCCCCACCAGTATGAAACAGGAAAATAGGAAGCTGCTCTGCCAGCACCAGAAGAGCTCAGAATCATGTTTCCCTTTCACATTCAGATTCAAAATACATTTATTAAAAAAATGCACAAATAAAGCCTTTTCACTGAACATTCTTTTCATGCTGAGACTAGGAGGAGGGAGGCACAAAAGACTGTTCTCTGAAAGCTATCTCTCACTCACTGCTGACCATTTCCCACTGCACTGACTGGCTGCTGTACCTCAGATGTCTCAGCAAGTTTTTCCATCAGCAGTAACTTCATGTTTTGATGTTAAGAGCTACAGTTTCATTGAAACTATAAAGGCAAAAATAATTTGATATTTAAACTTGTTATTCTTCAGTTTACACAGATTACCCAAGGAAAAAACCAAACAACCCAGAATACTTGATCACACTGCTCATGTGCAATGATGCAACACAGAAGTAGCACCGCTGCTCCTCTGCCACAAAACAGTCTCTTGTTGTCAAGTGTTTTCCACTGGTGGAAACAAACAATAGTTCAGTGCCTCACTGAATGCAGTTTTACAATGTGACTCATTAACAGCTGGCATTTTTGTTCACATAATTTTTCAAGCTGAGGTCTATCGGTAAGTTTGGCTTAGCATTTGAATGGTTTTGACTGAAACACAGGAAAGACAAATGGTATCACAAAAGTGAAAACAGAAGCAAGTGGCTGGACATGGACCTTACCCATACCTTCCAGACTCCAAATGCTTTGCTTTAACAGTTACCAAGGATGTATCAGTTGTAGCTGAGGGTGCAAGAAATGTAAGGAAGTCAGTGAAGAAAATGCGCAAAGCATTTAGAACCGAACTCCCCAGGCAGCTATATGCTTTCTAGAGGACAAAAATGGTATCTTGAGAGCAGCCATTTTGCAAAAACATTATTGTTGTCTGTTCTAAAGGATGGATTCCCATCTTCTGTTCCAAATAAATCAGCTCAAAACCCCTAGATCAGTAGAGCTTGGTCATGTACTGGCATTTTACACGTAAGGCTTCCTGTACATGCTGATTTACAAAATTACTCCTTAATAGCAATTTCTGTCCTTGGTCTTTAGCTTTTCTCCAAGTTTACCAAGACCTCTGTTTTAGAGAAAATGTCCCATAACACGTTCCCATCTTCATTGTTTAGGAGAAGTCCAGGTTGAAGAGTACTCACTCATGGATGTAGCACTGCTAAATGGAGTTGGATGGCAGAGCAGGACATGTAACTAATTAACTTCGATTTGGTGTGGATTTTCAGTAAGTGAATATCACTCCTTAGTCAGCAGTTGGTTATTCTACCTGGATCCAACAGAAAATGCTGGATTCTACTTTCTGGGGTAAAGGTGTGATTTCCAAATCCTATTATTAATAAAGGAAAATAAAAATCAATTCCCTAAGCCTGTTGAGAAATATACCTACTTTTACCATTGTAATTAATTTTTAGGAGCTTCTTGGAAACAAGACAAAACTATGCAAGCAACTAGAATTTATTTTTTGTTTATAATTTTTTTTAAATCAAAAGGTGAACACAAGTGCAAGAACTGCTTAAGGTTTACCCCCTTTCTGACCATTCTTGAAAAAACGAAGAGAGCTTTCATTTNCCTGAAATGGTGGGGAAAGACTTTTATTAAACAAGGCCTCATTTTCATCATACTTAAAGGAATGTATTTACTAAAGGGATTTTTCTCCCCTCAAAAATAAAATAAAATGAAGCCACATTCCTGCCTTGGGAAATTATGGAAGTTCCTCAAAGCACAGTTTCAAAGGATCCTAAATGAAAATAAAGAATTTTTATTAACTAAAGGGGGAAAGAAGTGGTAAACTTTCA
Source organism: Scytalopus superciliaris (assembly GCA_013400415.1). NCBI lineage: Eukaryota > Metazoa > Chordata > Aves > Passeriformes > Rhinocryptidae > Scytalopus > Scytalopus superciliaris. Next base: position 20,634 of record VXBX01005900.1, on the reverse strand, counting down.
AATGGTTTCCCCAGGGTGACCCTGGGATACCTGGAATACTTTAGAGAAAAGACAGTTAATGAGGGTTGTATCAGCTTTAGCTGTGGATGCCATAAATTTAATTGAGAGAGTCAGTGAGGAAATTAAACAAAGCGTTTAGAATGAGACTCTTCACACACCCAACCATGCTCCAGGTTCAGAGAAAGAGCTGCCTCGATGCAAGGTAGAAGTAACTTCTGCTTTATCCAGCGAAGCTTGCATGGGCTTGTTTTGGAAAAGCAGCTGCTTTTGAAGTTTATCACACAAACAAGCTGACCACAGTGTAATTTCTAAATTCTGTACTTCCTTATTCTTTTGCTTTTCAGCACCCTCACTAGCCAAGCAGTAAAGATTCACCAGAATTCATTTGCAGGACTATACATGACAATAAAAATGATCAGTGAGTGAGATTTAGAGAGACAGAGTAAGTGTCAGACAGCACTCATAGTACTGCTTTTACCAGTGGCATGAAAAACATCAAGCAACCAAGAAACATCCTATGAAAGTCTAAATGGTTTTAAGACACATTAAAAGCACTGCCATAATTACGTACAGATTATAGCTTAGATCCTTGGCAAGTTTTCATGCCTCCATTATTTCAACTAAAAGCAGAAAACCTAACTGATATTTAATATTCTTTGTGGAAATTTGTCTTCCTTTTACCAAACAGTGCTAGACATGTCAAACAGAGCAATCAAGATGAATTTATCAAGAAAATAAGAATAGAGACATTTACATAGATAATCATAAAAATGTTAGTCCACTTGTTATGAATCACTGACTAAAAATTCTATTTTTCATTATTAAATCTGAATGATTTCACAATGAAACATCCTGACAAATATGTCCAATATATAGACTTTCATTCCACTTCATCTATTTGCAATTAAGATTTCACTTTTTTATATAAGTATTTGATGATACAGCTTTAAAGTATTGCCACCACACTGCAGCTCTGAAAGCACTTACAACAAACCTTCCCTCTTCATACAATAGTAATAAGAATTTATATTTTAAACTCTATGAGCTTTCCATTTAGACTACAGTCATCAGCAACATTTCCCATTTTACTCGACTGTGGGGTTAAATTTGCAGTTTACGCACTTTTAAAATATACTTATCTAAAAACACTGGGACTGCACATAACTGCACACTGTGTACTAGAACAGAAAGTCATTGATGCTCAGACTTGTATTGCCTGCACCAGTTCCAGAGTTTATTGCTCTGTTTTTCCATCAGGACTAAATCAATACACAAGTGACATTACTGTGGTGCAGGGGTCAGGCAGGGTTGGGCACTCTGAACTAGCCCCCTGTGCAGACCATATGGTAACACAGTATTTTATGGTTTCATACTGCCTCACTTCCAGAGAAGAAGCTGTGAAAAAATACTGCTCTCATATTGATCTAATTGCTCAGCCTGGCTCTCTAAGGAAAAGGTAATAAAGTCAAGGAGAAAAACCCCAACTGGATGCTGCACTTCCCACCATGAGGCCACTGCTACCCGATGGAAGGACAACTCCAAGCTAAGGCAACATCCTCAATTTTCAGTCGTATTAGGAAAAACACTGCTGGAGAATTCATCTCTCTTGACACAAGCTACACCTCAAGGAGGAGGTGAATAGGTAAAGTTGTCTTCTTCCAGTTACTGGGTTCAGACCTTAACCCTGGCTTCTCCAAAAGATCTTCTTACAAGCTGCACTGTGCTATCAGGGCTGATGCTTGCTCTGACCCACAAGAGTAACTTTCCATGGGCAGGGAAAGTCTGTCAAAGTTTGAGTGATATCATAACCAAGCTCTATCTAGACAAGATCATCTCATCCCAGTCTAGAACCATATACTGGGTAACTGGTGAAATATATTTCATAAGGCTTAACTAGGTCAACACTCTATGATTCAGAGGCCAACAAAGGTAAGCCAGTCCAATTGACCACCCGACAGTTCATGAGGGGTATGGCAATAAAGACAATAGACATGTCTCTGTCAAGACACGACATGCTGTTGATCAGGTTGCAGCACTTATTTAATTGTCTTTTTATTTTGTACCGATAATCCAGCGGTTTTTACTGCATGAGGCGAGAAACTGAGTAAACATGCAGACCTCATGTCAAAAGAGACAGCACAGACACAAAACCCCCATCTTTTTAAAAATATGTTTTCACAGAACTTCAGGGGTTTTTTTTTCATTCTGAAATAAAAGGCTGCATAACAATCAGTCACTCAGAAAGGTTAAAGTTATCAATAATGCACTTTATTTGCTTTAACTGTTTAGCTACAGCATACGTGAACATTCATGTGTATTAACGTCATTATTTGCTGCTTTCCAACCCCTTCTGGTACCTAGATGTGAAAGGAAAGCTACAAAACCACAAAAATAAGTCTCATACAATTCATAACTGCAGCAGAGAGGCTAAGAAAAGAGCTATTACTGAGCAGTTCCACCTTTCCAGATGTTTACACTGAACTTCCAGATGTTTTTCCTGCATTTATTCCTTTGTTATAATAAATAAGAATTTGGCTTCAAACATAGTGATACTCTTTTAAATCAAAAGAGTTTATACAAAAAGAACCTTCACTTCTTTATTTGTGCCCACATTAGTATCCCAATACAGAGTAAACCACATTCCTGCAAACAAAGTAGATGATATTACAGGTGGGGAAGTCCTAAGTGTCTTTTTACTTCCAGGAACACAAAGGGTAAGCAATTATGAATCCACTGTTTGCTCTCCCTACATCCTGGGGGCTAGCTGTGGTGCTTGGCTCAACAGGCATGCCTCATTTTGCCCAAGCACCATTGAGAACTCACCCAATACAGAAAGCTAATTATCAAGATTAGTAAAATAAATGTAAGAAGGGTTGTTGGTATTATTTTTATTTAAAGTTCAGTTATAAAACCTCAGTATCACGATCTAACAGTCTAAATTCTAAATGGAGAAGAATGCCCTAAGATGCATATGGAGGTATATGGCAGTTATCCACATTGTATAAACAAGAGGTGACAAACTAGGGATGGATGTTTCATCAGTGTTTAGGCAGGAGAAATATATGCTAGCTTTCCAACAGTAACATTCCAAGTCGGTAGTTCTCTATATATGCATGTATATAGGAACACTTGAAAGACCCTAGCCTTTCCTGACTTATTCCAGGCCAAAGAAATCCAGACCAGAGCTAGTTTTTCCAGGTCTGAGCTCTGAAATGCTTCATTTAGTGCTTTCACTGCTGCTTAAAACAATAGTTAGATATTGCCATCTATTTTTGGGCCAAACCTGCATCTGGCTCAGCCAAATGCATTTAGAGTGTAACTATGACCTCCACCAGAAAAACAGTTTAGCTTTGTCTTTAAATGTAACATGAGAAAAAGTGGAGAACAGAAGACAGGATGCCAAGTTTCAGCTGATGTATCTGCTCAGTTTTCTGCCTGTTCCTTGATTGCTCATTTAAAGGGAACACATGGTGGTGGTGCAAGGCAAAGTGTTACTGAGCTGCAAGCCAGACCAGACATTATTTTATGGCTATGTGCAGTATGAAGATAAATCCTTCCTTAGTACCAATGCAAAGGAAAGGCATGGTCTAGAGAAAGAGCTTTATGTTTCTTGTTACTTTTGAGAGATTTCAAAAGCAGCCTTGTTAAAAGAAAAAAGGGCTCAGCTATGAAATCACTTCCTTCTGTTTAAAATATTTTACTCAGGGAAAAAAACACAAAAGGGCATGAAAAAAAAAAATCTGTTCTCTGCTTTTCACTTGTTCCTGGGATTCAGCATCCCACCCGCTCTGTGGGATGACGCAGTGTGCCAGATCCCGACCGCTCCAGCCAGCACATCAAGCAGCCACTGCCCTACCCACACAATCACCCTCTTGTCAGAGGCGGCTGGCATCCTCCCCGCACATGATGACAGCATCACCGCCTGGAGGACTGCACCCCCTTTAGGGCAGCTCTTCTCCTTTTGGACAAGGCAGCAAGGCGCAAGGAGGGCAGGCCATGTTAGGCAGCTAACAAACAAGAAGCTCTTGTGTTAATTCCCTCCCCCTCCTGCCCCCAAAACACAGCAAGGATGGTGACAGGGGCAAAGATGCTCTTCTGCGTGCAGGAACAGCATGGCTTGGGAGTACAGCCAGCAGGACAAGTCCAGGACACCCGTTTATGGAAGTTTAAAAGTCAAATGAACAGTTTAATGCTGCCCCATTCATTAGGTGGTTACTTGGCTGAGCAGCATTTCAACAAAGACTCTGAGATGAGGAATGATCTGCCAACCCGCATACGTTTACCCAGACTCCCAGTTCTGTTTTCACTTGGATCCCAGGGCACCCTCCCTCTCCTCCAAAATGAATTGTCTTCTCTGCGTAAAGCATGCTGATGCATACTAGCTCCCTTCCCCACTCAGCTGTAGGGCAGGAGAGGAGGGAGAAGGATCTCTGGAATAAACTGAAATGCTTCCTTTTGCACCTTCACCTCCTGCAAAAAGTTGGTCTCTGCCTCAAACAGCAATGCACCATTAAGAAAGGTAGGGGTTCTTTTCCCCTGTGTTACTCAGGTTCACTGACACAGAAAAAGCCGGATAGCATGAGGTAAATGTTCAGCAAATTGCTCCATGCAGCTTAAGACACTCACCTTTTTTTCCCTTCCCAAGATAAACTTGGAGCACTGCCTTGTCAAGAAGGCACTCAGGAAGTATGACACTAGAAACTAAATCTTCTGCTTCTGAAAACTTTAAGCCAGACTTACAAGGAGATTGCAAGCAGTGACAGAGCACCAGCACTCCCACCTGATCAATAGGCTGACCATACTATTTGCTCCAAACTGATATATGTCTCCAAAGCAGCACTTTGAAGAAGTGCTTAGCTTTTTCCTTTAGAATCACAAAACAATCCTACCTTGGAAATGCAAATTCAGCAATACGGAACGGCACTTCTTAGCCGATGGCAACTAATGAACGTTTCTTATGATTCATCTAGTAGTTTGGTAACCTCTTGATGCACAGACATTTAACTGCCCTAAACTCTCTCTGTCGTTGCCCTCAAGGCTAATTCTTGGCTTCAGGATATTATTTATTTATTTTTAAAAGCCCAAAATAACCCTACACAAAAACTCCGTAACTGTTTCCCAGCCATCTTTATCTTGCAACTGTGTCTCACAGGGGGTAGGGAGGTGGAAGCATTGCTGCTTCTTTACACTTCAGCCCTAAGACTGACCTCCTCCAGACATAGAAACCACACTGCTTAGAAAAAAACCAAAGCAAAATTCAAACCCTTTGCAAAATAATACCAAGGTGGGAGCTGCTAATACAGGATGAAGAGTGTCACAGCCTAGGACTGTCTTTGTTTCCTTCAAACAGACTTAATAAAACAGTATGTTATTGTTCTTTGTAAATAGTGTTTTATGCAGATTAGAAGAGGTAGTAAAGTACAATGTGCAAAGCACTGAATGAAGTGCAGCAATAATAAAAGAAATAAGTTCCTATTTGAATTTTGAAGAAAGCACCAAGATGTGCTGCCTGCAGTCCTGAAAAATCTTGCTCCTGTGAGGAATCAGAAGTATTACTGAACTACATCTGCAGGTAAACTGAAGTCACCTTCAGTTTAGCTAATGCCTGAAGTTGTTCCACTGTTTCCAGAACAATACTTGAAAAAAATATGGTACTTACTAAGGAAAAAAAGGGTCACTTTATGTTCCTTGTACAACTGTACTGTAGTGATCACAGTTGGCAGTGCATATTATCTTCCCTCTGACCTCTGCTCATAACAGGAAAGAAAGACAGTCATTGCCTACCCTTCCAGCTGCATACATACCTCTAGTCTCATATATGCTTGGAATTAGCTGACATCTGCTATTTATTCAGTGGCTATTTACTCCTAGAACTCTGCATAAATGCTCACTATTTTCCATCCACCTTCTTTTCTTATCCCCAAAGTCTGAGCCAGTCTGTCACCTCACAGGAAATACTACACTGTTGTATGAATAACAATTCCTTCAGGAGGGAAAACAAGGATGTATTTCTGAAGAAGAAAACTGCAAAACCTGAATTTTCTTCATGTTCTTAACCTCATTTTGCCTTGTGCCAGAAGGATCAGGGAGGTGGGGAGTGACAGATTTCCAAACCACCAGGATGTAAGAACACGTTTTACCCATCACTACAGTCTCCCTTGCAAAACTCATAGATATTCTTTCTCTGAAAATAAGGACACATAGGAATACATCTTATCAATGGTTGAACAGGTTAGTTACTGCATAATTCATACTCTGGTTACAAAGCTAATCACTTACGCCACACATAAGTTCTTAAATTAACATGTGAGTTGACACAGTGACTCACACCAAATCTCTGCAACTATTCTGTCATGTTTGTGCTAGAAAGAACAAGCGACCGTGTAAAGCTATGAGAAATGAAGCTAAGTTTTGGGCTTTGCAGTCTGAATACTGTTGCATTTATGGACTTCTAGGGCAACCTGTTGATTGGTACTGGGATCTCAAGAGACCCATGTACTGTGCTGGAAGACCTAACAGGTGGGAGCACATGCTGGGACAAGAAGACAACAGGCATTAACCCTGCCACCTTCAGCTCACTGTCATGTGCAACAACAAAGAACAAACTGCAAAGAACATCACCAGGCAATGGTACTTGTATCCAGACTGTGCTTCTGCGTAAGCAAACAGATCTCCAGACAAAACCCAAATAAAGTCATTCACAAAATGACAGGAATCTCTTGATTCCGAAGTGTGTTATGGTATTTCCCTCAAGTTCCCCAAGCCCTGAAATTTAGACACCTCTTGAGCAGTGTGCTGAAGAACATCAGTGTCTCACATGTTACTTTTCTGTATTAGCAAATGGGCAGATACTGCCATGTGCCAAACATTTTAGACCTGAGTGAACCATACATGCAGTTCTGCTTAACACACAGTCTTTTCACAAATAGCCTGTAGCCCCTCATTGCTCTCCAGATACTGGAGTTTTGCATGAATACGCATATCACCTTTTGGGTGGCAAAAAGGACACAAGAGGTACTTCAGCAGAAGATTGAGACTTCCTGTACTATTTTAAGTTTGCAACCATTCAGCATCTTCAAATGCAAAAGGGCAAACACTGCATATGATAGGCTGCTATAAGAGGTTTTAATTGTGTATTGCTGCAAAACCCCATCACATTACATCTTGGGGTTCTAGATTTTCATCGGTTCCATACTACAGGGCTAAGTGACCAAGTTTCTTATCTCAACTTCCATAAACAAGCATCCTATTGCCAACATAGTAATGAACTCTAAAGGTTCTTATTGTTTGCACCTCTTCTGGTGTCTTCTGACCTCCCAGAAGCTGGACATGCAATAGTGAAATCACCTGAAAAAAAGCAGAGCAGGGAGAACAGGGTGGGCAAAGTAAGCACTTACCAAGCACAATGACCACAGTCTTCAGGAGGCTCATCATGGTGTCCCGATTCCTGCGGGGTCCAGAACTGTGTCTGGACATTCTCATAGTCCTTTGGCGAACATACCCAAAGATATGAGCATATAGGACCACCATGACCACAAAAGTGACGAGGTTGAAAATAGCCCAGAACACCAGGTAGGAGTCACTATAGAGTGGTGCCATGTTGGAGCAGTGAGTGATATCACAAATACAATTCCATCCAACACTTGGTATTGCACCCATGACGATGGCCATAGTCCAGATAACAACAATTACGACTACCACTCGGCGGTTGCTCATCCGAGTATGCAGCTGCATTCGGAAAACTGTGATGTGCCGCTCAATAGCAATGGCCAACAAATTGGCTACAGAGGCTGTCAGACTAGTATCTATGAGACCCTGACGGAGAAGCCAGGTGCTTACAGTCAATCTTCTAGTGTTAGGTCCTGTGTTGAACATTAAGTAAAAGTAGGCCAGCCCTGCAAAAAAGTCCGCAGCAGCTAAGTTGGCCATTAAGTAATAAATAGGAAAGTGGAATCGGCGGTTGACATAAATAGCCACCATAACCAAGAGGTTGGCCAGCATTATGAAGATGCAGACGGTAATCCCCAGTCCCATTACAAGCTTGCTGACAGTGTTCCATTCAGTGGCCAGATATTTTCCACTCCGGTTGTAAAAGAAGGCAATGGTTTCATTGTAGTAACACTGTGGTTCGCTCATGGCTGTGGACTGAAAGAAGAAGGAAAAAAGAGAGGGGAAAAAAAAAAGAGAACAGCATCAGAACTGAAAACATATGATTGCCTCCATGGATGAGACATGCACAGAGAACGGGGAGGGGGACAGGAAGGCAACATGCTTCAGAACAATTTTATTTTTTCAGACCAAATGGCATTCCACAACTCGCAAACAATTGCTCTGAGGAATCTAGTAACAGCAACCAGATTAGAAACAACCAGAAATGCTTCCATCTGCTCTGGAAGCCAGTGTGATTTCTGATGTAGTTGTAAATTGCATAGAAACTGAGCTTCTGGCAAAGCAGACTTGCTGAAAGATTCACTTAAAGGGAAAGGCATGCAATTTGTAATGCAGAAAAGTTAACTCTGCTACAGGACACCTTATTTACATTATCAGTGCATAAAACTGTTGTTTGACTGTAGTGGTGTTAAAAGAATTGATTCTCAAACAGAATGAAAAGTGGATTACATTTACGAACAGGTTTTAACTCCTTCGGTTTTCTATCAGGTTCATTCCTTCTTGCCCTGTCTTAAGAAGTGGGAAGAACACCCTAAATTAAGATTGTCAGTATGCTCCGAGATTGTGAATTACCAGCGGCTGTCTTTGTCCATAAAGTATGAAGTGCTTTTATGAACAAAGCTTGACACTGTGCTTCTATAAGCATCACCCACGTTTCTAAACAGAGTTAAAAATACACCATGCTTTTAAATATAACTCACCAGGACTGACTTATTCCAATTTGAAGTAGGAGTGAGCCAAGAAATAAGAAAAGCAATATTTTGCTTAACTAGTGTTAAAAGCATCCAACCTTAGTTCCTGCATTAAACATTGTTATGACTATGTCAGGGAACACATGATTAATTTTCCTTTCAGAGTACTCTGCCAAGAACAGCTACGGGTGCAACAAACAAGCCCCACACTCCACCAGAATGTGGAAGTTTTGTATAAAACTGTTGGCTCACAAGAAAATGCTTAATGAGTTTCCTTTCTCAGCTACAACCAAGGTGCAATTTTCAAAAGACAAGCCTTAGAAAAAGAAACCCCTCTGAATAACATCCTGGTTCCTTGCTTAGCATAGTTATACAATGAGGATGTAAATGTAATAATTTTAAAAAAAAAAAATCACACCAAGAAACTCATGTCAAAAAAGTCTCTTTCTACATGAGATTCAGGAGACCTGCTTGCGTCTCTCTGTTTTTATGGCTCTGAAACTCTACTGACTAAACTTGAATTTTTAGAAAAACAGGACTAGTTTTAGCAAAAATTCAGGTAATTGGCCCAATCAAAGAACAGATCAACAATATGAGAAGGATGAGAATTTCTTCCCATTCAAACATACAAACTAAACCATGTTTTGGACAGTTCCAGTCATTCTGCAGGAAATGGTACAGCTAACCTAACCATCATGTTGAAACAAAAAAAGGAACAGAATTGGGAAACAGAACTATTAACCGGACTCAAGCTAAAATAGTATCTGATAAAGATTTCCGTAGAATTACCCAAAGCTATTTCTGTTTCTTTTAATTTCTACATTTGTCAACACATTTAAGCCAACTGCAATAAAACAATATACAAAATTTTCCACCTATATCCCAAATGTATTACACGACATTTAAATTTATGTTAAAGGAAAAGGTCTTTTTAGAAAGATTTTACCTTCAACCTAAACATCGATCAGAAACATTTGCAGGCCCAGGATAATAAAAAGCTAGAGTAAATAGTATTTCTCAGCACAGTGAGTATAAAACTTTTATTGTTCCTCTAGGATACATCAACTCTTTGGTTTGAAGCCTTTCAGCCTTAATTATTGAAGAATTTTTAAAAGTTCACATGCATGATCTCTCCATTGCATAGAAAAAAATTATTTATAAGGAATATTTAACAACAGGAGACCTAGCTAGAAGCCATCTGGCTTTAATTCTTTCACTAAAGACCTTGTAGTAATAACAGGTCAAGTATAAGAACCCTTGAGGGAGAGAGGAAGTCATACGAATGAATTAGTGGTCCTCATAAAAGCTTGCCAACATCTGCATTAATTATATGAATACACTGGTTTTCTGCTTTCTGTAGGAATATCTGGATGCAGGATCTAGTGAATTTTTGTGATCCTGAACCAATTCTCTTTGCCTATATATTTGTTGATCTGAATTTTTTCTTTCAGACATCTACTGCTCATATGTAATGATTCCTGCTCCAGTGTTGTTCTATTGGAAGGAGACCTGCTACACCCAGAAGAACCTGTACTTTTAATTCAGAAATTTAAAATGTGGCAGGTGTCGTGTTTTTACTTTTTTTCCTCCTTTTTTCTTTTTGTCTTTGTTTTGCACATGGGCTTAGACTGTGAATTTTTCTCTGATTTTGTAATATCCTCTCCAACATTTTTATATGAAATCTGAAACAAGATATGATAAAAAAATTTGGCTTATTCACAAAATGTCAAGCCAGAGCTGAATGTATGCAACACACGTAAGAGTATGTAAAAGGCTACAGAGTCAGACTTGTTAAATTTAAAAGCACGAGAGCATTTGAGCAATTTCAGAGAAGTTAGCATGAGGCTTACTCGCTGCTTCTCTCATTTTGAAGACAGAAAAAAAAAATGTGGTGTTCACATAAGGAATTTCTGAGAAGCTTTGTTTTTAGGGCACTCTAATCTAAAACCTCAGATCTCCTTTAAAAGTAATCTTTTCACTTCCCAGGGAAAGAAGAGCAGAAGAAGAGATAGTTTTCTGGCAGAAGTTCAAACAGGGGACTTCTGAGATGCCAGCATATATCGTAAAGGAAGGTTTTGACCTCCCAGGTCACAAACATAAAAATCCCAAGGCATCACATTTAGACATGATGCTGACTGGAAAGGTTCCAGCAGGAGGGAAATGCAATGTATCTCTCAGTACTGAAAGTGTTAACATACCACAAAGGCATATGCAAGCAGGCAGCCCCATCCCCTCTCCTGCCCCTGCAGGAAAAGGGGCAGGGAAGTTTATATTTTAATTTCCTGAAGTTTCACTCAGTGTGTTTCATTGCCTGTGTAAGCCAGATGTGCGGTGCCCTGAGATTTACCTCATCCATTCAGTATATCTCAACAGAAGTTTAAAACAAACTGAGTTGCAAATTGCCCATGTTAGCTAAACCCTCTAGGACACATCTGTGTAGAAAAAAACCCACATCTTAGTTATAAACCAACATGACAGACAAAGTAAAATGGACTAAAAGCAGGCTAAAAACAAAGTGTCCTCTCCCCATATGAAATTGACTAAAGACACAATTGTCCCAAAGCAAAGAACAGGAAAATCCCAAGTACATGGAGCTAAATCTCTTAATATTGCGAGACATAGTTATTACCACAACACAGTACGCACAGACCAGGAAATTGGGCACCAGGACTTATCAAACAAAACACACTCTTCTACAGTCAGAAAGTAGTCATCCAATGGCTAGAATCTAACCTCGGCACTGGTCTTTTAAGCCACTATTTGCTATACTTGTCTGGTTGTCTCCTTTCCTCTGGTTGTATGGCATCTCACCACCGGGGTAACAGTGGGGAGACTTGGAAGAATATCCCATGTAAGCAACATTCCCATGTTTTGTGCTTGATTCATCTTGCTGCTGCCCCACCTTTCCATCACAGCCTAGAGTGAGGATTTGTATCCACATCGTGGGGTATGTTCACCATGGAAAGCTGATGGGTAAGCAACCCATTGCTCTCTGCCCCTCCTGGGGAAGAGACCAGACTGGAGAAGACATTGGCTGCCTGGAGCAGGAAGGTGAGAGGGGATCTCTGGATCCTGCCAGCTCAGTTGTGAGTAACAGCCAATGGAGTGAGGGCTGTGTATGGAGAGAAACTTCGTGTGGAAAACAAACACCAAAAAGTTTTCAAACACCACTGATTCATATTGCCTAAATGGAGTATTAGTTAGCACAAGGTGCCAGAGAGGCAAATGATCAGTTTAAAAAACACTCTGCAGTCTTGAGAGGGCCCCCATCTCCCTCTCCCAGTATGCATGGGTGCATTTATTTCTTGTTGAGAGAAACAGACCTGAACATTCCTCAAATACTAAGGTCTGACTTTACAGCATTTTTCAAACGTGTAAACCACAAAAATGAATCCATATCCAGGAAAACTCTTAAAAATACCTTAACCCTAAACTCTCCAAACATGGTCTACTACTCTCTTTTTCCCCCTTTACTGAATTAACCTCAACATGCTGCTGTTTTCTTACCCAGAGCACAGAGAAGATGAAAAACAATTTATTTGGCTAATATGGGAATGGCAAACTAAGACTATAAAACCACAGTAATTGTCTTACATCTTTACATTTAGTTCTGCAGTGAATGGAAAATCAGTAGTACTGCTTTCAGCTTAGGTAAATACTCTTAAGTTTACCAACATGCCAGAAGGGCTAGAGCTGAAAAATATCAGGGAGCTGCCAACTTCAAAATCTCCAAAGAGGGGTATAAATCAGGATCTTTAAAATAAGAATAAGCAAGTAACTATAGGAAAATTGAATCAATATGCAAATACTTTCTCAACCCACATTGCGTTTATGAAAGTAAAGTTGTAACAGATGAGAAAATCCAATTTGCAAAAAAATTTCTCCATTAACTAATGAAAAACAAACTATTTTTTAAACTGCAGAACACAAAAGAAAGAAAAGATTTAAAATAAAGGGGGGAAAATGTTTTCTTTAAAGATAAAAGTAGAAGTCAAAAAATCATAAAGTCACAAGGGTCCTGATTCATTATAGCATTATGCTTACTGTGCCTTATGAACAAATGTATTTTCATCTGCACAATGAAAGTATAAAACCCTACCACCAACATAAAACAACTCCTCCTCTTAAGAATTGCACCTCCCAAAGTAATCACTCAGTGGACTTAAAGAAAAACCTGTATGATAAGATGTGGTGGTTCTGTTACATTAGGCTACTTCATTTCACTAGAAATTGTCCTTCACATAGCTGAAAAGACAGGAGGGAATTTATCTCTCTGCAAAGGGATCCCTTTAACTCTGTTACAACATGATAAAGCATGAAGTTACTTAAGGATCATGTGGCAACAGCTACTATGCAGTAATTTTTAGGATGCTTTTATACCAGGCTTTATTACTATAGAGTCTTAGAGCTGACAAAAGTCCCAAGTACTAGAAAATGAACTGAGAATTTTTCTGTGTTCTACAGTTTATACCTGGAAAAGGCAACTCAACATATTTAGGCACTGAGTGTAGCAAAGAGACCCAGTCACTAGCAACACTGGGAGAAGTGGCAATTTCACTGTTGGAAGGTTTAATTCACAAGTGACACAAATCCTTTTGGAAACTATGATTACAACCTCCACAGACTGGCTATAAAATCAGGGAGGCTGTTGATCTTCCATAGTGCTTATTCACTGCTGACTACTACAAAAGTCAGTTCAAAAAAGCTTCCATGAGTTAGAAAAAGGAATGTGCCAGAACAGGAAGTCCAGCTGACTCTAAAAATGCCTTTCTTTTGGAAGATGCCACAGCCTCTATCAGGTCTCAAACACCTCTAATCAGCCCTACAGCTTTTAAGGATAGATAAATTAGAAGCCATGCAACTCCATATTCAAACACAGGAGTGTTAGTGAGGAGTGCTGATGGTCAGGATCAAACTGAGCTGGCCCAACAGGGCCCCAGATTCCCAGCACTGGTTTCAACTTTTCCATTTTCTACTGCTGCAGAAAAGAAGCATGCATGCACCTGCACATGAAGTTCTTGCAAATTCTGCAAGCAAAAGGATATTTATGAAATTGAAAGGTAGAAGAGCTGAAAAACAAAACCCCCAACCCGACAATAAGCCAGTAAACATACCTGTCCACAACCTACCCAGTAAATCAGACACTGTTTTACTGTTGCTCCTTTTACACAGATGAGCTGCATCCCTCACAAGAACTGTCTACACGTTTTTATGAACGTTTTCCAGTTGAGGAGGAAATGAAGATTGTTTGAATCAGGGCACAGTTCTACACTCATCACACCCTCCTTTACATTGCTAGGATGGCTTGTATACTTTGATTAATAAAGATTTGGTTTTTTTCGCTGCCACCCATCTCTGCCTTCCAAGCTCCTCTCAAAGAAGCTCCACTGTAATGTGGAGGTATTGCAAAAATAAGCTAATTAGCTTCGCCGCACAAAGAGCACAATGATCCCACATTGGGTACTTCAGCCCAAGTGTCCTAGAAAGTGTTTCTGCAAAGCTTTTCAAGTTTGGTTTTCTTCTGGGAAGGAGCTTCACAAAACACTAGCCAAACATGGGTAGCAGGCTCAACACCTTGTGGCTTTGTGGGAGACACAGAAGACAATTATATTCCATCATCTCATTTTGTGACTGAAATATTCCACCTCTTATGCTTTCAGAAAAAGTCTTTGTCATGATGCTGACTGACCTTCTCCAGTATCTGGCCCAGTTTACTCCCCAGTTGCCTACTTGCCTCATCCTCAACCTGAACATCACAGACAGACATCCAGCTAGCTGTGAGTCCTTGAATGCTGCTGTGAAGATGAGTGTAGCGCAGGATACACCTTTGTCAAAGACCCCAACCCCAGAAAGAGCTTTCTGGAGAGGTGCCACACACAGTCTCCTTCCTATCTGTGCACTTCAGAAGCCAGACTGGAAGCAATGGAAGGGGAAAAAAAAAAAATCTGCACTTACAACGTCCTAAGTTAGTTTCCATGCATAATGATTTACAACATGTGTCCTTCAGGCCAAGTGAAGTGCTCAGTAAGCCAAACCTGAAATTAATTACTGGCTGCAGCATCTGAAAGACTGCCATTTTATGCTGAAAAAGTGCTGTAGGCTATTGGAGCTTCTTCCATCTCCAGGGCACACCTTCCATCACTCCTCACCCAAGCAAACCAGCAAAGTGAGCACTCTGGAGAGTTTAGCCTACAAGCAAAATGCTAATGTTATTTATTCCAGAAGATTGCATTTTGGGGCTGAAAATTGAGATTTACAAATGTTAGAAGACTAACCTGTGTTTACCACAGCAAATACATTTTCTTCATGAAATACACATTGGGTTTCTTTGCTTTGATGTACTCAAATATTTGTGAAATACATAAACAGAATGCAGAAAAATATTTTCTCTCTGAGCTTTAAGCAAAAATAGTGTCACTTGTTCATACAGTAGCAAGCAACTGCTATAGGACAGTATTCATCTACTTTAAACAAAAGGAGATGCATTTTGAGCCTCCAGTAATCTCATCTAAAATAAGAATAAAAAAACCAAAACTAAACATACAGGTATTTTAGTTTCCCCTATGATGTCTATAAGAAATATACTTCTAATCCCAAACTGTTTCTTCCTGTCTCACCATTTCCTTTTGTTCTCTCATTTACCTTATTCACCACTGTTTTGGTAAAGAAGCTAGTGTGTTTATCCAGCTCAAAGGGGAGAAAAAAATCCGCAGATTTGTTGGCTGCAGAAATTTGGGCACCAGATCCAAAACGCAAATAGTGTTGGACTGTGTGGAGGAAAACAACAGAGCACAACAGCTGTGCCATCCCACAGCAGGCTATTCTCAAACATATATAAAAAGGATGACCATTCTGTGGCAAAGATAGTTGAAATCTCTTCCACTCCAATTCGAACAAAAAGAGGAGAAAATAGAAAGTATGCAATGGCACAGAGTGGAAGAAGTGTTTTCTGGCTCAGGCCATGAAAGGCCACTATAATGGAAGCTGCTCTGGATTTCTCTTTGGAACAGCTGCAAGGCAGTGATTTAAATGTACTCATTTACTTCTAGTATTTGGCTGGTAGGATCCACTGCTGGCAAAAGCAAGGAAAGAATGATGAATTTTTGTTGTTATCTTGTTTTAAGCATTTCTGAAGCACTGCTGGAAGTCCCTGGTTCATTAAGCAACTGGAGCTCAAATAATTTCTTCTTCAAAGCTTTTATTGCAGAATTCATCTCATACCACTCACAAAGAGAGAAGACACTAATGACTTCACAGAACACTTTCTTCAGTTTAGATCACCACTTGCGATGTCTTTTTTTTGCAAACAGCAAAGCCCTCTGGAATCCTAAATGCTTCTTACAGAATTATTTAACTTTCTGTTTACTGCATTATGAGGCCAGTCAGGTTTCTGTGAGATCATTTTTCTTATACATGGCTGAGGTATGAAGTCATAAAATTTACCACAAAGTATCTCCAACTTAAAAACCAAAAGCTCTCTTACATTTTATTTCTCACTCTTTAAGAGCAGAATGGCTTATCTAATTAGAAAACACTAGACTGTGATATATAGTTATTTATTTGAGATAATTTATTGCATTACAATAAAGCCCCATTGCAAAAAACTCACAGCATATTTGGAATTTTTTTTTTGTTTCATTGACTTCTTTGACACATTGTGAATGCTGTTTCACAACTCTTTTCTATTTGAGATCTCAGCTATGGACAGCCAAACTGCCCTGAAACTTTACTTATCCTTCACCTTTACACACGACCAGGATTCCTGTCCTCTTAATCACCACTTCTTGTGTCTGGTAACAAGATGTTGGGGGGCAGGGAAAGAATATGGGACCTTTGGATCGGTCACTGCATTGGGAGGGGATGAAGAAATATGACTGTGATAAATGTATTGCTTCAACAGCGTGTTGTAGAGAGCACCAGAAGCAGTTCCTATGTTGATACACGAGCAATCAGAATCTTTTAGGACAGTAACAATGATTTCCCGTCTGATATCAAGAAGTGACTTTCAAAAACTTTTTCAAAATGTGAATCTTTTGTTACCTGACTCAGAAGACAAATCTTAGGAAAAATACCATTTGCAACTAAATTAGCAGAAACTTCCCTTATTGTGGTGCCACCATGAGTATCTGTGGGATTGAAGCCCAAGTAAAAACCTGTCAGGGTCAGCTCTAGACTGCAAAACATCCTGCTGAGGATTTTGGAATTCTCTCCCACTGTAAATAAGCCTCTGTACTTGTTTGCCCTGTGCAGTAAAAGGACTGATGATAGGCAGAAAAGTATTTATTAATGCAACGTATACACATGGGTACATATAAATACATGGGTATACAAAATAGGTAATATTCACTTCTGAGTCTAAATTGACCAAATGTGAAGGAAGCCAACTATGCTGTCAATGATAAAGGAAATTTAAAGTTAAAAAAAAAAAAAGTTTAAAGGAAAGCAGCAAAATACTTCTTTCTGTAACTAAGATGCCATCTAGCTCATGCAAAAAGCATGCAAAGTTACTTCCAAGTTTAAAAAAATTCCTTCCTTAAAACATTAGTCTCTAAATGTCTTCTGCAGCACACGGTGGCATCTGCTCAGTTTTAAAAGGCACAATAATGTCCTCAGGGAAAAATAAAAGGTATTTTAATCAATGTTGTTTTCTAAAATATATTCAAAAATTCATTTGCATGTCAACACAAACTTGAAAGGCAAACTTGCAGTCTCATTATGAAAAGTGCTTTAGTTCAATACTTCCATCCAGTAATCATCTCTTTCTATAGGTGTCTCAGAATGCCCTTGTCTGTTAAAAAGGTCTTCCTTTCCCTCAGAGTGGCTCCCAGCTGATTCTTTGCAGATATTACTCTTTTACATACAATTGAAGACTTCTATCAACCGTCACCATAATGATTTACTGAAATTTGTGGGAATTCATGCCTGCATTTAAGTTTTCAATTACAGGTATCAATTTTGAAACTATTTTTACAACATAAGGTTGAGAGAATAGTATTTTTCTCTGCCATGATCTCCCACACTGAGACACCAGTCTTTCCTTTGCTTCTTGATGCCATTTCTTTTTGACTCCCAAGTGTGTGGCTAGCCGTCGCGAACGACGATGCTTTTTATGCCTGCGCGAATGGATTTATTACGTGGAGCTCAGCGTGCGCGGAACTGGCCCCACCCCCTTTAGCCCTGGGACACTCTAGCCTTGGCCGGGGCAAGCCCGGATGAAGTTGGCAGAGCGAGACCCGCAGGACTCGAACCGGCGTCCTTCCGAGAAGGAGCACGGATCCAGGGGCAGCGGCTTTACCCACACGGCCACAGCCGCCGGCACTCCCAAGTAAAACCTCATTTAAACGCAGGATTTAAAACTGAAGCATGGAGGGAGAGCTGTCAATGATCAGAATCATCTATTTATTTCTAGTCTTTGGTCTAGCGATAAAAATTCAGGTAGAACTTACTTCGACAAAACTCCCTGCAGATCCAGCCTGTGTATTTATTCAACACAGCCAAATGGTGACTGTGCTGACCATCAAGTCCTTTATAAGTGGTAACTTTTCTTACACTCATTCTCACACCACAGTTGATCTTATTTTCCCTTTGAGAAGCCAATTGCCCTGAACAACAATCCTTAGATACACAAATTTAGTCTACATAAAGAAGGCTCTAAAGAGACAACCATGGGAGATGGGTGCAAATGCATTCCAGAGCATGTGCGAGATGGTCTGGGGGAACCTTTCCCCAAAGGCAGAAGAGTCTGGCAGTAGCTAGGCAGCCTGGAACACAAGCATGCATCATCCACCTCACCCATCTCCTACCAGGTATTTTGTTAATCAGTTTTGGTGCCCTTTTCAGTAAAATACACATCTTTAGAAGTTTTAAATTGTAACAGATACTTGGGCCTCAATGAAGTCAAAAGGACTTTGAAAATACTTTTCTGAAATTAAATCTTTATTATTATGAACATCTCTTTTCTGTTTGTAGTTTTTACTTTATCAGAATACACAAGTACTTGGTGTTCAGTACATGGAGCTAAAGAAAACCTGTAGGTATTTATAAATATGAAGTCTGAAAGACACACTTGGATTCATGAAAGCAAGATTAGTGTGTTAACAATTGCAAGCGTATTATCAATTTTATTGCTACTTTTAACTTAAAACTTTTCTGATGAGAACACAGAACTTGAAGTTTCCTTTGGTATTATTCCAATTTAGCCCTATTATTGCCTTCTACTTTGTATTTATTAGGCACAGTAAAAATCAAACTATAGCACAGTGATCCCCTACATGGAGTCAATAAAGATCGTATTTTGCTACATGTTTTCCTCTAAAAATACCAGTATAAACAGCAATGTCATGTGTCAAAGTATAACAACAGTCTTATTAGATGCTCAGTGTCTTTAATATAGTATTTCAGGAAAAATTCCCCTGACAGTCAGAAATCAGAAAAGAGAAAAAGCTAGGAATCAGTAAGGAAATAAGAAAGACAATCAGTTCACCTGCCAGAGTTCCACTGTGGTCTACTCACCTCAATCTCCTCAGGCTGGGACATCATGGAGGATGGCACCAAATCGGTGGGGATATCCATGGTAACTCAAAACGTACCCGCTGTCCTTGCACTATTCCTCTGCACCCAAAACCTCTTGGTAGGAACACAGAAGCCTTTCCTCAGACTCTAGTCATGCTGACATTTGCTCCTAATAATAAGAAAAAAAAGTTGTTGAGACTAACACGAGAACTGGATGTGCAGTGAACAACCAAGTCCCTTGGCTGCTGCAATACCAGTCTGTGAGTTTGTACCACTTCATTTGCTCACATGACCATTCACAACAGATTCGCAGGAGAAGTAGCAAAGGGTATATTAGAATTTGGTCCAGAACAGCAAAAAAATTCACTTGATCACACAGAGTGAATTCAGCAAGAAGGCTAATACACAGACCGTGACCGGATTTGAAAGGAAATACAGTCATCTACAGAGCATTGGAACAGTGCTAACTTTTTTCCCCCAACAAAATTAAAAAGAAAATCCCCACAAGAGTACTCACAGAACTACTTGCTAGAATTTAGCATATATTTATTCCCTCAACAACATTTTTCAGTGATTGCAAGAGCTTTTCTTCTTTATTAAGAAAAACAACTTGAACATTATGACATCCTTTTTTCCCCAGGTAGTCACAGATTTGCAGTACGTGAATGCACTGAACTGCCCTGTAAGTCTGATCAGCCGATCGAACTGAATGATGTTATTTCCACAGCCATTATGTTTATAAAGTTCAGCCCAGCATTTGGGTGTGTGTTTTAATATTTTCCTTTTCTTTTCTGTTCTCTATGCAAAGGAAACAAACAAAAACAAGGTGGGGGTGGGCAGGGAAATTGTAAAAGGCCAAGAAACTAATTACATTTTAAAATTTTGGACTAAAACTGCAGTAGTTTTTTTCTCCCAAATCAGGCTAGATATATACAACACAACTCAAATTAGTCACCACAGAAAGGATTTTGGAGAGAAACCTATTGCTCTCCCTATTTACCACTTCCTATTCTGCAAGTCATAGCAGAAATCTACTCACACTAAGTGCAATCAGCATCCAACAAACATACCAAAACTACACCAAACTGAACTGGTATTTTTCAAACTGAAGCAATGGTGTAATTATACAACAATGCCATTAACTTTCCTGGCAACCACTTCATTTTTTCAAAGGCTACACTAACTTACCAATCCAAGAAAGAACAGATAAGTGCTGTAAGAAAGTTACACTCCACATGCTTTTCTGATTTAGTTATGGTGG